>CAIGQQ010038283.1:4306670-4334949 GCA_903798035.1 Danio albolineatus
AATTTATATGGATCCTCGAAATTAAATAAAATAAAAACTAAATAAATTCAATGGAAATTGAAATGTCCCTCATGTACTTTTGGTTTGATCACCTACGACGTAATATTGTGTAAAAAGGGGCTTTAGTTTTGTATTCAAACGACATAAGATGGCATTAAGTGAAGTTTTATAAACTAATTTCGAGGGGTGCATGTGATATGATTGAGCACGGCTGGATTCTAATCAGTAATCAGTAATAATCCAATCGGATTGATCCAAGCTTACAATAAATAGACCAATTTTACCCTACTGCCTTATGTTCGTTTTGGAAAAATCCCCGGTTTGCAACTTAATCCCCACAACTTTACAAATGCAACCGATCCACCTTTTCCTGCATGTTACTACTTCGCATTAAATTATGGTTGTACTTCTGGTTTGGTGAACTTCCATTCAAAAGAACTGAAATAAACCATTTCGAATGATGACCAATAATCCAAATCTGTAGTGAAAACTAAATGAGAGGTGTGTTTGGTTTTGTAATAAGTTTCCTTTTCTTGAAGTTACAGCCAAATCAAGAATAACATGTTGTAAAATATTAAAAATTTCAAAATAAATCAAGCTATATTCATACAAGTTATCTTACCAATCACCAAAACATTAACATACTAAAACATTAAAGCAGCTGTACAACAAGCGATTCTTTACTTACAGTACAGAAATATTGCAGAGAAATACTGATAAGCGTGTCTCCCTCTTTAATCTCCCTTATCAAGTAGACAATGTCGTCCTTGCGATCTCTAGATGTGCTCCTGTGATGTCGTTCTCTTCCTCTGGAACGCAGTTCAAATGCCTCTCCATCCTCCTCTGAGTATTCTGTCTCGGAGTTGTTCCCAAAAGCGGACATGTAAGCACCTGTGGCTGGCTGCACTGCCGTTGCAAACTGGAAACCATTGTGCTGGTTCCTTCCAGTCATTTTTCACTGTCAAAAGAACAAAAGCCAGATTAAAGACGGTATTGCTGGTCATATGTATGCTTCACGAAATATACTGGTTTTGTCATAGTTCTGAGGTCAACGGAATCTTCTTAGTATGAACCAAGCTGAGGTGTGGAAAAGTTAGATATGGATGAATGGCTGGAATACTACTGTAAGCACACTCAACAGCTGAAACTGCTGATAAGACTAAATTCAGCCTTGGCTCATGTTGACACAAGCCATTTTAGGGAGTATTTCTAGTTAATTTTTGCCAAAAGTGCACAGATACTATCTGATGTCTTCTGTGGACCGTATATCTTACGTGGCCTGGAGGATGCAGGTAACGCTAACGTTAACTAGCATCTATTAGCATGTAAACATTACTTCAAGACGAGACAGTTTTATATTACGGAATCAAACAAAGAAATAGTACTAAAACGCGTTTAGTTGGCGGTTACGAGAAACAAACCCAAAACTGTTACGTTCATGGTGTTAGTTTCGCTAAAAAAAATCTAACTTTAACATGTATATTAGCCAAGTAGCTGAGTTAGCATTAGCATATAAATTTAGCCAGCGTTACGCAATACAAGTTCGATATCGCCAAAAAACTAGTTTATTAAACGGAAGAACAATTAAGCAATTTAAGCAAACACATCTCATTTTGTAATTTAACAATATGTAATACCATGGCATTCTCGTTAGGGGAAAAGAATGAAACTGATGCTAACCGAACTTCAACAATCTGACATGTTGACGCGTTCGATTCCAGAAAACAAACCAGCTGAGCTTTTATTTCTCTGTTCATCAACATACTATGGTTTACCTGAGAAACGGGTGTAGTGGTCCCCCAGTCTTTAGTGATTAGGCCATTCTCCTGTTTCCTCTGTGTGCCTCATTGCTTCTGCTGTGGGATTACTGGAGAACGAGACGCCACGTCAACACAGAGCACGCGCTGACATCATCGACATCTCTCCTTATCTTGCTGATGTCATCAACAACAGTTATATTATCCTTTTCCATTTTTATGCTTTTCATGTATCATGTATCATCTATACGAGGACACATTTATATGAGAATACACATAACCTTAAAGTGATTGCCCCAAAATTATTTGTTGTCGTCATTTACTCTCCTTTCACTTGCTCCAAAGCATTAGTTTGTTCTGTTGAACACAAAAGAAGATATTTTGAAGAAAGCTGAAAACGTGTAACAAGCAACTCTCATAGTGGGAGAAACAAATGCCATTTGTACACTTTAAAAATTAAAATGTATATTTAATCAATTAGTCATTAAGTGTGTATGGGTGGTTTCCAGTGTTGGGTTGTAGCTAGGTTGTAGAAGGTGGTTCATTCCGCTGTGTCGACCCCTGATGAATTTGAATTAGTCATTGATTTTTACACTTTCTGAATGTAATGAAGTGAATTAAGCTTAATATGAGAGATTAAATTACACATTGCAACTTAAATTATCATTCATTCATTTATTCATTTTCCTTCGGCTTTGTCCCTTTAATTATTAGGGGTCGCCACAACAAAATGAACCACCAATTTATTCAGCATATGTTATAGCATACACAGCAGATTCCCTTCCATCTGCAACCCATCCTTACACAATCATTCACACACTAAAGCCAATTTAGCTTATTCGATTCACCTATACCACATGTCTTTGGACTGTGGGGGAAACCGGAGCACCTAGACGAAACCCAACACAGAGAGAACATGCAAACTCCACACAGAAATGCCAACTTGAACCAGCAACCTTCTTGCTGTTATGCAACAGTTCTAATCACTGAGCTACAGGGTCACCAACTTAAATGTTATTCATTCATTCATTTTCTTTTCGGCTTAGTCCCTTTATTAATCCGGGGTCGCCACAGCGGAATGAACCACCAACTTAAATGTTATTAAACATATAATTTTTTTATAGCCTATATGCCTTTATTCCTTGCATTGATCCAGTGACAGTTTAAATTACACAGAAAGAAGATAGGCAGTTAAAAACAAAACTGATTGAGTTTAATACACTTGTCATTGAAATATATATAATGGTTCAAAAACTAGTACAGGCAAAATTATGTATAAAAATAAAATAAAAATGCTAAAAAGGGGGAAAAATCAAGAGAAGCAAAAGACTTGACAAATTTAGTTAAAATTTTGTAGGTTGTATAATTATTATTATTATTATTGTTGTTAATTTGCAATATTTTGCTTGAATTTAATTGTATTATCTTTCAATTTAGTTTTTATTTAGGTGACTAAAATATAAATTTAATAAATGTATCTGTTTAATAAATATGTTTTGTTTAAATGCACCAAAATACATTGCCTATCTGCTCAATTTAGCTGAGCAGTATTTATATATATATATATATGGAGAGGCAGAAGGTTGCCAGCATTGACACGTTTTAATTAAATATTTGTTTATGTGAGTGATGCATAATGGTGTCTGCATTTGCCCAATTAGACAAAAGTACATGCAAAACGGCTACATTATTGTTTCTAACTTTTGTGAGAATAATTAACATTTTTAAAAAACTTATTGACAAAAATGGGAAGTTAATTGGACAGCAGCGCACACCAGGACAGCAGGATATAGTTTTAACATTCATATATTGGGTGCACTGCGACCCTTGAAGATAATATAATAAATGCTAAAAAAGAAAAATACTAAATAATTTAATCAAAACTAACACAGATGTTTTGGTGTCTCCCATAAATTAGTTAAAAACACAAATATTTATTTTAAAGCTGTTTATTTAAAATATGATATAAAGGTTTGCAGTATAATAATATGAATATATTTACATTATTTATTTATTTACATGCTTATTTTAATGCAAATATGTACAAACTTTGTACAAACATACACCTAACAACACTTTGAATATTTAAAAAAGAAAGAGTTGCCTATATATGGAACATTAAAAACAAAATTGCCAGGATATAGCCTAACTAATCTCTTTTATGAAATGTTTAGGTTTTTTACATGTATTTGATAATTTTCAAGTCATAGTAACCTATTGTAGATGAAAATAAAGTTTAGGTCCACTATCTTTTTAATCAAGCGTCTTTTAAGAATGATTAGCGCCATATGTTGATTTCAAAAACGTCATTCTCCATTCTTCTCCAGCAGCCTGAGGAAGACAGATCGCTTGGTGGAGCTGTTCCCTCGATCTGTCAAGCGCGGAGGTTAATGAGATTAGCACATCCCTGTTCAGACAAGACAAGGCTCTCCCCAAGTCCACTAGTTCAGACGGGACAAGCGCTTATAACGGACTGCATGGCAGCGCATGTCGATCTCCACGCGCATCCACACTCATCTCGCATGGACTGCAGAATTCACACGGCGTCCTGGAAGAAAACACAACCTCTGCCAAAGTAACCGAGCGGCTCAACAGCAACAACTTCTGTGCAGGAACACTGGGAGCGCAGCGCGATTGTCACGATGTATTTATCATCCCACTGACGGACACAGCGCTGACCGCTTGCATTTCCCCCGGACCTTTTGTTGTTTGCCTTGGAGTGTTGCAACAAAGTGTTAGGTGAGTAACTTTTGTATCACGTTGCTTGTTTTGTGCAGCATTTAAGAGAAAAATGGACCGGTCAGTGCGTCACGCTTAAAATGCGCAATAACGGTCAGTTCAAGCTGCGCGCTAGATATGCTATTTGATTTGTGATAGACTATTATTGATTTTTTTTCATTTCTTGTATGAAGATTTAATAAACTAATTATCCACATCACAGTGGGAATAATTATTAATAAACAGGAGATTCTAGTTTAAAATGTTTGCTTGGTTGTTTCACAATATTTACCCTGGCTTTATGGTTGTAACGGACTCCGCATTAAACTCCAGCGAACACTCACGTGCGTCTAAATGCATTATAGCGCTTTTTTCTTATTCTTTTCTTCCTTCTTTGACTATAAACCGACACGAGAGTTTATGAACATGTTAATGTTAAATCAGTTCATATGGTTAGCGGAGGAGAGGCCATTCATTCTCGTGCGCTTCCATGGTTACTGAGGGTCTTCAGCGCGCTTTGTGTC
Organism: Danio albolineatus; assembly: GCA_903798035.1. Lineage (NCBI taxonomy): Eukaryota > Metazoa > Chordata > Actinopteri > Cypriniformes > Danionidae > Danio > Danio albolineatus. The sequence continues at coordinate 4,311,670 of CAIGQQ010038283.1, forward strand.
TCTCCTCTTGCTCCCATTGAGATAAAACAACAGTCGGCGGGGCTCCTCCCCACACACAGGGGCTCGCGAAGCCCCCTGTCATCCAAAATCCGAACGCTCATCTCACTTATCTTTACGCAGCATCAGTTCAAGTGATGTGAGGCTCCCTTCTCACTTCAGGGTCCCATACCGTTTACGCGCGTTATGATGCCTCCAGTGTTGGTTCATTACTTCTGAAATCTTAGAAATGTCCTGTTTAAGCTTGATAATACTGACAATTGTAGTTGGTAACGTTATCTTTACACGTGTACGCCACTTTTAGGTGAATTAGCCAGTCCGTTTTTTTTATTTTATTTATGATTTATGACACTTTTTGATTATTTAACACTGGATGCTGGGTTGTTTCAACACAGAGGTGGTAAACATATGTGCAAACTCATCCTTTGGGAAATAAATAAATAAATAAATAAATAAATCAGTGGTTGTGTTTGAACATATTTACCCAAATTTAGGATTAATATTTTGTCAATCAATCAATCAATCAATCAATCAATCAATCAATCAATCAATCAATCAATCAATCAATCAATCAATCAATCAATCAATCAATTAATCAATCAATCAGTCAATCTGTTATTTAGTCTATCGGTCAATCATTATGAAATGAGCCCAGTCTTATCACAGATTAACTGTTGTTTAGTTTGTTTTCATTTAGCTTTTTATTAAAAAGTTTGTGCTTTTTTTGTTTGTAAAGTTTTATTAGTCTTTCTAGTTGTTCATTTATTTTAATTCCATTTTATTTTAACTTTTGTATAGTTTATTATAACTGTTTTAACTTTTTAAATTAAATTTTAGGTAAAGCATTAGCCATTTGCTTGTGTTTTTTTTGTCATTTCTTATTAGCTGGGTGTATATAACCTCAATGTAATTATTTTATAGTTGAATTATTTTGTTAAATTGAATTAAACAAAAATTCATGAACACAAACAATAAATCTTGAATGTATTTAATGCTATTGCCTTCTAAAAATATTTTGCAATTAATAAAAAAATTATAACCTGATAAAATTCTAATCTTTGCATAAAATTATGCATAAAAATACTCATTACTAGACTAAATTACATGATTACATATATGATACCATCCTACACTGGTTAGTTATCACTCAAACAATGACGTTTGCTGCATAAACACAATTCTTGAGTGTTTTGAGGGGGACAACTTGATTGTTCATTTTCTTTTCGGCTTAGTCCCTTTATTAATCTGGGGTTCCCACAGCGAAATGAACCGCCACAACTTGATTGTTTTTGTTCAAAACACATAAATTGTAAAAAAAAAAAAAAAAAAAAAACTTAGGATTTCAGACTTATGAGTTAATTCCTTCATGTTGTCCCAACATGGACCGGTATAATATTCTGACGGTATGATAACCTTAAATAAAAATGTTTCAAGGTTTGACGTCATTGTGATTACTGCTCTAAAATATGTTGTTATTTAACGTCTGGGTAAAAAACAAAAACTTTTTTCCTCGTTGAAAACAATACATTTTATTTTGAGAAACATTTTGAATATTTTGGAGCAGTAAACATGCCGCAAAAATAATTCAAATGAATCATTAGCATCTTTTGTCTACATTAGTTTCAAAAATAATGATTTCTTTACAATTTTAAACAGCATCTTTGGATATCTTTACTCCTGGAGATAATGTTATCCCAAGAAGTACAAAAAAGTAAATAAACTAACTTACATATACCATAGGAACGGTATAGTAGACAATTTTGGTAGTATGAAAACCTTGAAAACGTTTATCGTCCTATGCCTTGTCCAAACACAAATTGATTGTGTGTAACCGAGCATTTTTTACAATAACGCAACATCAGCCCTTGTTGCACTTGTTGTAAACGAAACACATTCAACATGGTTTTATCCAGTCTTCTATTTTATTGCATCAACTGGCATCTCTGGTAGTCTGTTTTACACTGTTTCGTGTTTAATTCATTAGGGGCACCCTTTATCTACTGAATAGATGCACTGTGGACTCAATGGATTGAATGATCTTTTTGCACCCCCCTTTACGCAGCTTCAGTCGGGCATCATTCAGCGCATGTGATTCACGGCTGGGTGTTAGATTTGCAGTGGTCGCCCCTGTTTTTGTACCTCCCCTTAAATAGAGCCTTGCATGTTGAGAAAACAGAGAGGATGTAACATAAACACTAAATCCATTGAGATGTGCGAAGGCGCTGCTCACAGATGGAGCGCTCGGTGATTGATGTCACAAGGAAAGGGACCACACAAAGTCCAGCGTGAAGAGACAGGTGGACTTAAGACAAAAGAAGAAACACGAAAGCTAGAGAGAAGCTACAGCTCTCTTACCATACAAGTCGGAATCGCCTGTTATGATGTGGCAGGGAAGCATACTTTAGGTGTGTTTTTCATCAAATGGCATTGTTGCCTATAGGGGACATATCATGAAAATTAAGCCTGGATAATTAATCAAGAGATTTCCATGCACATTTAATCTGGAAAGCCAGTTCTAGCATAACTAGCACTAGGGGTGGGAATCACAAGTTAACTCACAATATTATTTTGCCTCTGAAATTGATATCTATGATATATTGATTTATCATTATTAATATATCACGATATTTGTAAGCAATGCATCAACAGTATCAAATATTCTAAGTTGTTTTTAATTTATTAACAGCACTTACCTTTTATTTAATTGCAGCAATTTACAAGAAGTTCACAGCTGTCAGACAAGCTTGAAAATGCTGATATGCAGAGAGCAGTGACTAAAAAGATCACATCTCTATATTAGTCATAGCAGCAGCATCTTAATTCTGTTAAGAAAAACTGTCAATCTAGCAGTTTGTGGCGTTTTAGTTTAGTTTTCTGTGTACTTGAGACATTTATTATAATTTGTCCAACGCATTTTAATGTTTACATTAAAGAAGGAATTTATTGGTACATTTTTACATTGTTTATTAACATAATTTAATAAACAGGGTTTATTTTTAAGGCAAACTCATGCATTCTAACTAGATTAATATTTCCCTACCGATCAACATGTTTAGAGGTTAGCAGACTCTTCTGAGTTCTAATTATTTTAATAGTTATTTTATTTTATTAATTATTTAATTATTTCCCAGCAGTTGACAACATTAGTTAACATTAATTTAAAGATTGTATTTTTTTTCATTAAGTACTTTCCTTCAGCAGCTTTCTCTACTTGCATGTTTCCCAGAAGACAACATACAATGCATTAAATGTACGAAATATCCCAATTGAATAATCTGTTTCAATAAGCTCACTGTGTTGCTTTTTGAGGTTTAGAAATGGTTTTCTTATAGAAATATCATGCAAAACTGATGTTAAAACTAATATGCATGAAAACAAAAAAACAAAAACAAAGAGCCTGATGTTTTTCTAATTTTTTATTTAGAGAAACTTACTTAACTTGTAAGTAATTCAAAGTATTTAGATGTTAGGTTAAACTTTGCACTGTAAACATTTATTCTTGTCTTAATTGTTTTTTTTTGTTTTTTTTTTTGTTTTTTGATAATTCAAATGATCAATAAGAATCAAATACTTTTCTAGTAATTTCTACAAACTGACTAAAAATGATTAAAAAAATAGTTGAAACCTGACTAACTTATTTGAATAGGTTTAATCAACATAAATATTTGTTGTCTTGAATTTGTCATTATTTTTTTTACAGTGTGGTAATCTAATGAAATACATTACACAGAACTGTAGAAAGAATGTACTGTACTTTGCAATCTGTAGTGAACTACTTTTTTAAAGTACCCTTCCCAACTCTGGTTGCTGATGTTGCTAAACAGGTTTGAGGGACACACACAAAAATGGTCTGTTGTTGTTATTGCACACCCAAATAGTGGTACATTTGACAAGCTGTAAAAAATGATCTGTGGGTTTATTTTGAGCTGGAATTTCACAGACACATTCTAGGGGGACACATCAAAACACTTATTTTAAACCTTATGAAAAGTGTCATAATATGTCCCCTTTAATTATTTTCCCAGTGGCTCTTTCCTCTGCGATTCCCCTTTGTACTTCAGCAGCACAGTTTTTTTTTTCATTGACAGCTGAAGTCTTCTCTTTCATATGTCTGAGACCATGTTTTATTGTAAACAGGTTTCCTTGTCTTATTTATGTACATGTTCAGGGTGACATACATACATAGAATTAGTAAAATGTCTAAAAGTAGCAGCCTGTGTTTATATATAATTGCCATTTGGCAAGCTTGAAATACTCAGTAGCCCTAAGGGTTGATTTATGTTGTGTTAAGTTACTGGGATTCCCTATCATCACTGTCTTTAAGTTATGTATTTGACTCTGGCAAGTGCTCTCAGAGATGCTTTGGATTATAAAATATGTTATGTTTCGCTCCTAAATATATATTGTCAAAATATGGATCAAACAATGTCCTATCGTCATTTGCCCAATTGGCATTACAGATATATTTACGGGAAAACCTAACATGTTTATTCTGATGGATTATTAAAATATATAAAAGAAAATGTGCTCACAGTAAATGTAATTACTTTTTAAATGATTCAAAACATCTTGCTGTGAGATTAGTGGTTTTGAAGGCAAAGTATATTGATTTAAAATGATAGATGTGTATTTTGGGGCTACACTAATTTGCTTATCTTTAATTGTTTAATATAATGAGTCAAATGTTTCTTGATCTAAATATGCCTGGCAAAATTTTAAATTATCTATTTATTTATTTATTTAGTTAGTTAGTTAGTTAGTTACACAAACTGAATGGGTGTTATCAGCTGATAGATTTGGGCCAGTAGGGGCCTTCTGCGCTTACTGGTAGGCTCTGAAAGTTATCATCCATCCACATGGTTAATCAGCTATAGATCACATACGGCTGTGGGCAGAAGAGAATTATTTATATTATTTATTAAATTTCCCATTAATTGAAATTTATTAGGGTCTACCCCAACTCCAACTCTAAACCCAACCATCACAGTAATGTTAAAACACATTTGAATCTGGAGTCTTCTCTATGTATAGCTGATTAATCATGCAGATACATGATAACAGCCTTCTGGGACTACTAGTAGGTGCAGAAGGCCCCTGCTGGCCCATATTTATCAGCTGACAACCACTGATAATGCCCATTCAATCGAGTGATAACATATGAAGCGGGTGTTTATTTTACATTGAATTACATTTAATGAGTGTCTTCTAAATTGCAAAAATGTATTGTTGTAGTCATTATTTTAGCTTAAAAATATATAATAATAATTGGAGGAAACATTGCAATTTGACTTCTCTACTATGGAAGTCAGTGGTAACAGGTATCCATCTTTCTTTCAATTATCTGGAACCACTTGAGGTTAAATGGACAATTATTATTTTTTTAAAGGGGTGATCCAGAGTGTACTTTTATAGATTGATTGTGTTTATGGGGTGCAAAGCAGTCTGGTCATGCTTCATTTGTGAAAAATCACGTTATTTTTTCATATATCTAATTTGATTATATACTGCTACTCAGCTAACATGAAAACCACTGCCATATTTCATAGTTCCTCCAAAAGCCCGCCCTCAAGAGGCTCTGATTGGTCAGCTAACAAAATGTGCTGAGATTCGCAAATTGACTTCATGTCAGCGTCCTGCTATAACATTACAGCACATCTGGCCACACCCCTTTGCTGCGCAGGATGTATGCTTGTAACCTGAAGGGTTATGACATCGTTAACCAGGATGTATTTTTTTGTAGTCCCCAAACTTCATTTGTTTTAGGCTTTGCTAAGCTAACACTGTAAAAGCCAATGTCTCCCTTTGCGTTGGACTTTGAGCGTATTATATTCAGAAAGGTTGTTTATGTTCACACATCTACATTACACATCAACTAAAATTTAAAATATGATATCATAGTGGACTACCCCTTTAACTCTCTTTAAATCAAATAATCTTCAATAATCAATAATTCTTCATTTTGAATTATACAATTTTAAGTTATATTTATTCCTATAAACATTTGTTGTGACATTTTAAATACATCACATTGAAAAAAAATGATTTATCAGATTTTTCTGACAATTAACAAACAAAAGTAAAAGAAAAAAATATATATAACAGTACAAAATCTATAAAAAATACTATAAAATAATTCACACTATAAACCTCATATTGTGCAACACAGTAAATGATGTGCATAAACAATATACGATGTGTATTAATTTAACAAATTAAGCATATAAACAGGTCAGTACTGAAATTGAGGTTGGCAGCATGGTGTATTAAGTAAAACAAAAAATCATAAAAGAAAAAAATAAAAGAGAGAGAATAGGGAGAATATATTAAACCGAATAGGCTGGGGGGTGGCACATTCTTCAAACTTGTGTTTTTTACATCACAATTTAAATTTCAACAATTTAATTTTTTTTTTACACAAACATTTACATATTACACAGTTATTTTAACATGTTTACAGCTTTTTATTTTTTTATCCCAATTCAATTTATATGTATCAATGCATTCATAAACTTCATAAAAACATTTCTTACAGTAGTTAAATAGTGCAACTTGTTAACAAAATCTCACCTCATCCCTATTGCTGAAGCTGAGAAACACCAGCACATGCTGTATTGTAGTGACTGTTTAAAGATTTAAAGAGTAGGAGTTTTGCTACGTTGGTGTTGAAAATGATGGCACACAAAATAAACACAAATTAATGGACATACAAACTTCTTAAGACCTTGAGACCAATAATGCAATAAAGACAAAAACTTTATTTCATCAAACTTCATTATTTGCAGTCTTTGCTCTTGAAACTGGCTAATTTCCTGTCTATTAAAATCCTGTCCTCTCCGGGTCATTTAAAACCTATTTAGAAACAAACACTAGTTGAAATAGTACCTATTTTTTTGTCAGGTCTACATCACTTTTAATCAATTTGATAATTTCACACCTTCTTAACAGAATTAGCAGGGTTCCCACCAGCCTGGGGCCTCAGCGAAAACAAAATGCCCACGCATGTCACCGAGCATGTGGAGAAACTGCATTCAATTCTGTAAATGCCACACAAAGACCTCAGACCCAAAGCAGTAAAAAACACAGTGGGAGTGTGTCACTGGTTTTCGCCGAGTTAGTTGGTAGTTCATGCGCAAACTGTGCGAAACTCACATGGAAGTTTGATAAATGTGGACCGTTTGACTCGTACCCATCCGTCACTGTCATTCATGTGAAAGTTTCAATATAAAGAATCATCTTTAGCCTATGCTCTTCTCAGTGAGAAACCATTCATCGTCTCTGATTTTTCGCCTTTTGTTTTTTTAAATAGCACAAACCAAGTGTTTTGTTCAGTATTATGCAGAATTTGATAGTCAAAAGCTCTTTGTCATTGCAAATCAGAAAGATGTTATTATTGCTGGAGTTTTTGATGCATTCTTTTGTCTTTTTGCTTTTCTTTTCTTTCCTTTTTTTGAGGGTATGACCTTAGTTCCAAGTTTGTGTTTTGTATGGTGAACTATATTGATTTTATGTCATTTTGCAGTCTTGATTTATTGAGTTTGTTCACGATTCAGGTCACGTTGTGTAAAGAGCACACCCTGACCTTTTTCAGTATGTTAATCGGTGTACATCTTCAGCAGTGCGCTGACATATTGCACTCAGTATTTTAGTATCTGTTGATTCTGGAGCTGAATTTGGACGTATGGCAGGATTTTCTGAAGCAATAGTCAAATCCAGCAGCAATCCTGAGGTCTCTTTATATGTCATGGTCTGCCACAATTGTGCCATGGAGTTTGCTCAAGAGTCTGTCTTTGGTCGACATGCTATTCACTTTGCTTTGACCTTTCTGGAACAGAATACATTCTTGTGCTGGTCTACAAAGGGCTTATTCTCTCCCTTTTTCTATCTGCCTTAATGGAAATATTGGAATATATATATATATATATATATATGACGATTAACAGAGCAAGCAAATTTTGACAGTATGTCTGATAATATTTTTTCTTCTGGAGAAAGTCTTAGGCTAGAATAAAAGCAGTTTTTAATTTTTAAAAGACCATTTACAGGTCAAAATTATTAGCCACTTTAAGCTAATTTTTCTTTCAATAGTCTACAGAACAAACCATCGTTATACAATAACTTGCCTGATTACCATATCCTGCCGAGTTAAGCTAATTAACCTTGTTAAGCCTTTAAATGACACTTTAAGCTGTATTGAAGTGTCTTGAAAAATATTTAGTCAAATATTATTTACTGTCATCATGGCAAAGATAAAATAAATCAGTTATTAGAGATGAGTTATTAAAACTATTATGTTTAGAAATGTGTCGAAATAATCTGCTCTATTTTAAACAGAAATACAAGTGGGCTAATAATTCAGGGGGGCTAATAATTCTGACTTCAACTATATATATATATATATATATATATATATATATATATATATATATATATAATGCTTTAATAACATTTATTCCAAAGTTCAAATATAAATATTGTCATGAAAGGTGTACTTATTATACTTGTTCTGTGTTTCTATAGTAATTATATTTATAACCCTATACCTTTCCCACATTCTAACTATAAATATATAGTAAGTATTTAAGTAATGCTACTAAGTAGTTAAACAGACTAGTTACACTGTGACAAGGACACCTTCAAATAAAGCGTTGTTATTTTTTTCATTCTTTTGAAGAGTTTATTTATTGATTTATTTTAATATTTTTATTTTACATTCACAAAATAACAGTTGGTCAAATTAAAATATTGTAATTTATTTTATTTATTAAATGAAATGATTTATTAAATGTGACTGAATTTTTGCAGAACAAGGCAACAATTATGTATAATGAAAACCCATAACTATAAATTTAAATCCAGATAAGCTGACAATTTCAGAGCCAGTTCCCATAACTCTTGAATTATTATATGAATAATCAAATAATGATTGCATATTAATGTAAAAAAGTATTATATATATATATATATATATATATATATATATATATATATACTACTGAAGAATAGTAAGCTCGTTATTCTTTCCAAATTATGTTTTCTTTTTTTTTTGCACTACTTTTTGCCTTCCTTCCACAATTCTTGTTTGTAATCATACATTCTCTCTGTTCAATGCGGTTCTATAGAACAAGTTTAAGCATCAAAAGAGAAGCTTTATCCTTTCTTCTGTGGGGTATTGAACTTGAACTGTGACCCTCACTGTCGGTCCTTAAAACCGTTTCATGGCTTGGAATCACGCTGTGCCCTCTAACGCATGAACACTGTGTTCTCGCCGCAGGGCTTGATCGCTTGCTTCTTTGTAAATGTGATTTATTCAACACGGATACATGGGGCATTGATCCATACCACAAGCTATTCTGTAGACCTTTTTTCCAAGATTTCTGGCTTGATGAATGATCTCTAGATGATTTCGGTCCAATTGTCCACACAGCAGATAGTGTTACATTTGTTGCGTAAACGGCTAAAATCAACAGAAATTATCTGACACATCCAAGGTTTAATGTTGATTGATTTGTGGTGGTCATATGAGATGCTTTGGAGGGGTAAGACCAGTTCAAAAAGTCTGATGGTATAATCAGTCACAATCAGGTTTTACAAAGTTGCCCTAGCCTTAACTCTTTCTGGGTTATTTGTGAAATTAAATAAAGTTGAAAATAATGCATAGCTCACATATAATATAGTATAATATAATGCACAACTGTCCTGGCAAACAGCTGGTTAAAGGGATAGTTCACTTAAAAATGTCAATTCTATCATCATTTACTCATTACAAACCTTTGAGTTTTGGTTGACTGCCACAGTATATGTTTTTCCCAACTACAGTTTTGTAATAACAATTTAGTTTGTTTCATTTTGGAATTTTTTTTCTGTCAACAATTTGAGAAGCTAATAGCAAAAAAAAAACAAAAAAAACAATGTTCACTTTCTTTGTGTGTTTTAGGTTAAACTAAGATATCTTAAAGAATGTTGGAAACTGGTTGGAAACTATGGAAGACAATAGCTTCTAATTTTCACAAAATTTATTTTGTATTCAACAGAAGAAAGAAAGTAAAACATGTTTGGAACAAGTTGAGGGAAAGTAAATGATAGCAGATTTCCAACATTTGGGACTAGTAAAACTATCTCTTTCTCTTTAATGTTTACTGTCTGTCAATGGCCCTGTTTATGGGTCATTCTCACAAAACCATTAAAAAACACGAAACCTGGGATTTCAAATATAAAAAAAAATGCTCCGGTTTCCCCCACAGTCCAAAGACATGCGATATAGGTGAATTGGGTGAGCTAAATTGTCCATAGTGTGTGTTTGTGAGTGAGTGTGTGTGGATGTTTCCCAGAGATGGGTTGCAGCTGGAAGGGCATCCGCTGCGTAAAACAAATGCCGGATAAGTTGGCGGTTCATTCCGCTGTGGCGACCATGGATTAATAAAGGGACTAAGCCGAAAAGAAAATGAACGAATGAATGAATATTAGAATAAAAAACTAACAAATTGTTATAATAGATCATTTTATGTGACCGAACAAATCATTTCCTGAATTTATAAGTATGATAAAAAGGAAAAATCAGGAAAATGATGTGTCCACTGATGTTTTCAAGTGTTTTGTCATGTTGTGAGATGTGATGATTACATTTTACATGCTTTCTTTTGTTGTTTTTAGCAAAATCTCAGACAAGATTCTTAAAACCATTACTAAAATAATTATCATAGTTTCTGAAACATATGTATCATTACCACAACCTCTGGTCATTAGATGTAAATTTTTTTAATAATTAATTTTTTTTCCCAAGCATGTGCAGAATCTACTCATGTATCTTTTGTTATTTCAGGTTTGGCACATCATTTTCATGACATGACAAAAAAATGGTTGTCAATTGTGTTCAGAGTTTCGGTAATGACAGAAAAAACAACAAAAAAAAAAACATAATTTAAAAATAAATATTATTTCAGAATCTCAACTAACTGTAAATGACTGTTAATAAATTGTTATCATTATTTTAAAGCAAATTAGCTTTTTGACAGAGTTGATTTTGCAGGCTGTTGTGGTAATTAGATTTTTTATTAACTTATTTTGGAAAATAAGTTATAAAAGGTGGTAGTTGTTAAGTAAACAGTTTGAAATTAATGTAGATGAATGCTACAGTATGTAGTAGACGCAGATGCCATTTCTAATAACTCATGAAACATTATTTCAATTATTGCATTTTTTAAAACCAGGTTTTTGTGAGAATCAACCAATACTTGCTATTTGATTTATTATTTTTTTTATTTCAGTACAAAATACAGATGTAAATGAGGTCTAAAATGTGTAGTCTGTACTCACTATTGAGCCATTCATTGTCGTTCACTGAATTGTTGATACTTCATCCGGGATGCACTGACCTGTTGGGGCAATAAGGACCCTCCTCCTGGCTGTTTATCTCCTTAGCGTTTATCCTAATACCCAGGGGGCCACAAATCTATAGAGGCCTGCTCCTCTTCCATGAGCTTCCTCTCTTAACCTACTCTTGCCTGGTGAAAGAGTTTGCCCTGCACAATGCAGCCTGCACAGGGATCATTTTTTTGTACTTCCCAACGCCTACTCATCCATACTCATCCCGTTTCACAGAATCCATCATGCATAAATGTTAACCATAAAGCGGTTTGTTGATTCACAAGAGCGAAAGCAGTCTGAAAGCTGGACGTCTGTTATCTTCGGTGGGCCCTGAGGCGGGATGTCCTGCTGACCCTCACTCCCCCGTCCGTGTTTCTCCAGGCCCCCCTCTGGTTCCTTCACTCGAGACTCCCGTCTGCTTTCACTCTCCCTTTGCTTGCAAGTATTTACTCCATTGTGGTTCGTCATGGTGAAGGAATTTCTGAAGTGGAGGAATTGAGCAAACTGGCTTCGTGTCTGTTTCCCACCTCCCACCTGTTGATCAGGATCTATACTGGTGTGAATACAGGATCTCTTTGGTGGTGTCTTTCTTCTTTGAGCATGTGTATTCAAAATAACGATTTAGTTATTTAGTAAGATTGGTTTATGGAGTTTTACATGTCTAATTTATCTGTTATGTTTTAAATTAAGCTTACAGTTTATTTTATTTATAATTTTTATTTATTTTAAAAATTATTTTATGAATTTTTTATTAGTAGGTTAAGATATGTTATAGCTAGTGCACTGTAAAAACTCCTGGTTGCCTTAAACCTTATGGATCCATTGAACTTATATTATGCTAAACTGATTTAAAACAGCTTGCGTAACTTATAAAATTAAGTTAGAACATGATTTAATAAGTTACAATGACCTAAAAACCTATGCTGTCAGGACTAATTAATTATAGCATTTTTTACAGTGTATATATAAAATGCCTCAATACATTTTACATTTTGCACTAAAAATTGTTTTTCAATTAATTGAGTTTATATTTAATTAAATGAATAAATTCATTTAATTAAATTAACTAAATTAATTGTTTCAGTTTTTGAGTCATGACAATCTACTGAAGTATAATTTATTTATCTTATTTTATTTATATTTTATTAATTTAATTTAATTTATTAATTTAATTTAATTTATTTATTTATTAATTTAATTTTATTTAATTTGTTTGTTTATAAAAATGTTATATTGTAGGTTTGTTCTTAGCTTTTCAGCAGCAGCAGAAAGTGATCTTTATTTATTTAGCAGCACTACAATTTCCAAACAGAACATTAGTCAGAGAAGTACTATATTTAATTTTTGACAATAATGAAAAAGAGTACATTACGTACCACCTAATTTATCAATAAAAACTCATAAAATGATTTTAAAATCGTGTGATCTACTGCTTTTAAAAACTGGAAGTCTGCTCTTCTCAGCCTTTTCTATATTTGTGTTAAATTCAATATGAGATCTCTAACACTGTCTCATTTGTCATTGGGTAGAGTAACACAGATTCCTGCTTCACAATTATACTACTGGTTGAGCTATTGTTGCTGTGCTAGAATTCTCAAACAAATATTTTTTTTTTAGGGAGGATATGACACACAAATGAAAGTAATTAGTAAATGAAAAGTAAATGTAAATGAAAATTTACTCACTTTTTACTCACTCTCAAGTCGTTATAAACTTTAATTAATAGGTCTCTTTCTTTTGTTGAACACAAAATAATTTATTCTGAAGAAAGCCGAAATAACCAGCGACTTCCATAGTATAGGAAAAACAATTAATATGGAAGTAAATGGTTACAGGTTTCCCAGCTTTTCTTTAGAATATCTACTTTTGTGTTGAATAGATGAAGGAAACTGAGACAGACTTGAAATAAGTGAGCAAATGAAAACATAATTACATTTGTTTAGTGAACTATCCTTTTGCCATGAACAGGTGTAAAAATGAATCATTTGGAAACCCAAACTTTTCTGCTAACTGTGGGTCCCAACCACTGATTCAGAGTCAGTGAGGGAGACTGTCTTGATCGGGGATTTGCTCTGTCCTCAATCCAGCCATCTGTCCCTCGGCTGCCAAACTCAGCAGATTGAAGAGGCCGGGACAGAAATTTCCCACATCCCTCGCTTGTTAAATGAGGTGCGGGAGGGAAAACTAAGGGAGAAAGAGAACTATCTGTCTGAATGGAGGCTTGATTCGGTCTACTGGAAGGCTGAAGTACCCACGTTTAAAAAAAAGAGTGGGAAAAGAAGGAAAACTGGAGAAAACAATGTTGCAAAAAAAAAAAAAAAAAAAAAACAGTACAACACCGAGCCTCCTAAAATCTTCAGAGTGCGAGTGTGTGCGTCTGTCTGTGAATCGTGAGTGCCCAGCCTTTCTCAAGCGCACACACCCCCGATTCAGTGTGCGGGGCTGAAAAGAAAGGCAATTAGCATTTCAGCCAAGGTCCGACTGGCTACATGCGATGAAGCAATAAGCTTTATAATTTGCTTTTCTTCCCTCTGCTGCCATTGAGAGGCTTTTCCTTGTTTAATCCCTTGAAAGTGCATTTCTCTTCACTCTCGTCCATTGTTTGCCGCAGTAGCCCATCGGTCATGGAGTTCTGCGGCCTCGGGAACGTTCGCCATGCGAAACTCAATGGGATCTTTTCTCTGTTCTTTTACTCGTATATTGAGAGGGGGAAAAAGTCATTGTGTTTTTTGGAACAAGGCTGCAGGATGCAGTTGGCTCAAGTTGAAAGGGTCAGACGACGGCCCGAGGACAATACCTTTGAGAGATTTTTCTTTCTTTCTCTTTGCTCTCTGGCCAACACGGACTTGATTGGCATGTAGTCTCTAATGCCGAGTTGAAAGGTAACATACACTCTTAAAACAAACGGTTCTATATAGAACCAAAAACGGTTCTATCGAGCGCTTCATATATGGAACCCCAAAAAGGTTCTATATAGAACCATTTTAAGGGTTCATTAAATAGAACCCCAAATGGTTCTTTGAATTCAAGTTAGATGGTTCTATTTAGAACCATTTAAGGGTTCTTTTTATTTATTATTGAATTATTGTTACTTATTAATGAATAAAAAATAAAACCAATCCAGACAATTCAAATTGTTTAAATTTATTCAATTCATTATACAAAATATTCTTTTAAATAATATTTAAAATTGCACCTCTGCATACTTTGCATTGGACAGCAGATCTACCTTAACAGTTTAATGGCATTCAACAATGTAATTGTAATGATTTCACTTTTATAAGCTTTTTTACTGTTTGACCAAATACAGTACTTAACTTTCACACATCTCTAAAATGAAGAGAAATATATCACAATGCAGATAGAAACAATACACAAACAATCAAAACATCTATTAAATAACACTACAATTTCAAAAAGTTGATGGTACCTGCATGTATTGGTCATCACAACATCCATTTTTATACATAATTTAATGAAAACATTACAAAAACATTGCAAAATGATTAGACAAAACACTGCAAACAGCCATTCCACAACCTGTAGCATGTCCATGTCTGTCAGCCTCTCTTATAATGTAAATAGTTTTGTCCATGGGTGGCACAGTGGCTCACTGGTTAGAACTGTCACCTCACATCAAGCAGGTCACTGGTTCGAGTCCTGACTGGGCCAGTTGGCATTTCTGTGTGGAGTTTGCAAATTCTCCCAGTGTTCATGTGGGTTTCCTCTGGGTGCTCCGATTGCCCCCACAGTCCAAAAGCATGTATGGGTGTTTCCAAGTGCTGGGTTGTGGCTGGAAAGGGCAGATTAGTTGGTGATTCATTCCACTGTGGTGCCTCTGATAAATGAGGAAGTTAAAGAATAGCGAGTGAGTGTTGTCCATTGTAATGCTGAAACTTCAAGTCTTGGTGGAATCAGGAGAGCTGCTGAATCCTGGATGGTGTAGGACCTTTGGATTTCTGTAAAACAATATTTTAATGTTGAGCACTTTTAACCAATTAACATAAGTCATCAAATAGAATTACAGTTATAATTAATACAATTAAAGTGTGTGTGTGTGTGTGTGTGTGTGTTTGGGGCAAATAGTATGTAGTATAGGGTGTAGTTACCTTTTGCGGTTTCCTCTGCTGGTCATGGAGCACTTCCTTCTTTCCTTTCCTTTTTGGCCCATTTTTTTTAAAGATGTTTCTGTGTTCTTCACCAAGTTTTCTATGCAGCATCCTGAATGCAAAATAAAAAAATTAGTTTACTTCATGTGTAAGTTTCCAAAATGACACATTTTCAGCAATACAAGTTTCTTAAAGTCATCATGGACGCAAAACTATTTGGCACACAATGTAACAGTGTTTACTCACAAGCTCTGGCACTCCAAGAAGAAGAAACTGCTCCATTAGTTCTGTAAACCCCTCCATAATCTGTACTCTGGAAAAGGGTGTTCATTCAGTTCTTGACTTATGAATATCTGGTGTCGCATTCCAGGTCCATCACAATCTGAGGTAGGAAGACAGCATTTTAGAGTGTGGAAATATGAATTTAAACCACAGAATTAATCTACCTTTGACATAAAATGTATTGAACTGAACTTGCCTTGTGTTACGTTCCTCAGAATACAGTTCACTTCCTTTTCATCCCACTATTGTTTCATTTGCGAGATGATTGATGAGCTCACCACTGAAATCCTTTCATTTTTAAATTTGTTTTGAAGACATTGCAACAAGGTATCCTGCAGGCAAATTTACACTTTCTTTTAAAACATATTTTTTTCTTTGCAGGACTTTTTAATAAGCAATGACCTTAATATTCTCACTGTATTAAAACAGCAGCAATAAGTAATAGAACATTTATGTGATAAATATATTATTTCAGTACACAACAACCAAGTCTGAAATATACATGTTATAAAATACATTTTTACCAGGTGTCCTTGTTGATGACAATTGTGTCATAATTATGGATGCAACGCATGTCCTTCTTTAAGCTGGGATCCTTCCTCTTCAAAGCTACTTGTGTCCTGCAGCCCAGGTTACAATACAATGTTAAAGTCTTTTATAATATTCATTTCATTATACTTAATACAGTTTGTTTAGAATTAAAAGCAATAATACATACCGAGCACAAGATTTATGATGCAGTTCAGTTTCCAGGCTGTTTGAAGAAAAGAAAGATATACATTAAAATATAAATTTTAAACTTATTTAGCACAATATATACATATATTTAGCCTATATTTAACAAGGTTCAACATTTCACAATACATTTAGCCTGCATGTTTGTTTGTCCTTCATAAATAACACCTGATCTTTTTTCTATGGATTATTAAAATATGTTTTGGATTTAAAGGATTTCAATAATACACTTAGACGCATAGACTCGGGCGGGCGCGTGCATAGACTCGGGCGGGCACGAGCGCTGCGCTACCTTGCCGTTTTAATGCAGACTAGCCGGCATGTACACTACTTTATAGAGTTTAGCCCGAGTTAAACTCGGCTAAACTCACACACGAACAAGCTGGAAGTACTTGTTTGTTCAAGGTTGAAGATAAAAACTGCACGAAAGCGGAAATTGGCTCATAATATTAAGTTACCATTAAAAGAGCGTGCACGCGCTTCACGCTGCCTCTCGGAGCTCGCCATTAGGTAACGCACCTGTTTTATTGTTATTGATGTTTTAATTAATACTGACAAACAAATAAAGCAAAATTGTAACTTATTTCGAACAAAAAGCAGAGCAAAGTCAGCTTGACACAGATTCCTGAACCGAAGGCTGTCGGTCGACGCCATCAGTAACTTACAAGCACAGTTATCCATATTAACGTATACCCCATATTCAGTCAGTGTCACCATACAAGACAAGGGAAGAGAAACATTACCTTGTAATACAAAATATTTAATTATTATAATTTTAAAAGAGTTATAACATACTTGAATGACGCAGCTGCAAAAGCAGAGTTCTCCTTTTCAAAAATTAACCGTCACTCTCTCTCGAGGCTCTTCATCACCAGTCCACCAATGAATGATGTCACCAGAGGGCTTTTTTATGATTATTAGTTTAAAACAATTTATTTAACCATAACAACACACTGTACAGTCTGAATAAACTGGTTATTTTATTTATTTCACAAAATAATTCGTCAAAATGTTAAATATTAAGCATTTATAAAATATTAGTTATATGGTGTACAAACCTGCATGAAACAAAAATCCCATCATACATTGATTAGGTTTTTGACCATAGCGGTCATTTTATTAGGTTTTGACTCAAAAAGCTTTGTCTCTCTGTGTTATAGCTTATTATTATTTATAATCTTTACTATATAATTATGTCATAAACCTCACATTATAGAACCATTTTAATCAAAAAGGTTCTTTGCGCTCAAAGGGTTCTAAATAGAACCATTTTTTGGGTAAAAGGTTCTACTGGCCAAGTATAGAACCCCGGGGTTCTATATAGAACCTCAAGGAACCTTTTTTTTTAAGAGTGTATGAACAGCAGCTATGCTAATTATTCTCTTTATTCTCTATTTCCACCTGGGGATACTCATCCCGAGGCCCCCAGAGACTATGCAGCGCCACTGATGTGATCAAAGACCCGCGACTAGACGATACCAAGGTTTCATAATCCTGGACCACGTCGTATCCTTGTCACAGTCATATAATGAGGACAAGGAGGGTTATCTCTTTTCATCAATTTATTCAAACAAGTAGTGCACAAATCAGCAGATTAAGCAGGTAAGTGAAAGTCTTTGCTTTTGAGCAGAGGAATAGTTGTTTACGTTGTAAGCAGATAGCTTCAAGCAGACAGAGTATAAAGTCACTTCCCTTATTGAGAGTTGTGTTCATCCACAGGTTTGAGGGAACATCCACAGGTTAAATAGTCTCAGAACGGGGAGAACATCCACGGAAGACAGAGGGTCAAGGAAGTGGAACCGTCAAACTTCAATCTTAGCCAACGAATGAACAAAAAAATGGTTGCAGCTTCTGGTTCATGGAGACTTTAATATCTGTTTATTTTGAGATGAACTAGCCCTGTACTAGACTGTGCAATTTATCTTTGGTGACCTATACATTTACAATATATTTATCTGTTTACACAATATGCCATCACACTTTATCTTGTGTGGTCATCAAAATAAACCAAGCTCAAGCTTAAAACCACAGCACCAAGACACTGAGGACCCCAGAAGACCACAGCTTTGCATGCTGATAGAATACGAAAACCACAGTTTGGTACATTTATTATTAGTCTCAGATTATATTTTCCTTTTATAACAATTCCCTGTTGAACTTCCTCTGCCACCTGCTGCCAGCTCATTCTCAAACATTGTCAGGACGATGACTGTTCTTGCCAAACTAATAATAAACCCGCTAATAATAAATGGGTTTTCTTAGTGCATGAAGCATTTTGTGCTTGCATACTGTACATGAAACCGTTCTCAAATTGTTTGATTTAAGCTATTATTAGAGAAATATTGTAAAGTCAGAACAGAAGTAAACAGAGTAGCGACACAAACACTTTGGGTGTTTGTGAAAGGGGGGAGGTGTTGAAAATGAAGCTTTTGTTATATGTCAGCAGAAAAAGGTCAATTCTGACTGCAGTGCAGATTGCAGAGAGCGTGTGCAGTTTAATCTGTATCGCTTCATCTCACCACACCAGCACACACATATGATCTGACAACGGCTAATATCCATGTTTGATTGGAGGGGGCATGGCTAACCACATCCTGTGTATCTGACTGAACTATGCACAACATTTGCACAAAAAATTCACTGACATTGCTGTTTTTTATAACCTCATGCAACAAACAACGACTGTCCAGCAACTGAAATCTTCAGAACCTGCTAAATTCCGCCTTGCGACGTGTGAAAAATATAAAAGCCACTTTATGGATTCACTGGAAATAGCTTGGCCAAAGTGTACATTTCAAGTGGTTCCAAACCTTTATGAGTTTCTTTATTCTGTTGAACTCAAAGGAAGATGATTTGAAGAATGTTGGAAAAACATTTAACCACCATAGTAGAAAAAACTAATACTATGGAAGTCTTTGTTTACATGCTTATTTCTAAATATCTTCTTTTGTCTTCATCAAAAGAAGGAAAGTCTAACTATTCAGATTTCATCGCAATTTGTTTGTCCACACCGAACGTGACTCATTAGAAACATGTAAATACCAGCCATTGCATTCCCAACGAAATACTGAATACATATTTAACCTATTTAACATTATTAAAAGTACATTGAGTGACTGATGTTGTTGGGTTTCACTGAGTCACAGTTGTGACTTTCAGTTTTGAAACTGTTTGCTATTGTTATTTTATTTTCAAGATCTAAGGTGAACTTTCTGCTCATGTTTTCAGTATACAATAAATGATCAGACTGGCATAAATTGGTGTTGGTGTTGCATTAACACTAAATAAAGCCCATAATCAGTACCTGAGGAGATCATTGTTATAGTAGATAATGCTTGTGTTTTGCCATAATGTCGCTGAAATAGAAACTGTATCTCAAATAGAGATTGCGCACTTCGCTGTCGTGGATGGTTAGAACCAAAACTCATTTTAACATGAAAAAGATCTCTTATCGCATGTTGCAGCTCTGTGTTATGTGCATTATCTATGTGATTTGGATGAGTAAATGATAACAGAATTGTCAGATTTGGGGGAACTTATTATTTTATTATTATTGTTATTATTAGTATTATCGTATTATTTATAATAATAATTACTTATTGTAATAATTATCATTACTTTTATGTCTGTATTGAACTATGGCAATATATATATATATATATATATATATATATATTAGGGCTGTCAATTGATTAAAAAAATTAACTAATTAATCACACTTTTGTTTATGATTAATGATGATTAATCACGAAAAGCC
Source organism: Danio albolineatus (assembly GCA_903798035.1). Taxonomy (NCBI): domain Eukaryota; kingdom Metazoa; phylum Chordata; class Actinopteri; order Cypriniformes; family Danionidae; genus Danio; species Danio albolineatus. Next base: position 4,331,914 of record CAIGQQ010038283.1, read on the forward strand.
GTATTTATCACAGAATTAAAAAAACAGGCATGAAGGTGCCATTTGAGTTTTAAAACAATCGATGCCCATAACAAACAAAAATTATTTCCATGTTGGATTCTAAGTGAACTACAAAAAAATCCAAAATACAGGCATTGCAAATATGGAAATTGGAAGAAAAAACTTACAATAAAGTATTGAATACAAACAATTGTATTCATTGTAAAGTTGTTTTGCGAGTTGGGAACATTAATTATAAAGTAGAAACAATTTTGCTTAGTCCTCCTTAACATTAGCAAGTTGCTAAGACTGCAAAAGTCCAGTCTATTGACATTATCGGGTGACAACACACACGCACGAGCACACATATACACACACACACACACACACACACACAGAGAGAGAGAGAGAGAGAGAGAGAGAGAGAGAGAGAGAGAGAGAGAACGCGCGCAGTACAGCGCTCTCCCTTCAAATTCATCACCACGCACCACTACGGTTCTTATGGCTGTATTTCTCAAGCAAGGATTCTGATACAGCAACGCGAAGCAGACGCTTTAGAAAAGTTGCGTGTAGTGGGAAACACTTCAAACTTAATGAAACATTTGAGGGTGCTTGGAATCAACTTAGAGAGGAAGGGGCTGTCTTTGACAGCTTGCGACATCATCTGGCACTTTCACTGATTACATTTACATGGATCCATATTATCCATATTATCCTTTATCCATATTCCTTTGCTCATTAAACACACGCAGAGCCGAAGCAAGCTGAAGTGGTGCTCTAGGCGAATGGTGATCACGCCGCCCTCAACCCGAAAGTGAAAAAGAAAGTGACCGCAAACAGGAAATAAAAAACCTGCCACTGCGTTAAATGCGTTAAATTTTTTTAACGGTTTAAATATTTCAAATTAATCTGCGTGCGTTAACGCGCTAATTTTGACAGCCCTAATATATATACATACATCCTCTGAGTTTGCATGTTTTAGACACGGTTTACCATGGTGCACTGTCGTTTATGACAAATCTTAAATCCCTCAATCATCATTGTGTGTTGTACTGTACACTCGGACAGGATGGTCTGCTTTGTCCACTCCTAGGCTCAAGATCCTAGCACTCCTAGGCTCAAGCTCAAGCATATGTTATAAATCTATTCTGGGTTTACTCCCGTCTCTAGCTCTATCCTTCGATCTCAGGAAGTTTATTTCTTGTCTGTATCAGCGGTGCGTACTGAAAAGGGTAAAAAGGTTTTTAAATATGCAACACCTTTTGCATGGAATAACCTCCAAACAAAGTTGCAGTTTAAAGAGTTGGTTTCACTACATGCTTCTAAAAAGATTTCAAATGATTTGGAGTTTGAAACATTGGCCTGTAGATGTCCTGAATAGATTTAACTGTCATTGTCAGTGTGTTCTGATGGATAAATTATGTTACCTTTTTTTTTGTTTGTTTGTTAAACCCATGTGAACTGTAAAAGAGATTTTTCATCTCAGTGTGCTTTTCCTGGTAAAAAGAAATGGTTATAATAATAAAAATTATTATTATTACTTTTTATCCATTATAGTTTTGGACCCTATTGACTTTCATTGCATGCCAAAAGCAGTTAACATTTCTTTTGTATTGCTGTGAAGAAAGCAAGTCGTGTTTAACACAATGGCACATAATTGTTATTAACTTTGCTTGATTTAATGTTTTGGTTTCTGGAATAATGGTGTCTGGCCAATGTTTAATTTTTCTTGCTTCAATTATTCATTTTAACACAAATTAGTGTCACTGTAGACAGTTATAAAAAATAGCCTTGAATAACTCCAGAATTCATTTGAATTTATACAAAAAAAAGACTGAAAACTGTCATTGCTGATAGCCCAGTGGTTGGTTAGTGTGCTGACATATAGCAGAACAGCAGTCTAAATGTCAAGAATTTGAATCCTGGCTTGTGAACCTTTCCCCAATATCGTGCTCTCCTCTCTCCCCTGTTGTTTTGATTGATTGATTGATTTCATTGACAATTTTGACAAAATATACAAACAAGTCCAGTTAGACTAATTCATGCATATTTTAAAAACTGTCGAGGATAAAATACACAAAAAAGCCACAGGCTTATTTCCATTGTGGTCCTCGATATTCTTAAAAAAATGGATGAGCAAATCATAAATGGAGTGCAAACATCATCAGCTCAAACAGCTCTACACAACAAAACTCCTCAACTTCAATTGTAAAACAACCATTTCCTAATTTCCCTTCTAAAAACGCTCTCAACTTGAATCTCTTCAAAACTTCCAGGCAAAGCATTCCAAGCAACAGAGCTGGTACACTAAAAATAATTTCTACCTGATTCACTCTTAAATCTACAGGGATAAATACCCCTGCAACTCGCTCTTGTAGAATGACAGTGCACCTCACTAACTAAAACATAATAGTGAAGGAAATATTTAGGAACCATTTTCTTTAAAATCTTAAACACCATCACTGATTTCAAAAAAGTGTTGGGAAACTGTTGTGTTGCTCACACAAGAAGCAATAATAATAAGAGACACACATAGCTAGGTGAGAGAATACATAAAATAGAAGGAACATTTTCTTATGTTGTAGCAATTCACCTTGTTGCTTGTTCTCTTTCTCTTTCTGGAAGATGTACGATAATCTAAAGCCAACTTCTCACCATCTTCGACATGCGATCGTTGCTTTTCAGCTCTCCCTAGTTTGAGTTGCCATAAAAAGTCACGTAAGAGCCGTTAAACTCATCGCTTAATCATCACGGCAAAATGAATGAACATCTACGGAAAACAAACAAGCCTACATGAGAACTCATGTTGAAGGTTCACTATGACTCTCACGATGAATCTAAATAAGAATTATTTAACCATTATGTCATTATTTTTCATTATTATTCACTATTTGTAGTGTTTAAAATGAGTGGTACACTCTAAGGTTTTTTATTGGTATCAATAGTTCCATGAAGACCCTTGATCATTTAAATTACACAAAAAGAAAAAAGAGATAATATACTAAAACGGAACCAAAAACGGAACCAAAAAATCCCCTATATATATATATATATATA
>CAIGQQ010038283.1:4359960-4396307 GCA_903798035.1 Danio albolineatus
GTGTTTCTCTGTTAAACTCTTAGTGTGTAACTTTATTAAACGTATTTGATCGAAATAATCTAGGAAAAGTCTTTAACATAACAGTGTTTTTTTAGTAAAACTCTTAGTGTGTAACTTTATTAAACGTATTTAATCATAATAATCTAGGAAAAGTCTTTAAAATAACAGTGTTTCTCTGTTAAACTCTTAGTGTGTAACTTTATTAAACGTATTTAATCATAATAATCTAGGAAAAGTCTTTAAAATAACAGTGTTTCTCTGTTAATCTCTTAGTGTGTAACTTTATTAAACGTATTTAATCGTAATAATCTAGGAAAAGTCTTTAAAATAACAGTGTTTTGTAGATATCTGTAGATTTATTACTTTTGCACTTTATTTCAATAAAGAAATTTTACCGTAATTTTATGGTCTTTGTTTGGCAGCCGTAGCTGCCAGTCATTTGACCTTTTTTTTACGATACAATTTATTACTTTAATTTTACATAATTTTAAATGTTCTTAAAAAAACAGACAAATTCCTGTAATTTGTCATTAATTATATAAAACATAAAATAACAGTCAAGCTGTTAATTCACAGATATTGTTTGTAATTTTTATGGAGTTTTGAATATAATTTAAAAAAACAGAAAAATACTGTATAAATAATACAATAATTTCCCTGTATAAAAACAAAAATGACAGTAACTTGTCTTTAATGATAAAGTACCTAAAATGAAAGTCAAACTCTTATTTTAGAGAGATTGTTGGTAATTTTACTAAGTTTTGAATATAATTTGAAATGACAAAAAATTACTTCTAAAAATATATGGAGATTTTCTGTAAAATTAGGGAGTTTTTTTACAGTGTAGACAGTTTACTAATACTCAAATGGACCACTGAAAAAAAAGTGTTACCCCATAATGCACTGTGTGAGCTTTTACGCTCAGCTTCCATATGAATGAACTGAAAACATTTGCAGCGCTTGCAATGAGCAAGTAGAACACTAAATTAGTGCTCTTGAAATACGAAATGGAAGTGGGTCTTGATTGCATTCTCTCCATGTCCGAAATCTGGTCCGGAGACAATATGTGATAAGTCCTGCTGTATATAATATTGTTTTGTAGAAGTAGATTGTTGATGACTTGATTTCAATGCATTTTCGTGTGCTTGTCCAGCTTCAGGGAGACGACACTGGTGACTTTGAGGCCACAACTGCAGCTGCTTTTCTCCTGTCTACTGAAAGCAGTAAAACCATCTTCATTGCTGTGAAGGATGATGACATACCTGAAGCTGATGAGACTTTTGTGTTCATCCTTCGTCTGCAGGTAATTCCGGAACAAAAAAAGCTATGTCATTCTCAATCTGTTGATGTAATTGTAAGAGTATAGGTTCAGTTCAGTAAAAGCAGGCTTATGAGTAAGGTAAATCACATCAGGTTGTTTAATAGATCTAATTTTCAAATTCAAAACAATGCAACAACCCAGCAGACACACAACGTACTAATACGTAATAATATTGGGTTAGATTTAGGTCGCTAGCGTCTAAAGACAATGTTATTTTGACGTCCAATAATTACATGAATTGACATTGATATTTGGTTGATTTTAGGTTGTGTAGTGACCACAAAGTGACCAAAATCCAAAAATGAGACAACTTCTTAAACCAACATCATATTGACATTAAATTCTGACATTTATTCGTCAAGTATGGCAACCAAAACCCCACGTCTGATAGATGTCATAGTGGTAACATCCACACAACATCAAGCTGTAACATCATTAGCGTTGATATTTGGATGTTTTTAGGTTGTGTTGGAAAGTAACCAAAATGCAATGTTTGTCTGACGTTGGACATTGACGTCGGCCTGACATTGGGTTTTGACTTCAACCTGATTTTCAGTTTCAATCAATATCCTACGATGTTAGAGTACAACGTTGATCTGATGTCATATTGATGTCCTGCTTGGAAGATAAGCTACCATCAACTGTTTGGTACCTGGATTCTTAATATTTTCCATTTGATGTTCAATAGAAAAGTGACTACACAATGGCAGAATTTTCTATTTTGGGTTAACTACCCCTTTAAAGAGTAATCCATCTCAGTAGTGGGAATCCCAGAGTGGTTGAATTTCTTGCTTGAGTAAAACAGCACTCAATGCTTGTCAACTCTTCAGCCACAGCTCAATGGCCCATAAGCCTTTGCATGTTCTTTGAGGAGCTCCACTAATCTCTCTGTAAAGGTTTGGTAATGGCACTTGCAGCAGCAACCCATCGTTAGAAGTCACCTTCAAGCGAAATAACTAGTTGTGACAGCCACAACTGGCAGTGCTGTAGATTAAAGAGCAATTATGCAAAGCTAATCACAAGAACAAAAGCACAGTCCTGGAAATAAGCTTCCTATAACAAGCAAAGGAGGAGAATTTCCAAGGAATCGGTCTATGCACCAACACACACACACTCACTCACACACTTGTATATATGATTTACAAGGATTTTTCATAGGCATAATATATTTTCTTCTGCCGTACACTAACCCTCTCTGTACCCCTAAACCCAACCCTCCCAGCAAACCTGTGGCAAATTATGACTGATTGAATTACGAAGACACAAGACATGTCCTCGTAAACCACCTTAATATTATGACTACAGTGGTCAAGATTTGAAGTGGATCAAAAAAGTTTTTTTTTTTCAAAAGTGTTTTAGGTCAGGGCGGCACGGTGGCTCAGTGGTAAACACTGTCACCTTACAGCAAGAAGGTTGCTTGTTCGAGTCTCGGCTGGGTCAGCTGGCATTTCTGTGTGGAGATTGCATGTTCTCCCCGTGTTGGCATGGGTTTCCTCTGGGTTTCCCACACAGTCCAAAGACACACGCTATTGGTGAATTGAATAAACTAAATTGGCTGTAGTGTGTATGAGTGTTTCCCAGTACTGCGTTGCAGCTGGAAAGTTGGGATAAGTTGGGAGTTCATTCCACTGTGGCGACCCCTGGTGAATAAAGGAACTAAGTCGAAGGAAAATGAATCAATGAATGAATGATTGTTTTAGGACAACTTTGATGAAAGGTGATGATCCACTTCAAATGTTGACTACTTTAGGTCATGCCAATGTATAATTCCATGTCTTCATAAACAACATAAACAAGTACACACATACACACACATACTGTACACACAATCAAATAAAAACAACAACAATAACAGAAAAAACAACAACAACAACAATAAAAAGCTGTCCTGTCAGTTGAACAAGAATGTTTACTTCACACAAAATTATTTTCAATGAATGTTACTGAGGAATCATAATTTGTTCATGAAACCAGCTTTACAGTGATTTTATTTGTATGCACACAAGGTTAGTGAATATGACACTTGGAAGTTAGGAATAGCCATATCCGTGGAACATTTTATGTATCGTAACTGTACATGAACCTATTATAAAGTGAGTCGGTGCACGTCTGACTGTTTCATAGAGCCAGCAGCGCAGAACCACAGGAGTAAAATACATGTTAAACTTCTTTGTTTAAAATAAAAGAGGATGTTTTTATGTTTGCAGTTTAATTATCTTGTTATTATGGTGTTACACAACTCAAGCACTGTCATGTCTGTTGCATGGGGGAAATATCAAACATTTATCTTTTTCACTTTTTCTGCTTTGTGCTTTGATATTATAAATATGCTATTACCAAATATAAAATCATCAAAAAATGAATAAATTAAATTCAAGTTTTGTTATTTTCATGTGTATAAGAAAAGAAAAGTCACAAAGTGCCTGAAAAAGACAAAAGATTGCATTTAATGAGTGCACAATTCAATTCATAAAAAACAGATCTATCTATTTCACACATTGCTGTTGTTCAAAGAAATCGACTTCTAATAATTAAATAAATACATAATTTTCACTGCAGAACTGCATGCGTTACTCCAAATATGTAATTTCTCTCCTGGTTGGCACTGTTAATGTCACGAATTGGACTGTTCTGTTTTATTTTATTTTTATTTATCTTTTCTTTCTGCAGATTATGTCTAGGGGAGTGTCTAAAAAATAAAATGTATATGTGCCATAATGTTGTGTTAATGTCGCACCCTTTAAAGCATTTTTGAACATTAAAATGAGATGTAATATTGAAGTGCCTTCAGATCAAAAAGTTAGTCTCATTTACTTGAAGTGCTGTATTAGCAGTGTGTTTCTCGTAGCAGTGTCTCATTTGAGGGCCTCTCTTTGCTGTGGTGTCCCAGACTGTTGATAGTGAGTGATTAATGACAACAGGTCATGGCTCCACTGTCTGCTTGTCTGCTGTTTAACAAATGAACCTTAGGCTGGCAGAATGGTGCAACTTAAGGGTGACAAAAGACCACTGGCATGAACTGAAACCCAAGCTGAAGGCACTAATAGGAGATTTAGACAAGGCTTAAAAGGATAGTTCATACAGAAATAAAAACAGTGCTGTTCATTTATATACACAATTCCAAGATTTTTTCACTTTCCAAGGCAATCCAAGTTTTTTTTTTCTTCAATAAAACATTAAAGAAGAATTTTAGCTGAAACTGTGGTCTTAGAAAACCCAACACAATCTTACGGCAATTAGTTCATTTTTGATTTAGTGGCTAATTCGTATTAATGATTTGCTCATCCCCCAATGATAGTTGGGTTTAGAGGTGAGGTCAGGTGCCACACGTCCTTTTTAAAATCGGACATTTTCATATGATTGAACTGAATTAGCCGCTAAATTGACAAAATACATTTCCTTGTGAAATCAGGCTGAAAATACAGGCAATACAAAATTAATATCTATGGATTCCCAATCTTCTGCATCATCATGTTTGATATGTTTTTTTTATTTTTTTTATTTGTTTTTTTGTCAGACATGTCTGACATGCTTTCAGTTTCAGTCACATGCACCCCTATCAATTTGTGGTGGAAATCTCCTCAGGGAAATGGTGAATAATTTCTGTAGAAATTACATAGTGATTTCAGACAAAAGCAGACTGCATTATGTATACACGGGAAATATTGACAATGTGGGCATAAATGAAAACAAAATGCAGCTATGGTCTACAAGTAGAATAATATGGAAGGTGAGATCACTTGAGTACTTGAGTATTATTTAAGATCAATAGCGTATTCCCTAACACATCATTTACAAACACATGCAAATGGTGAACGAGACAATAATGTGTGAATATATAAAAGACAGTAAAGACTGATTCATTGTTTATCTGGGTCTCAAGGCTATGTGGTTTAAATTAGCTCACCTCACGTAGTTTACTGGTTTTTGTCGCATAACATCACCATAAACCAATGGTCTCAAACTCAATTTCTGGAGGGCCACAGCTCTGCACAGTTTAGCTCCAACCACCTCTAACTCAGACTTGCGTTATATTCTCTAGTTGTCTTGAACACCTTGGTTATTTGGATCAGCTGTGTTTGATTAGTGTTGGAGCAAAACTGTGCAGAGTTTGAGAACTATGCCTTAAACTAAAGTTTCATAGGCTGTTCGATAACAGAAAAGTTTAGTAAATCAGTCTTGAGTACTCAAATTTGAGTCATCTGTTTCGCAAGTAACAGCACTTTTTTGATTGACAGTTGATGATGAGACGTCCACACAAACTTATATATTTCATTTACTTCTGTAGGTTTCAGGAAAATATAAATACATGCCCAGCTTCTCTGGGTACCTGCTGTCTACATTATAAGTTGTATACAAGCACAATTTAACCAATTTTCATGTTAATCGGCAATGTTTCTATACCTTACCTGGTTAGTCTAGCACAGGGGGGCCCAAACTCCTGGAGGTCTGGCGTTCAGTGACAGGGGCACAGAATATTTGCGTTATAATTGGCTGGATTTCCTGTCAATCAAATGGCTACAATGGGTCAATTGTAATGCCTGCATTTTTTTAAGTGAGCCAGATTGTGCTGATAGCTTCACTTACACTACCTTACAAAAGTCTTGTCGTCGATCCCAGTTTTAAAGGCAACAATTAATAACTTGACTTCTGGGTGATCATTTGGAAAAGTGGCAGAAGGTAGATTTTTCTGTTGAACTGCATCCCGATCATCACTAATAATGCAGAAGACCTATTGGAACCCAAATGTAACCAAGATTCTCACAGAAATCAGTCAAGTTTGATAAAGGAAAAATCATGGTTTGTGGTTACATTCAGTATGGGGGCATGCAAGAGATCTGTAGAGTGGATGGTAACATCAACATCCTGAGGTGTCAAGACATTTGTGCTGCCCATTACATTACAAACCACAGGAGAGGGCAAATTCTTCAATAGGATAGTGATCCTTCTCATACTTCAGCCTCTACATCTAAAGTTCGTGAAAGCAAAGGTTAAGGTGCTCCAGGATTGGCCAGCCCAGTCACCAGACATGAACATTATTGAGCTTGTCTCGGTTAAGATGAAGGATGAGGCATTAATGATAAATCCAAAGTATCTTAATGAACTCTGGGAGTTCTGCAAAAATACTTTCTTTGCCATTCCAGATGACTTTATTAATAAGTTATTCGAGTCATTGCAGAGATGTATGGATGCAGTTCTCCAAGCTCATGGCAGTCATACACAAAATTAATTGTGTTTTCTATACCGCATATTATTTCTGTTAAGTGACTTTTGTCTAAGAAAAGTCAGACCTTGCCGTCCTAAATAAATAATTAAAAATCAAAGCATGATCATATTTTATTTAGCTAAAATAAGCATAATCTAGAGGCCATACCTTTCATAACCCACTTCTGATACCAAATGATCAACTAGAAGTCAACTAGAAGTTTATTATTTGTTGTTTCTTATACTTGGATAGAAGCCAAGGCTTTTGTCAGGTATAGTGTAGACCAACTATTTTGTTTCGTAAGTGTATCATTAGGAGCAGCAGCATGTATTAAAGTTGCTTTGGATGGGGATCTGCCAGAATGCTATCGTTAGCATAATAGCTTAGAAATTGACATCGCTTCGCTGCCGTCCAAAACCACACCTCTTTAAGTCATGAACACGCAACTCGCACTGAATAGATGATGGCCTGATGACGACAGACAACCTTATATAAAACTAGATCATGTTATTCACCAGCTGATCATGTCATTGAAAACTCTATGGAGAAATGCACTTTGTCCAGCTTCTCCAAAACTGGCATTGGGATAAATTTGGTTTTGTATTCTCACATTCGCACATCCTCCTTAATAATATAATTTCAGAAAAGTATTGTTTGCAAATTCTAAATAGTAAAATCAGCCAATGACTATAAAATACAACATTGCTCACTGCCAGTTGAATATTGCTAATGTTGTTTTGAAGTCACTGTTCAAAAATGAACGAATGTCAAAGTCAGCTTTGTTGTCAATTCAACCACATGTACAGGATATACAGAGAATCAAAATTTTATTACTCTCAGACCCTAAGTGCCTAACGTAATATAAATACAAAAAGTAGAATTTTAGAAAGAAATTAAAACAAAAAAATTACAATTATGCATAAAATGTTACCTAAAAATATAAGTTAAAAAAAAGAATTTATAAACAATACAATTACACTTAAGGGCATATGGCAATGAGTGCAGTTGTAGAGTTGTAGAGTTGTGCAAATGTAAAACCATATATAGTGCAAATAAAATACAGTACATTGTAAAACAGTATGCATTTAATGTTTAATCTGTACCTGTACTATTGTTGTGTATTTTTAATATTATTTTTCTTAGTATTTTATTGCTCTTGTTTCATTGTACGGTGTCCTTGAGTTGCCAGAAAGGTGCCTTTAAATAAAATGTATTATTATTATTATTATTATAGTATATAGTGCAAAATGCTTGTAAACGTTAATTATGATAAAGTGTCATAATATATAGGGAGGTATATGATGTGACTAACTAGCAGTCTAATGTTACATGAAGTGGCCAGTGCAGATGCATGTGTGTGAGTTTTCATGTGTGTCAGAGATGTGCGAGTACAAATCAAACTTCACCTCAGTAAAGCTGGTTAGGCGGATGAACAAGATAACTGTCAACTAGATAAAAATCAGATCATTAATAATAAAAGAAGTGCTAAAAACAGAAATATCCTTCCATTGTTTTACTTTACACTAATGTTACCTAGACAACAAGTGACTTATTTTTCATTTTCACTTGTGCTCGCTGATCCTCGCACATTGCTTGTTTTTTATCTCCCTTTACACTTGAACAACTAAATGAACGCTTAGGTCTGTTTAACTAAAAGGTACTCTGTGAAGTCAATATTTTTCTGGACGATTTCAGTTGCTGAAAAACACATCAGTGCATATAAACCCATTCATAAAAAAGAGCACAATCTACATCAGCTTTGCTTGACTAAAATAGTTTTAAAACATACCTTTCTAAAAGTAATACTTCAGCCATGGTGTCACCCTTCTGATTGTTCTTTTGAACTGCATGATGCCATTTCCCTCTAGCGTGCAAATGTAATCCGATATTCATTCATTCATTCATTCATTTTCTTGTCGGCTTAGTCCCTTTATTAGTAATCCGATATTGATTCAGAATTTAAAAACGTTTTGATTCTGCATTTTTGGCAGAAGCTCTATCAAGAACAATCTTTTTTCATGGATACAAGGCCACATTGGGGCGCCACGGTGGCGTAGTGAGTAGCACGTTTGCCTCACATCAAGAAGGTCGCTGGTTCGAGCCTCTGATGGGTCAGTTGGCATTTCTGTGTGGACTATGCCATGGTTTCCCGTGGTTGCGTGGGTTTCCCCCACAAGTCCAAAGACATGTGGTATAGGTGAATTGGGTAGGCTAAATTGTCCGTAGTGTGTGAGTGCGAATGAGTGTGTATTGATGTTTCCCAGAGATGGGTTGCAGCTGGAAGGGCATCAGCTACATAAAATAGATGCTGGATAAGTTGGCGACCCCAGATTAATAAAGGGACTAAGCCGAAAAGAAAATGAATGAATTAATGACAAGGCCACAGGTCTTTCAGAAAGAAATCTTTCAGGTTGATGCAGAGTTTGCCTGATGTCTCTCTCTGTCAACTGTAGGTGGCCATGCTTCACGTGTACGCGTAAATGATGTATCTATCTGCGTAAAGAGGCTGCACAGAAATACACATTTAAATTTGTTGAAAGACAGTTTGAGTTACCTGTCTTAATTGAGCTATTTGTCGGCCTGACAATTTTTAATTGGATGAACATTTTTTTGTCTTATGCCTTACCCAGAATATAAAAATACTTATAAATATATATTAGATTATTCACTGTAATCAGTACTATCGTATTGTGAAGAGACCTTTAACCAGCACAACAAACAGAATATTTCTGAAGACAATCACCTACTGTACCTTTAATTTTGTTTCCCTGCATCTGATTTTTTACCTCTCAAATGCTGGTAGCCATTTTTAAGTTGTCACTCACACAGAATGTTTCTGCTAAAAAAAAAAAAAAAAAAAGTGAGATGCATTGATACTATACATTCAGAACATACATTTTAACAGTTTGAAATAAGTCAGCAGACATGGATTCACAGTAGTCTACATTTGAAGTGGATCAAAAAGTTTTTCAAAAATGTCCTAAGAAAAGAACGGATGTTCAATAGTTTTAGTACAACTTTGATGGTAGGTTTTGATCCACTTACAGTACTTGACTACTGTACATTAAATGTGAAATTAAAAATACTGCACATATGCAAGAGTAATATCATTGAAAATGTATTCTTTTTTTCAGAGCTCATCAAATGGTGTGACGGTGGGAACTCCAAACACTGCCACTATCACCATCCTGTCTAATGACAATGCCTTCGGGATCATTTCTTTCAACTCGGTATGTTTCTTTCTCTGGTTTTTCTTGAATGAACAGTGGGACGAAGATGTTTTAGAGTGTGCTCGGAAGGTCGAACTGTTTTTGTTTGTTTTGTTTTCTGTGTGTGTGTGTGGAGGGGGGAGGTAATTAACTCAGGGGAGTGGGGGGTCATTGGATGGGAAAGTGAGAGTGTTGTGGGTCAGATGCCTGAGAGAAAGAGTTGCTGAGATGGGAGTCCAGGGAAACTACAGAGTTCCAAAGAATTCAAATGGAAAAGGCAGGCCATTTACTGAATGGATTAGCTGAATAATATTGTAATTTCAGTGTTGTCAAGGAAATCAGCCGCTTACTGTACATTACTATATTGACATTAATAACCTATTCCTCTTTTTATTATTAATTGACAAAAAATATATATTTTTAGCTTCCGTTTCAACTTTTTTTTTTATTCTTTTCAAGTTGCCAGCCACCGCCAGCATTTTTGATGCCATGAGAATATTTTCTATTATGAATGCATGCATATTACATTAAAAAGCCAAACCTCTACTTTTACACTTAAAAGCAGGAGAAGATTTATGAATCATGTGAAACATTATATGTCTCTTATGACAGCAGCAAAAAAAACGTTAGCAAACTAAATCAAAAGAACCTATTAGAGAGCCCCTGCTCCATTGTATTTTCATTCATATAATATTGTTCATCGTTACTATTTTATGGATATTTATATGAGACTGAACCACTAAATCGACTCTTATTGACATATGATCATATGATGATCTTCCTGGTCCAAAAATGTCACCATTTTACAGTTTAACCAAACCGATTAGTCTCAAAGGAAACGTCAGTGGTAATTAATATTCAGCCATGGTAGGTAACATAAATAAACATGCTAATCAATTTTGAGAGCTATGATTCATAAATTATTTTTCATAATGGCTATCAGAGCCATCCTCTGAAGGGAATGTTAGCAAAGTAAAGTGTTAAAAGGGATACACATCTTTAAAAAACAAACATAATAAAGTCCTCCATTTCCCTTTACAATGTCCTTTTTACGGTCTTTAATTCAAACCCATTGATGCCACTTTGTTTATTTGTGAAGTAAACTTATTGTGAAAAGATTCACTGCTATCTAAAGAACTTGATAACCCAGGTTAATGCTCCATGAGATCACCAGGACACAGTTAAGATGCCACTTTTTCCAACCTGCCCTTAAAAATGCTGCATGTCAATTTTTTTATGGAAAAACGTCTTTGGGTTTGCTACAAACTTGTGGCTTTCCATGAAAACATTTATCATCATGCTGACTTAAATTGTAGCATTGATGAATTATGTAATTGGGTACTATAATTGACATCACATTTGGGCATTACTTTCTTAATCATCTAATACATTTGGAGTGAACAGCATGTTCCATGTTCTTGTACAGTTAATCAAAGATTTTTTTTGGAGTGAGCAATATTTGCAATTTATTCCAAGATAAATAACAGGAAAGTTTGTATCTGCAAACAGTGATTTACCACTTTAAATCTAAAAACGATTCAGAATTAGATTCAATAATAATTATTTAAATCTAAGCTGTGATTTTCATTAGTTCTGAATTGATTGATTTACTTTTGCTAGTAGAAATTGTGCATGAGCAGGAGATTTCAAACACTACTATAAATTTGTGATTTTTGAGTCTATAGATGTGTCTGCTCAAGGTTGTAACTAATCTCAGCAAGACTTTGACTCTCCAGGAAAAGCACTGGACCCCTTCATCATATCTCATAATATGTTAAAGCTGTTCCTTATATCCCTTATTATTATTTTTTTAATATTATTATGTGATCCACTCAATGTTGTCTTTTTTCTCTGTTAAGAGTTCCCTTATTACTGTGGAGGAGTCAAAAGGTAGAAGCCAGTATGTGCCTCTCACTCTTCTGAGAGAGAAAGGAACCTATGGCACTGTGACTGTCAACTTTGAAGTAAGTAATGCACATTATGTATATCTGCATTATCTGACTGAACACAATGCTGTAAAATTTATTGCATATTTAATTTGTGATCAATCAGATTTTTGGAGGTCCAAACCCTGCCAGTGAGGATCTCAGTCCAGACATGGGGAACATTACTTTTCCTCCTGGTCGTTCTGTTGTAGTTTTCAGCATCATGATACAAGACGACAAGGTACTTTTTTTTTCATAGACATAAAATAATACCCTTAATAATGAACTTAATTTAAAACATCGAAACATCTCTTTTTTCCTTTCTTTTTTATAACGTGGCAGATTTCAATGAGAAATAATACTTTTAATGAGAAAAACATATAGACTGAAATTTGATTCTGACTGGCTTGTGAGTGAATGTTACTTTACCAGACTCTTGAGCCCTGAAAAAAAATAAAATAAAGTGAAAGTGCGATGAATATGCACTCACTGGACACTATATAAGGTACACCTTACTAGTACTGGGCTGGACCCCGATTTACCTTCAGAACTCCCTTATCCTTCGTGGCATAGATTCAACAAGGTACTGGAAATATTCCTACTGGAGATTTTGATACATATTGACATGATAGCATCATGCAGTTACTGCATATTTGTCAGCTGCACATCCATGATGCAAATCACCCATTCCACCACATCCCAAAGGTGCTCTATTGGATTGAGATGACTGTGGAGGCTATTTGAGTACAGTGAACTCATTGTCATGTTAAAAAAAAAACAGTCTAAAATGATTCACGCTTTATGACATGGTGCATTATCCTGCTGGAAGTAGCCGTCAGAAGATGAATACACTGTGATCATAAAGGAATGGATATGGTCAACAACACTATACTCAGGTAGGCTGTGGCATTGACACAATGCTAAGTTGGTACTAATAGGCCCAAAGTGTGCAAAAAAAAGGCCCAAACCATTACACCACCGCCACCAGCCTGAACCATTTATACAAGGCAGGATGGATCCATGCTTTCATGTTGTTGATGCGCTGCAGACATCCAGACTCATCAGACCAAGCAATATTTTTCCAGTCTTCTATTGTCCAATTTTGGTGAGCCTGTGTGAATTGTATCCTCAGTTTCCTGTTCTTAGCTGACAGGAGTGGCACCTGGTGTAGCCCATCTGCCTCAAGGTTGGATGTGTTGTGCATCCAAAGATGCTCTTCTGCATACCTCAGTTGTAATGACTGGTTATTTAAGTTACTGTTGCCTTTCTATCAGCTCAAACCAGTCTGGCCATTCTCCCCTGAACTCATCAAAAAGGCATTTGTGCCCACAGAACTGCCGCTCACTGGATGTTTTCTCTTTTTTAGACCATTCTCTGAAAACCCTAGAGATGGTTGTGCATGAAAATCCCAATAGATCAGCAGTGTCTGAAATACTCAGACCAGCCTGTATGGCACCAATGACCAATGATTCAAAGTCATTTAAATCACCTTTTTTTCCCTTTCTGATGCTTGGTTTGAACTGCAGCAGATCATCTTGACCATGTCTAAGTGCCTAAATGCATTGAGTTGATGCCATGTGATTGGCTAATTAGAAATTTATGTTAACGAGCAGTTGGACAGGTATACCTAATAAAGTAGCCAGTGAGTATATATTGTGTAGATTCATTATTAATAAAAAAAAATCCAATAATTCACTTTAAAAGCATTGAACTTATTGATTTAAGATATTTGTCATTAGTCTAAAATGTGTGTTGTTTTTAATCTTACACCTCTACCAGCTTCCAGAAGATGATGAGATCTTCACAGTGCAGTTGACAGAAGCAGCTGGCGGAGCTTTACTCAATCCTAACAGAAGCACTGTGCAGATCAAGATCTCCCGTAATGATGCTCCCATCAGGTTCTCCAAATCCACACTAGTTGTACCGGAGAACATTGGTGTCATTTCTCTCACCGTTACACGCGGCAGAACTGAGGATGGTCTTCTGATTGGATCTGATGACAAAACAGTGTCTGTGGCGTATGCAGTCATTACGGGCAATGGGGCAGCCAGTGCTACACCTCTGGCAGACTTTGTGGATCTACAGACAGAGAGGATGGTTGTTTTCCTTCCAGGGGTCCACGAAACAGACCTCCGCTTTAGCATTAGGGATGACAACATTCCTGAAATTGCAGAGTCTTTCCAGGTGGTTCTTCTGGAAGAGACTCTATTGGGTGATGCAGTACTGGTGACTCCAAGTTTGACACTTGTGACCATTGAACCCAATGATAAGCCTTATGGAGTCCTGTCGATCAGTCCTTCCCCCATACAGCCACACATCATCAATGAAGACTTGAACCCCATGTGAGTGAAGTGCTTTTTACAGTGAATTATAACTTTGATGTGTATGATCACAGCGGTGTGATCAGTCTAGGCTTGTCCTAAAGCATATGATCACATCAGTGTTTCGCATGATCAGCTTCTAAATTGAAATTTGCTTTTCCACATTGGTTTAAACAGAGACAGAGAAATATATGCATGGCACTTGCCATAAATTTATCAGTTTGATGAGTTTGAGTTTTCAAACAAATAATGTTTATTTTAAGTTTCAAGACGTTTAAATACACGGGTCACTTGACATTTCAGTGTGGAATTTGCATGTTCTTCCCATGAAATTTGGCTTACCCAATTCACCTATACCACATGTCTTTGGACTTGTGGGGGAAACCGGAGCACCCGGAGGAAACCCACGCAACTACGGTGAGAACATGCAAACTCCACACAGAAATGCCAACTGACTCAGCTGGGATTCGAACCAGCGACCTTCTTGCTGTAAGGCGAACTTGCTACTCACTACGCCACGTGTTGTAAGGCTGCATGATAAACTAGATGCATCACTGTGAATCTTTATAGCAGCACAATCAAAATTAAGTTTACATTTAAAAACTCATGCTTTGTCAGCGGAAGTATTTAAAGCTAACATGTGAAAGGGTAAATGAGACTTGCGTTAATGTTTAAAATGTGTTATGAAGTCATCATTTGATAGTGTAAAATACTATATAATAAATAATATATGAGTGTATAATAGTAACAAATTCAAGCAGCTTCAGTGAGTTTTTATTTAGTGACAGACTTTCATATTTCTTATGCTTATTAAATTGGCGAGACAGTGGCTCAGTGGATAGCACTGTCACCTCTTAGCCAAAAGGTCAAGTTTAAGTCCCGGCTGGGTAAGTTGGCACTTCTGTGTGGAGGTTGCATGTTCTCCCCGTGTTTGCGTGGGTTTCATCCAGGTGCTTTGGTTTCCCCCACAGTCCGAACACATACAGTATAGGTGAATTGAGTAAGCTAAATTGGTCATTAGTGCATATGTGTGAATGTGAGAGTGTATGGGTGTTTCCCAGTACTGGGTTGCAGCTGAAAGGGCATCCGCTGTGTAAAACATATGCTGGATAAATTGGCTATTTATTCCACTGTGGCAGCCCATGATGAATAGATGAACAACGTCGAAAGAAAATGAATGAATGAACTCTGTAAAAAAATGCAAGGTTCCTCACAATTCATTCATGTTGTCCCAACACAAATCAATTAGGTTAACTGAACACTTTTAACAAGTTTACAGTATGTAGATTAAACATAAAAAACTAAGTTGTCCCAATGAAATCTGAAGAATAATGTTGATTCAGCTCATTTTGAATAACTAGTTTGAACAAGCAAAAAAAAAAAATGAGTGAATGCTCATTAAACTTCTTTCTTTAAATATGGATATTTTTGGTCCAAATTTGATCTCAACTTTTAAAACATTGACTGTATTTGTGTTTATTCTTTTGTTAGGCCAGTCACCATTAGCCATTTTGCATAACTTTTTTGGAAATAACCTTTCATTTAACATTTTTTAAAAGTGTATTTATTTTTTAAAGTGTATTTGTTCTGACTAAATATAATATGTCAACCTTTAAATACAAGTGTTTTAAGTATATTTTTTCTGGCTATATAAAAATGCCTTTATAACAAAGTCCAGGGCAAATTTATCTGACCTTACCCAAGCAATACCTTTTTTTTAACATTTGATATATTGTAATTTTTACAGTGTAGAAGCTTTGCTATCATTCATATTGAGTGCTTGTTACTTTGTCTATTAGTGCAGCCTATTACTTCCAATGAGGACTAAAACATTACACTGGAAGCTGGCCATTTTAGTCTTGCTTTAATGTTGATTAAAAATGAACCAGTGCCAGTATTGAGTGCAGTATAGTAAACATTTTATGTGCAGTATTTCTAATCTCTGCTTATTTGTTTCAGATATGAAGGCATGATCATTGTGAGGAATGGAGGAACACACGGGGCTGTTTCTGTTCAGTGGAACATCACAAGGAACTCCACTGACAGATCCCCGGTCTCTGCCGATCTTAACCCTGCAGCAGGTACCCTGAGGTTTTCCGAGGGCCAGATGAGTGCTGTATTGCCTTTAAACATCACCCAGGAAAGCCTCCCAGAAGAGGCAGAGGCTTTTCTCCTCAAACTGATCCCAGGATCTGTTCAAGGAGGAGCTGAAGTGGATGAGCCGATGGAAGTGAGTGCTTGATATATATATATATTTTTTTTAGAGAGAATGTATTTGGATTACAGCGGCGGCTCAATTCTGAGGTGGATTTGGTTTTGAAAGATGAGTGTGAGTTGACGTTGATGACAGCTTGAAGGAAAATGTTATTATTCATGATATGCCTGGGCACGGGTTGTCTTACATGTTGAAATGTCACCCGCTTTGATGGTATTCTAGACCTTTATGCTTAGTTTGGTTGCAGATCCTTCTTGGACCTCTCTGGGAGGTTTGTGGTGAGATATCCAAGGAGGCTGTTGTCTTATTCTGGCTCAGACCTCTTGTCAAAGAGGAAGTTCCTGGATTCGAGCTGGTTCTTAGTTACCATCTGGGCAGCACTCAGTCCATTTAAGCGGATGTGGAGTAAAATGAGACACATGTGTCTTTCTGGCACAGCGGCATCACAAAATGCTGGTTACACTGAGTGTCACTTGGGTGTTCCCTTCATGTGGTCCCAGCACAAAATAACCCACAGCAGAGCCTGTGGGTGGCTGTGTGTTCTTTTTATATCATGTCTGTTGCGAGTTTTGATTATGTGTGAAAGGAGTGGATAGATCTCACTGTGTTTATGTTAAAACCCATCCATTTCCTATAAATGTCAGCAGTTTAATTACCAAATTAGCTATGCGGGATGCGATCACAAAAGGTCTTGATTAGGGTTGCATGGACATGGAAATTAGCGGGAACTGATAACTCTTTTCATTAGGAGCCTGATAACTGATATTGTCCGCTAAATACGAATCTGTTTTCCCAAAATCATTTGCTGTTCTGAGTCTCTAAAACCTTCATGGCCAGCAAACTCCAGTTATTGTCAGTTATTCTACACCGTAAACCCAAATAGTTGACTTTAATAGAAAATTGTGTGGTAACCCGTTGCATTAAACGAATCAAAGTTTGTACACAAGGTGAAACAAAACAGCTCTAGTTGAATTAACATCGAATTTAAAGTTTTGTTTGATGCCTTAATCCACGTAAGTTTTTACGCCATCTGAAAATTAACAGCTCTTCTTAATTATTCCTTGATTGGGATGTTAATTCAGTTGTTTAATTTTACCTTGTGTAAAAACTAAAGTTGTTGTTCAATGTAACATGCTTCCAAACTATTTTCTAATAAAGTCTAAGGTTTATAGTTTATATAGGTTACAACCTTATATGACATTTCAAGTCATTTAGAGTTAAATGTAATTTACAGTGAGGTGTACATATCAGCGTTGCTTTTAAATTAGAAATACATTTGTCATTTCGAATAAATAAGCAGCTCTCCTATGTGGTAATGTTAATAATTACATCTGACCTTCGTGGACTGAACTGAAGTAAATCGGATAAAAATTTTCAAGAAATCTTCAAACAATTTAGTCAAAATGATGTTTGCTTAAACTATATCTTGTCATTAAGTGTGAGGAGTGTATTCATCTGAAAAGTCCCTATATTTATTGAACAAAATACCCAAATGGCAGCACTACAAATATTTAGAGAGGTTTTGAGCCTTAGTCTGATGAGGTCTGAGTAAATGACAGATTATAAACTAGCTCATGAATGCTATTTTTAAACTCTCGTGAGGTCTAATGAAAGAGAAGGCTTTTCTAAGATTACTTTTACACAGATATCCTGATGGTACATGCACTGTAATGAATGGTGACATTTGTTTATTGCTGTGTTATGGGTTACTATGTACAGAAGACAAATTCAGTTCAGGTGAAGGAGCTGGTGTGTGAAGGCGAGGGCGAACTGCATTTTATTAATGAGTGAAACTCTCTGCATTACCGTGTGGGCAAATTTCGTAGCACTTCATTTTACAGTACTGTTTCACGTGTTCATAATATTTACCTATCATAATCAGTGCATAAACTGGGTATAGCTAGGTACAGTACTACAACTAAACCTAATCGTAACCCATGCAGTTACCTTATACAACCCAGTACATTTTGTAAGTAAATGTTAAGTGCACATACTCTAAAATAATCATCATATCATTGCACTCGATCAAAGAAAAAAAAAAAGGTTAAAGATTTTCTACAGGAGTATTGTTGACAATATATTTAATAAATTTGAATTTGTATAAATGGATTACTGAATTATTGTCTGTTGGAATAAGATGGAAGACAATATAACAGGAAGATTTCATTCATTCATTCATTTTCTTTTCGGCTTAGTCCCTTTATTAATCTGGGGTCGCCATAGCAGAATCAACCGACAACTTATCCAGCATTTGTTTTACGCAGCGGATGCCCTTCCAGCTGCAACCCATCTCTGGGAAACATCCATACACACTCATTCACACTCATACACTACGGACAATTTAGCCTACCCAATTCACCTATTCCACATGTCTTTGAACTTGTGGGGGAAACCGGAGCACCAGGAGGAAACCCACGCAACCACGGGGAGAACATACAAACTCCACACAGAAATGCCAACTGACCCAGCCGAGATTGCTGTGAGGCGAACGTGCAACTCACTACGCCATCGTCCGTCATTATCATTGTAACCTTGTTAACTACAATTAGAATTAATTTTTGAATTCAAAACAAAAAGAATAAAGAAATAAAAGACAACTGAAGTCAAGAAAGTACAAAAATAAATAAATGAATGAATGAATGAATGAATAAATGAATGATCGTACGAACGTACGAACGAACGAACAAACGAACGAACGAACGAACGAATGTATGAATAAATAAATAAATAAATAAATAAATAAATAAATAAATAAATAATTGTTGATTATATGAGCTTACACGATGTGCAATAGATGCATTTAATTAGGCCAGTTAATTAATGTGAATTCAACAGAATTTAATTCAACATACAAACCTATTGTAATTGAATTCTTCACTTAGCCCAGTTTTTGAAGTCTTCCTATTAATGTGAAAATATTCTTATTTTGAAACCTTAATTTAAATCCAGCATGATTTTGCAACACAATTTCGCTACATGTAAAAGTGTATGTGACAAATAAAGGCTTTTCATCATCATTATCATCATCATCATCATCATCATCATCATCATCATCATCATCATCATCATCATCATCATCATAATATGACACTCTACATTTGAGTTTCCATGAGTTTGTGTTGCATAAAGCTTCAAAATATCGGAATTAGGTCTCATTTAACTGACAGTATAAACTAAGACCTACAGTATCAGCCTACTAAAGAAAGAGCATTGCTGTAAGGAAACTAAACTATATTATTTGTCCTTCACAGATAGTGTTCTTCATTCAGGACAGCGATGATGTCTACGGTCGATTTGGCTTTCATCCGATAGAGAATCAGAGTATTCAGAGTCAGCCAGAGGGGCGATTCCTGTCCCTAAGCTTCCTCAGAGAAGGGGGGACTTTGGGGGAGGTACGACTTACACTGACTGCCCTCTACATACCTGCCCGACAGCTGGACCCTTCACGAGCCCGGGATGGGGTGCTGAACGGCACCAGTGTCAACACTGTGCTGTTCAATTCCGGTCAGTCACGAGCTCAACTCATCCTGCCCATCCGCAATGATGCCTTCCTGCAGAACGGAGCTCATTTCCGCATCCAGGTAGGTGAAACTGTTCAATCCATAAGGACTGCATGTATGTACAACCCCAAATCAGAAAAATTTGGGACAGTATGGAAAACACAAATGAAAAAGAAAGTAGTGATTTTTAATTTTACTTCGACTTGTATTTCATTGCAGACAATACAACAAACATTAAATAATGTGTTCCTTATGATTGTTATTTAAATTTAAATTTAAACCTAAAGTTTTGGTTCTTGCAACACATTTCAAATAAAGTTGGAACAGTAAAGCATTTACCCTTTTAATCTTGCCATACTTTTTCACAACACTTAAAAGACGTTTAGGGACTGAAGACACCAAGTGATAAAGTGTTTTAGGCACAATTTAGTCCCATACGTCCTGTAAACCAGTCTAAAGTAACAGTACGGGGTATTCATTGTTGCATTTTGCACTTCAAAATGTGTAACACATTCTCTATTGGAGACAGGTTGGGACTGCAGGTGGACCAGTCAAGTATTCTGTATCCTTAATCTTTTAATTATGAGAGGCATTGTCTTCCTATCTTTCTTTGAGGAACATTGTTTTTAAACATTTCAATAATTTTCTCACTTATTTGTTGCCAAATTAGGCATCCTCGTCCCATCTTTGATTCTAAAGGACTAGACCTGCTTTTGAACAAAATCATAATTACAACCACCTGTTTCAAATGACATCTTTATTTAACCAATTTACCTGAATACTAGCCCTAAACTGCTCATGTCCCAACTTTTTTTGAAATGTGCTGCAAGAACCAAAATTGGAATACCAATTTATGAAATTATTTAGAAAAATATTTATAATATTTATATATATTTATAAATAAATAGATAATAAAAATAAATAAATAGATAAAAATCATCAAGATCACATTTAATAATGTTTTTTAGCCTCACAGCTAAAGGTTAGCCTCACAGCAAAAAGGTTGCTGGATCAAGTCCCAGCTTGGTCAGTTGGAATTTATGTGTGAAGTTTGCATATTCTGCCGTGGCGTGTTGGCGTGGGTTTCATCCAGGTGCTCCGGTTTTCCCCACAGTCCAAAGACATGCTGTATAGGTGAATTGAATAAGCTAAATTGGCCGTAATGTATGTGTGTGAATGAGTGTGTATGGGTGTTTCCTAGTTACTGGGTTTCAGCTGGAAGGGCATCTTACTGTGTAAAACATTTTCGGGATAAGTTGGCGGGTCATTCCTCTGTAGTGACCCCTGATGAATAAAAGAACTAAACCAAAGGTGTGCTTCTTCTAAATGTGCTTCTTTTACTATTTCATAAAATAATCCTGGAAAAAAAATGTATCATAGTTTTCAAAAAACATCTATGCATCACAAATGTGTTTAAGATTGATGATGATTGATAAGGATAGTTATTGAGAACTGAATGAGAATATTATTTCTGAAACTCTGAATATTATATTATTTCTATAACATGTGACCTTGAATGGCCACTGAAAATTCAACATTAATAGAAAAGGAAAACGTTTAGTTTTAATTATATTATAATAATTGGTATAACACCATTTTATAGTTTCACACGATTATCGTTCATTCATTTATTCATTCATTCATTTTTTTTCTAGCTTAGTCCCTTTATTAATCAGGGGTCACCACAGCGGAGTGAACTGCCAACTTATCCACACTGCAAATTTTAAATAGTAGATTTAACTACCTTAAATTTACACTTAAATTTAAATTTAAAATGAACACTCCCTCAGAGTTTATATGGGAACCAATATAAAAGTGTTAAATTAACACTTTTGAAAGAGTTAACATTATCAACACTCAGAGAGTGTTAATTAGCAAACTCTTATAGTTTAAAATATTAATACCACAAAGGATCCTGTGAACACCACTAAGTGTTGTGTGTTAACACTCCTGGGTAAAATTTTCAACACCGCACTGAAATAAAAATATATCTTGTTTAATATCGGCAACACTTTATTAACTATTCCATTTATGTTTTAGGAAAACAATTCACAAACCGTATTTTCTCGTATTTTAACCAACGTTTTCTTTCGTTTTAATGTAACGTTGCTAGTACAGAACAAAATAAAGATGAAAAAGTATGCTTTTTTTGTGAGATATTTAAAACTAGCATATATATAACGATTTGGATGTCAAATGTCTATATACAAACATTTTAACTCACCAGTTGCTTCTTCTCATTGCTCCTCATGGCAGAAGAAATTAGCGTGTGGAAAAATCCTCCAGGGTTATTGCTGCATAAATTCCCGAAAGTAGTAGTCAACACTATATTAGCATTACATGTACAAGTAACTGTATGACAAGGAGGCAAATCAGCTTCTAACTCTGAGAGAGTTGTTTTATATTTATATAACTCAAGAATTTCAACACTTTAATCTGAATTACCGCAACACTAGAAATTTAACACTAATGGATTTGCTGTTTGTGTGAATATCAACCCTTCCGAACAAGTCATCGACCACTACTGCCTTTATTATAAAAAATAAACATTGTAATCAGGTCCTGCAAGAGAGCTGCTAGTATGCAGACATTTAGTGTATTCTTGTAACATATTTTTGTCTCTCTGTAGTTGGACAGCGTGGAGTTGGTAAACATCACTCCACCAATCCCATCTGTGAGTCCACGCTTTGCAGGAGCTTTGAACATCTCCCTGATCATCACTCCTGATATTGCTAACGGAGAAATCGGCTTCACCAGCAATCAGACAGTGGTGGCCCTGGAACCTGAAGATTCAAACGCCAGCCTGGTATACAGCATTCTCATGAACATTTTATTTTCTGTACTGTACATTGTTCAACATTAATTTAATTGTTACCTAATTGAAAAGTTCACAGTTTTGCTTACTAAAATATACACAAAAGAAGATATACAGTATTTACCACTAGGTTTCTCAAGATATCGAAGCCTACTGGTAACCTGTAGCCACAGGTTTCTGTTGTAGGAGAAAAACAAAGAAAAAGTTGCCACTGGTTTCTGGTTTTCAACATATGTTATTTTGTGTTCATTAGAAGAAAGAAACTCATATAGGTTTGGAAAAAGTGTTGAGATTTATTTATTTTTATTTTTTTGTCATTTTGAACTATCCCTTTAAATGCTGAACTTTAGAGTAAACTTTAGAGTAGCATATCAGATTTGTGTACTCAACTGTATACTTGAATGCATAAATTATGGATAATTATGTATAATGATGTTTTTTTCTCTCTCTGTACATAGATAACTCTTCAGCTGAGACGGGATGGCACTGATGGCCAGGCAGTGGTCTTCTGGAGTCTCAGACCCACTGGTGAAAATAAAGAGGATGTCACTAAAGGAGATATTTCTCCATTCACTGGATCAGTCACGTTCCTCTCTGGACAGAGTGAAGCTGTAATTAACCTCACCGTATTGGCTGACAACATTCCAGAAATCAATGAGACCATCATTCTTACATTAGACAGGTTTGTTTTATTTTGTATGAGATTCAAACATATTTTATATGTATATGTGATGTATGTTTATTTCCAAATACATTTTAAACATTTGTGTTTTAATCCTCGTGAAATTGATTGTTAGGGTTTTAAAGAAATAGGGCTTCCAAAAATCATCAACAACTCATCTTCCACTTGTTCCAAACCTTTTGAGGTTCTTTCTTTTGTTGAACACAAAACTTTAGACCTACTTGTGTGAGTAAATGGACAAGACACTTTTATATTTCTTTAACAATCAACAAGAAAAGAGAAAAAGTTTTGATGACGAATAGGTGATATTTAATTAATACAATACTTTTTTTTTTTTAGAAATTAGATCAAAAGTTCAAGAGCTCTATTTTAACTATCTAGGCGCAAAGTCTAAAGCACATCCACTTTTGCTATATTAAGGACAGAAAAATACACTCTGCACCCCTGCGCATTGTCTAACAGGGTTGTCCTGTGCATGGTCTAACAGGGTTGTGTTTATTCTCTTGATAAGTTATGGGTGTGTTTTGAGCATAATGTGCATTAAACCAATCAGAGTCTCATCTCCCATTCCTGATAAGAGTCAGTTGTGTCACAGTTAATCAGAGCATTTGCAGCACGAGGATAAAGAACGAGCCTCCTCCAATCGGCCTCTTTACTTTCTCTTTACATTACTTTTACTCTTTACTTTAGTCCTTTACTTTCGTAGAGTAAAGAAAAGGTGGAAACTCACTAGCCATTAGCCAACATATTTAATTTTGTTTGTTAGGCACAAAGATGTGTTTCAAAGCTTTTTCTAAGTTCAGTTCTAATTTTCAGCAAACAAATTAATGAACAATAATAACGGACTGTGGTCAAAAAACTCAGTTATAGCCAAACACATGTCCTATTCTTATGCCCCATATGGTGATGCATACATCTACAAATCCTGACAAGTGGACAAATCTAAACTTGCTTATAGTAAAACAAATATAAATATGCATATAATAAATAATACTGCTAATAATAATATCATTATACAAATGCAAATTGTCATGAATGTCATGTGTGTATTATGTGTAAGCGTTTGGACCTGCATAGGTGCATAACTAACACGCTCTGCGCTGGACCAGCTTTTATTTCGTCAATGGCAGGGTCTGTTTTAATTCATCTAAATAGCAACGCACCAACAATGTGCCTTAACACACCTCCTGTTTAGACCAACACACCCATGAGTCCACAAAGTGGCGCAAATGGATTTGCTATTTAAACAATATGGCGCAAAACGTGAAAATTAATTTTGCACTGGTTTAAAAATTGCAACAAATCATGCCAAACACGTTTTCGTCTCATTAAATTCTTACCCCAGTACGAATTACACTTTACAATAAGGTTCCTAGAGATGCGCGGTTTGCGGTTACAGCCGCGGACTCCGCATATAAACCACGGATGGGGCGGATGTTGTGACGAAAAATTATATTTTAATTCAATTCAGGTGGGTGGCGGGCAGTTGTACCAAAAAATTGTACAGTACAGTGCGTTTAATTTAGGCTATTTATTTATTTTTGTCCCTGTGCGCCGATCGGAGACGGAGTTCACTGCTGATATTCTGAGAGTTTTATAGGGTGCTTTTCATTTGTGCATCCTCGTTTCCTTTCCTTGCTTTCTTTCCTTGTGCCTTAGCTCCACCCCTCCGGGATGCGAGGGAAGGACGCAAGGAATAGACTCGAGGACCGAGGAATCAAATCAAGTGAACAGACTCGTCCTCATATCGTTTAGTGTCACTTCAAAGCGTCGTCAATTAATGCTGGATTTGGCTTGCACGTTTGGATTAACTACATGTCTACATTAAAGTCATTCTCTATTCTCTAATAATCAATAAAGAAACATTCATTTAATAATAAAAAGGAATAAGCCATTCAAATAAAAAGCCCAATCAGCGGATGGCGGGCGGGTGCGGTTTTAAAAATTGGTCAAAAATTTTGGTGCGGATGGATGGCGGACGGATGATGAGTTTTGTGATGCGGTTGCGGATGAAATAAAAGTGCATCTCTAAAGGTTCCATTTGTTATAGTTACTGCATTTACAACATTCAACATGTGCAAACATTCATAAACACATTTATTATTATTTATTATTTATTCACCTTTATTAAAGTCGGTAAATCAAAATGAAGTCATAAATTGTTAGTTCTCACACTGCATTAACTAATATTAAAAAGCACATGTATTGTTGATTCTTAGTTCATGTTAGTAAATACATTTTCTTATATTGACTAATGAAAAATTATGGTAAAATGATGGTATTTTGGAGGCATCCAAAGTATTGTTTCATCTCATAATCATTGTGCTGGGACATTCTTTGTCCTTCCCCTCACTCTTTCTTCACAGGGTAGAAACCGCCCGTTTTGTAGTGTACTTCGGGTAAGTGCATCCTAGAGAGACTGTGTCCTATTGTGTGCTGTGAATCAACTCTTTATGTGGAAAAGCATCCACTCTGAACTTTCAGGGGCTTTGTTTTAATGTTTCGATGAGGGATGTCTCTTTTATCTGAGTGTGTGAAGTGAATAGCAAGTGTGTGTTTGTGTATGTTTGGGGTTGCCGCACTTGGGCGCAGGCAAACGCTGCTTGTACTCATTTAGTACCTCATTTACGGAGTTCCTTTATCCTGTCCTGTAAAAACGTCAGTGTTTGTATGCATGCAGCACATCCTCTGAATACGTTTGTTTGGAGCACTTCTCCCACAAGCTCTTTGTCAGCCATTTTACTAATTATCTGGAGCCTTCAATGCTGGCACAGGCCAAGCCGTGTGTGCTTAACACACAGGACCCCCACTGAGGAGGGAGGATAGTGGGCCGCTCAAAAACATGATTTGTCAAATCGCCATAACCCAAAGGCCTTAGGCCAAGCATATTTAAAACACTTTCAGATTACAGTGTGACCACACTCATGTACATTCAAAATATGTCTGGCAAATGGCTTGTCAGGGAATCAGTTTTCTGTACATTGTTCACTGTATGCGTTTAAATCAAGCCATGCTGCTTGAAACAATACATGATTTTACTTTACAGTATAATGAGCTACAATTTCATAAATTGCATTATATTGTTTCAGCATTGTGATAGTATTGTGTTACATTGTTACTAATCATCACCATATTGTTGTACAGGACAAATGTGGACAACCAGATCCTGAAACCAGGATTCACCAGCCGAGAAATCGTCATTCTGGAGAACGATGACCCTGGAGGAGTATTTGAATTTTCACCAGTCTCTAAAGGACCTTGGTTTATAAATGTAAGGCATACCTTTCTCTTTCTTTCTTTCTTTCTTTCTTTCTTTCTTTCTTTCTTTCTTTCTTTGACTCAACTATATCATTGATTCATTCATTTTCTTTTGGCTTAGTCCCTTTGTTCATCAGGGTTTGCCACAGTGGAATGAACCGCCAACTTATCCAGCAAATGTTTTACACAGTGGATGATCTTCCAGGAAATACCCATACACCCATACACACTCATCCACACACATACACTACGGCCAATTTAGCTTATTCAATTCACCTATAGCACATGTGTTTGGACGGTGGGGGAAACAAAGGGAGAACATGCAAACCCCACACAGAAACGTCCTAGCTGGTACTCGAATCAGCGACATTTTTACTGTGAGGAATCC
The DNA here is from genome assembly GCA_903798035.1 of Danio albolineatus. Taxonomy (NCBI): domain Eukaryota; kingdom Metazoa; phylum Chordata; class Actinopteri; order Cypriniformes; family Danionidae; genus Danio; species Danio albolineatus. Next base: position 4,386,801 of record CAIGQQ010038283.1, read on the forward strand.
ACTGTTCCACCTTGTCGCCTCTCAACTAAATCATTCTTTTTAAAATTATATTTAGCTATAAATTATCAGAACTTTTATTGACCTTCTTTATTATTTTGAAAGTGACAAACTACATGTAAATGTGAAATTTGTGGACAAACTGTTTGCAGGAGGGGGAGACAGTTGAACTGAGAGTGATCAGAGCGCAGGGCCAGCTACTAAACCAGCTCATAAGATACACAGTGATTCCTTCTGGAACGACACAGTTTTATGGAGCCACGGGGATTCTGGAGTTCCAGCCCGGGGAGAGAGAAGTGATGGTGGCCCTGGTAGCCATACCTGATGGGATACCAGAGGTAAGTCCTAAAATAATTATCATAATAATGGAACCTTTTCACAAGACTGTTATGACGCATTTAACAGCCATCAGCATCTCAAATCCTTTGAAGTTTTGAATATTTTGATAAAAAAAACATGAATATTTACATGTATTTATGTATTGTATGTATATCATGTATAAGATGTATGTATATCATCTTTGTATCAAATTACAAAAAACTAATGCTTGTGTGAAGCGTTTGAAATGCAGAGGGTATGGGGGCAGGACAGTACATTTGACATTGTTCTCTCTTCTGGCAACTTTTATCAATCTCACTCAATTTTTTCCTTGTTCTGAAAGTCTTGATGACACCATTGTTAAATATTTCTTTTATTATTCCAGCAAATAGGATTGTAAAAATGTCATTGTACTCCCCCATTCACTGCGCTCTAAGTTTACCAAACTATGATGACTTTGACTACTTAGAAACCCAGAAATGTGAAAAGGGTCCATAACAACAGGCTCATTGGAAATATGTGCTTCAGCCTACCTTTTGTGAAACCACAAAAAACTTCGACATACTTTTGACAGCAGTTTCTAGGTAAAATGAACTCTAGGGGGCAGAATGACATCGACATTTCTTTCTTTTCACACTAATGATATTTACAAGCACATTTTAGACAAAAAAAAAAAGAATCATTTTTGTGCAGTCCCTTACACAACACCAAATAAGTACCACAAAACAACATAATAGTGTCTATGATTTATACTCAAATAAGTTTCCCATACCTTTACATAATAATAATAATAATAATAATAATAATAATAATTATAATAATAATAATTCATTACATTTATACATCGCTTTACTGGACACTCAAAGCGCTGTACACATTTCTGGGGTAAATCTCCTCATCCACTACCAGTGTGAAGCATCCACCTGGATGATATGATGGCAGCCCTGTTGTGCCAGACCGCACACCACACACCAGCTGATTGGTGGAGAGGAGACAAAGCCAGTGATAAAGCCAGTTATGATATGGGGATGGTTAGGAGACCATAATGGACGGAGGCCAGTAGACGAATTTGGCCATGATGCTGGGGTTAAACCCCTACTCTTTTTTGAAAAACATTCTGGGATTTTTAATGACCACAGAGAGTCAGGACCTCAGTTTAACATCTTATCCAAAAGACGCTATCTTTAACATGGACAACTTTACTAGCCTGGTCAGTTTACTTGGTATCTCACTTTGTATGGTGTTTTACTTGATTGTTTTACTGTGGAGTTCTTCGATTTTAATGCGCATATCCAAAATGCGAATAAAAATAACTAGATGGAAACGTAGCTAGTGATTCATTCATTTTCTTTCAGCTTAGTCCCTTTGTTCATCAGGGGTTGTCACAGTGGAATGAACCGCCAACTTATCCAGCAAATGTTTTACACAGTGGATGATATGGGGATGGTTAGGAGACCATGATGGACAACTTTACTAGCGTGGTCAGTTTACTTGGTATCTCACTTTGTATGGTGTTTTACTTGATGCAGAGTGCTTGGGTTTGAGTCTGGGAAAGCACAGTTCCACAAAAGACAACTACTTGTGTAAAACTACATAGTAGGTACACAGTGCACGTTTCTATTTCATGTGCTTTTAAAAACACTATTAGTTGAGTTAGGCAAAAGGTTTAGGTCAGTGGTTCACTGGTTGATCTGTATGGGAAGCCCAGACATAGACTCGTAGACATGTACAAGAAGGATATATATCTGAAACATACAACAAAAAAATGTATCCTCAGTAATGTGTTTCATTCATTCATTCATTCATTCTTTTTGGCACAGTTCCTTTAGTAATAGGGGTCGCCACAGCTGATTGAACCGCCAACTTATCCACCATATGTTTTCTGTACAGCATATGCCCTTCCAGCCGTAACCCTACACTGGGAAACACCCATACACACTCTTTCACACACACACACACACACACATACACTACGGCCAATTTAGCTTATTCAATTCATCTATAGTGCATGTATTTGGACTGTGGGGGAAACCGGAGCGAACACAGGGAGAACATGCAAACTCCACACAGAAATACTTCCAATGAACCTGGCTGTTACATATCCTATAATTAACTAGCTGTGTGTTACGTAACATGATTTGCAAAGTTCTGCGAATGTTAAGACTACATAAACACTTTCTTTCTGAAACTGAACATTCAAGAAAACCTGATCTGTAAACGTTTATCTAATGTTTTTTTTTTTTTTTTTTAGTTAGATGAGACATTCTCAGTGGTCCTTAGTAGCCACAGCACGCCAGCCAGTCGCCTTGGAAACCGCAGAGAGGTCAACATTACAGTGCGTAAGAGTGATGACCCATTTGGGGTCATAGAGTTCATTCAGCCTGGCTTAGACTTCACCATCAATGAGAGTAAAGCCTTGGATGTTTTCTCAGGTACACAGATTTTTAAGCTATGTTTATATTTCTCCAGTCGTTAAAATAACATCTTATAATTACATCTTTGATAGCATCTTACCCTATTGGAAGAAGCAGAGGTAGGTTTGGGAATGTGTCAGTCTTCTGGATTCTTGAGCCAACTTATTCAGGAGATGTCAAACCAGTGCAGGGTGAGATCATCTTTGCTGAAGGAGAATTTCAGAAGAACCTGACCCTGTCTTCTGTGCCAGATGAGGTAAGCTTCAGCAGTACATACGATCTTAATACTTCTGTTTATAAAAGAGATTCCTAGTTATGTTATGCAAACTCATCCTTTGTCTGATGCAGATCCCAGAGAAAACTGAAAATTTCACCATCACCCTTCTGAATGCAACGGGTGGAGCAAGACTAGGAAGCATTCTCAGTGCTAGGTTAAGCATCCGCGCAAATGATGATCCCATATATTTTGCTGGTATGTTTGGAACTCAGTACAATGTAAATAATAATTAAGGACACTGTTGCCAACAGTTTTCAATGAAAAGGTGCTAACCTCTGCCCGAAAAGTCACTAATAGTCACTAGATTATGTCATACGACGGCCAGACAGAATCTGCGGATATTTTTTGCTATTTCTGCGCAAAATATTTTAAAAAATCTGCGGATTTATGTGGAATGATTTTGTGAGTATCATAACTAAAACCTTAACATATGAAATAAAAAGTAATACATTTTTAACTTTTATTTAATGTTTACAAAGCAAATCCAATTAGATCCACTTTATTTGGTAAACAAAGCTAGTCTCTTGTATAAAATATCTACTAAAATCAGAAAATATTACTTAAACTGTTTTGTAAATAAATCATATGAATATTTTCATATTAGTCAATATTATTACTGAAATTAATTTAAAAACTGAATACATATACATGTACACACATTTACACAAGTAAATAAACAGAATCACTGATGCTAAAATGGGCTATCAAAATCACTGGGCTAAAAATCTGCGGAAATCTGCGGAATTCTGCGCGCGCAGATTCCGTGTGGGCCTAGTCATACATCAATTTGCATATTACTGACGTCATCACATTCTACCGTCTCTGTTTGTTTATCAGTCTATGGTTAATTAAGGGGTATTTACATTTGAACTACACTTTATATGTTTGTCAATTTAACTAAATGTATTGCTGTTTGAATACAGTATATCAGTGTAGTGAATTTGCAGTAATCTCTCAGACGTAATAAACTCAGACAAGTTCCGAAACTGTCACAAAATATCTGTGATTGTGAACAAGAAAAGAATAAACAGTCAAATTAATTTGTTAAAATAAAGCAGAAGCAGATCGGTTTGACTGTACAATGAAAATACTCACACTGCCGCCAGTGCTGAATCATTTGCCGTGGATATGCAGAGGGATGATCTGCTGCAGGTGGGAGAGACTGGTGTACGAGGACTGGACCGCCTGTCAGTGCTCTGACGTGGGGAAAGGGCCGACGGCATCACCCACAGCTCGTTGAGAAGAGTAGGGACAGTAATATACGGACACATGAGAGTCTATAAAAACCTCCAGTATTACACAAAAAAGTCGCTAGATTTGTCGCTAGTCGCTTTTTTGAAAATTTGTCACTAGGGGCATCTGAAAAGTCGCTAAAAATAGCGACAAAGTCTCTAAGTTGGCAACACTGATTAAGGATTTGAAGTTACTGGGTGTTTATTTCTCATTCATTCATTTTCTTTTCGGCTTAGTCCCTTTATTAATCCGGGGTCGCCACAGCGGAATGAACCGCCAACTTATCCAGCATTTGTTTTACGCTGCGGATGCCCTTCCAGCCACAACCCATCTCTGGGAAACACATCCATACATTCTCATTCACACTACGGACAATTTAGCTTACCCAATTCACCTGTACCGCATGTCTTTGGACTGTGGGGGAAACCGGAGCACCCGGAGGAAACCCACGCAACCACGGGGAGAACATGCAAACTCCACACAGAAATGCCAACTGGTCCAGCCGAGGCTCGAACCAGCGACCTTCTTGCTGTGAGGCGTCCGTGCTAACCACTCGGCCACCGTGGCGCCATGTGTTTATTTCTAAATTAGTTTATTTGTATTTGTCTTTGACTGGTTTTATTTAGCAAGAATGCATTAAAGTGACAATAATGACAACAAATGCCATTTTTTATTTATTTCCTAAAAAGGATGAACTTCATAGGTGTTCCTCAAAGTTATTATGGGTCCAATTGTTCTCACTATTTATATACAACCAATTAGACAAATAACCAAACAGTGTGGGTTTAACTGTATACAGATGATCGAGGTTTATCCTCCACCTCAGTGATTCCCTTGCCTATGTTAACAAATTACACCAAGAAACTCAACCCTTGGCTATAGACAAATTGCCTTAAATTGAACTCTAATAGAACTGATGTAATATTGATTGGCTGTAAAATTGTTACATCTAAATTTTCTGGTCAACCGATGGTCTTGGATGGTGCCCTCCATAACGTCATTGTTATTACATGTTATTACATTGATATTACTTTGTTATTATGCATGTTAGGAAATGTCATTTATTTCTAACTTTGTTATGTTTTTTAGAGCCTGTGGTTCAACGGGTGCGAGAAGGGGGTGTGGCCAATTTCACTATCCTTCGAGCTGGGTTGGCTAATTTTATCACCACAGTGAATTATCGTTTTGAGTATGGAGACGCATCATCAGGAGACTTCATTCCACTGAGCAACGACACAATGCTGGTCTTTCAATTTGGCGAGTGGATGAAGAACATATCGGTTGCTGTGGTAGATGATAACATACCAGAGACAGATGAACCATTCTACATAGTTCTCTTCAACGCCACAGGTTTGCCTCTCCTTTAACCTTTGATAAACCAAATAATAATTATTCTGAATAATAATTTTTGCTCCCTTTTAACTTGAATTGGCTTTTAGTTGACTTCATTTGCTAGTTCTTCAAATGCTCCTATTTTAAATGCATAGTTTGTTTTGGACAACCAGCTTCATTAAATTATTTCTCTGCGAGAGAAATACTGTTCTGTAAATCTGTCCAGTGCAGCCAATAAATCTAGCCCATTAAACATTTGTTTTGATTCACACAGATTGGCTTTGATTCTGAAAAGCCCTCTTTAATCCCTGTTTTGTGGAACACACACATTTGTGAAAAGGGTTGGGTGACTGTAGAAAGTTAATTACAGAACTGTCCTTCTGCACATCACAAAGCAAACCAACCCAAAGCTTTCTCTCTGGAGGTTTTACCAATTGCCCCGAGGGACCGCGTTCAGATGCATGCTGTGTATTATTAAAATGTGAAGCTGTGCTTTTGAGGGCATAATTTGATTGCTGTGGTTGGCTTGTACCAATTACAGCAGTGTCTCATGCAGAACGCTATTTAGCTTGACAGTTACAATGTGTGAATGTTAAACAAATGTGGTGCTTCGAATTTTGAAAGCACAGGCATTTGCTAATGAGAAATTCGAAAGGGATTTGGGACAAAATATTTGCATGCTTCATTATGATTCTTTCTGGAACAACTGCTTGCTTTTTTGCCAAGGTTTGCAGTGTTTTATAGTTTGTAAATGCAAGTGTTTAATAATAATTAATATAAAAATTTTGTATAAAGCTTGGTCAGAATGTATATTCCAGATATTTTTTGTTAGATATAGATAGTTGGATCAGCATTTTTTGTAAGGAATTCATATTCTATTTATTAAAGATGCAACCACTCTTATTTTGGAGTCTTTGCGTTGGTCCTCTGTTAACCCATTTAACCTCACTCATAGTTGCCATTTTAAATTTATGAGTCATTTTCTGCATGTTATCCATGTTTAATTTGTCAATGACATGCAAGCAAACAACCAAAAAAAGATTTTAAGTTTCAAGTCAAGACAAATGGATTAAATCTTTGTGTTTTCATATTCATTAAATTATATGATAAATAGTTTTCAGGGCGTTCATATCAAATTGTTTTCTAATTTTAATCATAATAAGTAAGTTCATGAACATGAATTGATCTTTTGGAAGCAGTTGTTTTGAGTTAGAATGCCAAATGTTCTCCTATTCAAATTTTTCATTGAAGGGTTCTCCTAACATATTTGCCCATTGGCAACTATAGTTACCACACATTCAAATACAATTTTCTTGGAAATAAAAAAAAAAAAAAACAGGGAGAAAATAAATGCAAAACATGTTCATATAGGACACTATTAACTAAGCTACATGCATGAAACCATTTTACAAAATTTGCGCACAATTGGGTTAAGATAGTTCCCTGTTTTGGGGTTAAAAAATTCTGAAACTTACATTTAAGGCTTTGTATAGCAACTTCGACTGTTTGTTACTCCAATGTGATCTCTTCTCTGAATATACAGTGATCAGCATAAATGAGTACACCCTATTTTGCAAATGAGTATTTTTATCAATTTCTCAGTAAATATAGGTGATTTATTCAATAAATATATTTATTAGAATGATATATTGATATATGATATATACTGTACATATATACAGTTATTTTGTTAGATTAGGTCCAGATTTGGCTTTGGTACTGACTAATCTAATGTAAATATTGTTGTGAAGCATATAGAAAATATTACTCATAAATTCTGAGCGCTGTATACATAATTTAAATTAATTGTAATTTGAATTGTTTTCTGTAAAATTGTTTACTCAAATTTTTGGAGGTAATTGATTCACACAAAGACAAAAAACTCTTTTAGTGACATTATTTTTTATGATTAAAATTATTAGTATTTTCATTGAGTATTTATTATTTTTCAAATTGTATTTAAATAAAATAAACACAGCCTTTGTGTGTATCAGAGACTTAATAAATAATTCACAAATCAAACCACATGAACCCCAAACATTTGAATGTGAGTGCACGTTAACTGTTACTTAGGCTCAAGTGCAAACGGCACCGGGCAAAGAATCAACAGAACAGATTGTGAAAAAATTGAAGTATATTTTTAATATTTAATTAAAAAAAAAATTTAACATCATTGATACCATGCCATGGGTTAATATGCAAAAGCTGTCTTTAACTTTGCCAATGAATGTACTGTATAATTATGTGTTAGTGATACTGTACTTAAATCCAGTGTTGAAAAGTGTTTTCTATATGGATCTTGTTAGGTGATGCAGTGGTTTATGGTCAAATCACTGCTACAGTGGTGATTGAGGCCAATGATGATGCCAATGGGATTTTCTCTCTGGATTCAGCTCAGAAACCAGTGGAGGAGGGAAAAACCAATAACTTTTAGTAAGTTTCCAATTCACTACCTCTAATATACAGTTAAACTAGACGCAAACTTCATATCGTGGACTGATTTTGATTCAAATAAATCAACACTGTCTTTTAGTAGTACAAAATCAATTTTAATTTTCTACTTTTCATCAATATTTTTTTCCTCCTTTTTGTCTCCAGTGTTCTTCGAGACAGAGGACACTTTGGCAATGTCACAATATACTGGCAGCTGTTTGCCAATGACACCCCTCTTGAGCCTTATCAAGAATTTGTGAACACATCTGGATCTATAACATTTCGCACAGGGGAGAAGACAAAACCCATTGTTCTTGAAGCCATCTCAGACAAGCTCCCAGAGTTCAATGAGTTTTATGAGCTCAGGCTTATGAATGTGTCAGGTAAAGTGTAAATCATTTTATTCATCTAATTTAAATGTATTAGTTTGTTTTAATCATTTCTTTACATTTATTTGATCATAATTTAGATAATATTATTATGTTTTTATCCATGTGTGTGTGTGTGTACAGGTTTATGTGGTTTACAGGGACACACTTACTGTATACAGTATACATGGTTTACAGGATAGGTCTCAAATTCGATTCCTGGAGGGTTGAAGCTCTGCCCAGTTTTGCACTAACGCTAATTAAAAACACCTGATCCAACTAATCAAGGTTTTCATGACTACTAGAAACTATTAATCAGGTGTGTGTTGGAGCTGTTTGGAGAACTGCGCAGAGTTGTGACCCTTCAGCAATTGAGTTTGAGACCAATGGTTTACAGGGACACTCTGTAGCCGGAATGTATTTTATACTGTAAAAAAAAAAAAAACACTTATTATATCACTTTAAATGTTATCACTCGATTGAATGGCCATTATCAGTGGTTATCAGCTGATAGATATGGGCCAGTAGGGGCCTTCGGCACCTACTTGTAGGCTCAGAAGGCTGTTAAGATCCATCCACATGGTTAATCAGTTATACTATAGAGAAGACTCCAGATCCAGATTTCTTTTTACATTACTGTGATGGTTGGGTTTAGGGTTGGGGTAGGGGTAGACGTTAATAAAATACAATTAATGGGAAATTTAATAAATAATAAATTGATAAATAATACTTCTTGTTAACCTCCAGCCGCAGCCCTATGTGATCTATTGCTGATTAACCATTTGAATGGATGATTACAACCTTCTGAGCCTACCAGTAGGTGCAGAAGGCCCCTACTGGCCCATATCTATCAGCTGATAACCACTGATAACACCCATTCAATGGAGTGATAACATTTGAATCGGCTGGTTATATGGCCCTACCTCTAAACTGAACTCTCATGGAAAACCTGTGGCAAAAATTCAATGAAACGCCTGGTTAAGAATGATTATTAGGTATTCGAATTACACAAGGTTAACCACCTTAAGTCATGCCTATACCATTATATGTGTATGCTTGTTTATTTATTTGTTTATTTAAATCAATTGTAACCAGTTAATTAAACGAAAAAAAAAAAAAATATATATATATATAT
>CAIGQQ010038283.1:4396707-4407575 GCA_903798035.1 Danio albolineatus
TGTTGGCTTAGTCCCTTTATTAATCTGGGGTCGCCACAGCAGAATGAACCGCCAACTTATCCAGCATATGTTTTACACATGCAGCGGATGCCCTTTCAGCTGCAACCCATCTCTGGGAAACATCCATTTACACTCATACACTACGGACAATTTAGCCTACCCAATTCACCTGTACCATATGTCTTTGGACTTGTGGGGGAAACCGGAGCAGCCGGAGGAAACACACGCAAGCATATATATATATTCATATATTCATTCATTCATTTTGTTTTCGGCTTAGTCCCTTTATTAATCTGGGGTCGCCATAGCGGAATGATCCGCCAACTTATCCAGCATTTGTTTTACGCAGCGGATGCCCTTCCAGCTGCAACCCATCTCTGGGAATATATATATATATATATATATATATATATATATATATATATATATATATATATATTAGTATAAATTGTAATAATATTGTAATAAAGGGGTCACCAAAATTGTTCCTGGAGGCCTGGGAAAAACCCACCTGAACAAGCTCGTCAAGCTTTTACTAAGAATACTTGAACTTCCAGGCAGGTGTGTCGAGGCAAGTTAGAAGTGATCTCTGCAGGGACACCAGCCCTCCAGGATCAAGATTGGTGACCATTAATACAGATTATTCATTTATTAAACAATCTGGACCCTCTCGCCCCAAGAAAAAAACAATGCCAACATCTGTACCAGTTTATACACTAGTGTACCAGTGTATATTTTATATAGAAAAGGGGACCAAAAATATTGATGACTCATTCTGCACATGAATTTTTCCAATCAAATGCTGTCTAAAAAGAACTCTTCATACCAACTAGTAAGTATCAGTAGACCAGATAGTAGGCAGCAAAGCATGGTTATAGGCTGTTAAATTATTTATAAAAATGCTGGGCTATTGTAACTCAACATTGGGTCAAACATGCTGGTTAAAAAATGTGATTGGATTGTATTGAAAACATGATCAATGCTGTGTTTGTCCATGTTTGAGTTGAGTTGGGTTATGGCAAGCCATCACTTTTTAGACTGTAGTCCTACCAAATATTTCAACAGCAAATAAACCATGACAGAAATTGAAAAAAGCCACTTAAAGTTTAAGATTAGTTAGTAAGTGCAGAACTGCATCAAATGTACATCAGTTACATTGAAACAAATGTTATTTTTAGGTGGCTATCCTGGGGAAGGCGGCAAACTGGCGAACAGAGACCTCAATGCATCCATTCTCATTCCCTTCAACGATGACCCATTTGGAGTTTTCGCAATTGCTCCTGACAGTCTGGAGCGAGAAGTTGCAGAAGACGTCTTATCAGTCAACGACATGTCAAGTGTCACATCTTTGACCATACTTCGCCAGCAGGGCACCTTCGGAGATGTTCGTGTGGCCTGGGAGATCCTGTCGGGAGCTTTTCCTCGTGGTCTACCACCCATGGAGGACTTGATTTTGATGGCCTCGTTTCCTCCAGCTGTTGAGCTCCAGCCTCATTCTAGGAGACGACATGCTGGCACCGATGCCCTCTTCTTCTCTGGACATTCTGGAGCTTATGGGTCCATCAGCGCAGAAACCAATTTGCAGGTCCCACACATCCTGGCTAACTTCACTCTGTCTGTCTGGCTGAAGCCCAAGCCCAATACAGATGGCTTTGTTGTTTCTAAAGGCAATGGGAATGGAACTGTCAATTATGGAGTTCAGGTTCAGACCAACGAGTCCCATGTTACCACAATGCTTCATTACACAACCATTGGATCTAACAGCACACAGGTGGCACGAGCTACTGCTAACAAATTTGTGGAAGATGCATGGGTTCATGCCATCATCACTGTGGAAGATGGAATTATTGAGTTTTATCTGGATGGGAGCCCAATCCCTGGAGGGATAAAGAGTCTGAAAGGAGAAGCCATTATGAATGGTGAGTACACTTTTAGATTGTATTGGTATTATTGTTTATTTAAATTAGACTCCATTTTATAATGTTAATAGCATGTGTATTAATATGTCATAATATTATAATATGATAATAAGAAAATATATATCTGAGCTAATATATTAATTATATTGATGTAAATATTTCATCACCTTAGAATTTTAAGGTTCTATCTGACATTTTTGTCAAAATTGAGTTATTGATATATTCTTATTAATTGACAACTTATATTATGGGATGTTTTTTATAAGTTGTTTACATTTTAAGACTTTTTATTTAAAAAACAAGCTCAATATCTCCAAATCATTCAGAACACAGATAGAACATTAAAATTCAAAGGTGATGACTTCTCCTTTTATTTCTTCTCATCCTACTACTACTACAACTACTACTCCTACAACTACTACTACTAGACTGTAAATAATTGATGTAATTATACAGTATTACTGGAACAATTGTAATTGATAATTTACGGTGCACTTTTTAAGTTTCACAGTATTGTTTACAGTATATTACTACTAATAACAATCAGAGTTGGGTGTAAGGCGTTCCACAGTAGCGCGTTATTGTATTCTACTGTAATTACATTCTTGGGTAACGAAGTAATGACAAACATTAAAATTTGTGTAATTTGATTACTGTTACTAAAGTCAATGTAATTGTGCTACTTAAGTTACAAATAAAGTTTTTAGATAATGTTTTCCACTGCAGCGTCAGGTAATAAGCATGCTCTTTTAAATTGCTGGAGATCGCGAGCTGAAATGGTTGCTGGCGAGAGTGGTTGCTTCTTCAAGTGGAAATACAGACATTACTTGTGAACTGCAGTCTATGTCCAGACTCTAAAGACCTTTTGACTGCTTTTAACTCGAACAGCAACTTGTTCAAGCACTTGAACAGAAAGCATTCTATGACAATACTCGTTGCCAAGGAGGACACCGGCGCCCAAAAACACGGCAGTCCAACTTTAATGCTAAACAGGCTAAATTGGATTTTTGTGCAGGATCAGGAGTGAAGGTATCTTCTGAATATAAAGAGAAGATTAGCTGCTTATGAAGCTGTTCACATATCGCGTCTTTTGCATGTGCAAGTTCGTTATTTCCAATGGGGGCGCGTTGCTTGCCCACACATATATCGGATATTGCACGCGCTTACATTTTCCAGGTGCACCAGCGCACCAGGCGCAATAGTGATATTATTAGCTTAATGCTTTGTATGAAATATACACATTTTGGTAAACAAACAGAACACCCAAACACTGCAGTGCTTTTGGACACTGTGGATGTCAGTTATAGTATCCTGTTTTCTTCTTGTCTTCTTTTGTGTTAAAAAAAAGAAAACAGGGTTGGAACAAGTGAATGACAAGAGAATTTTAAGTTTTGGCTAAGCTATCTCTTAAAGTCTTTTCAAGCTGCTGTGTTAAACCTATCGTAATGTTTTTCAGTGAATATTCAATTACTGAAAGAGTTGCAGTTTACTTTGTATTTTATGGGTATGTTTTAAAAGTAACTTCAAAGTAAAGTGATTAGTAATCTGATTACTTTTTGCATTAAGTAATTAGTTATAGTTATAATCAGATTACAATTTTCCAGTATAGTGAGTAATTTGTAATCTGTTACTTTTTTTAAAGTAATTTAACCAACACTACAGCTACTACTACTACTGCTACTACTACTACTACTACTACTACTACTACTACTACTTCTGCTACTACTACTACTAATAATAATAATAAAGTGATGCTTGTATTTATTTTAAATAATTAAACATTTGGACTGCAATTGTTATTTTTGCAAATGTCAACCTTGCCATGACAAATTATTTTACAGTACTTTAAAAATGCTCAAAAATGTCTCTGTCAGTGTTTTAAACTATTGTATCTGATTTACCAAAACCACATAAGTGGCAATTTAACCTCGGTCACATCCATAACAGAGAGATGTCACATCCATAACGAAGCTTTTTCCTCATAAATGCAAAAATGTCAAATAAAATAACATTAGTCATTTTTGTTCTATAATGAGCTGACACTTATCCTGTTGATTAGCATTGTTTCTTTTGGGTTGTGCAGTTTAATTCACAGAATTTCTACAAAGTATGTTGTATACTGTAAACTCACAAACTTTTATTGTCACATCATAATGCATGTTTATTTTCCTCATTTAAAATATAAAAAAGACATGCGCTATATGTGAATTGAATAAATTAAAGTGTCTGTAGTGGATGAGGGTGTGTGTGAATGAGTGTATATGGGTGTTTCCGATGACTGGGTTGCAGCTGATAAGGCATCCACTGTTTAAACCATATGCTTGAATAGTTGTCGGTTTATTCCACTATGGCAACCTCTGAAATAGAGACTAAGCTGAAGGAAAATGAATAAATGAATGAAGTTGTTCAGTAGTGACTTAATAGTAATATTACAGTTTATAATTGTGAGTTTATCAATATTATGTATATACAGCAGTGATGTAGTCCTAAAAAAAGGTGGTGTACTATTACCCACCCAACCCAAATTTTAAAAGGGCTAAAGTGACGCCCATGATGCTTTATAATCATACCTGAATGTTTCAGTGAGACATCATTCAGTTGACTTGTTGTCTTTGAAAAAACTGACGAAAGGTTGTCAGGGGGCGGGAATGGCGCAATTTAAACAAAAGTGCACCAATTGCAACAAATTAAGATGCCAGTTAAAAAAAAAAAAACATTTAGCATACAGTTAAAGGGGATGCAGCAAAGCTGATTAAAGTCGAATCAGCAAAATACAATTACTGATCCTCAGAAGTCGTAATACTCAAACAGCTCATGGAAAAAAGTAGGCAAATTGAGTATACGTGTGTATAGCCCCGACTACACCACTGATATACAGTTATATGTAAAAGCTGTGCTGTGAAACAAATGTAATATTAGTTATAATACATTTATTATTATTTATTAATATTATAATCTTTATTATAAGTCTCTTATTTCAACCTTTTCCCTTTTTTATAGCAAACAACTTCATTACAAGCTAGGAAACCACAATATACCATATTCCCCATCTTAAAGAGACATTCCTCATGCTTCTGTTGGTCAAGCACTGAAATGTGTTTCCTTACTCTTGTGGCCCATATCTGCTCAGAGCCTGTTGTGCTAGCCTATGCCATTGTTTAACAATTCACAGGAATAATGCTTCAGCGATCCCTGGGCCGCTGCTGGACATTATTAGCAGCAGATAAAGGCAGCCGGCAAACTGTCTCTCCATCTGAAAACAAAAGAGCCCCCACTAAAACTTGCTTGACATCTCTTATTGGATCTCCAGTCAAGTGAATGAATGTACACATAAACTGCAAGGATCTCTTGAGATTGTCTCTGACTGTTAGCTTGACTGGTGATTATGGCCTTTGTTGAACGTTCTTGTTTGGGCTCCGTGAAGCGTATTTCCTCAATTTGTACAGTTGTGTGCCTTTGAATGTCTCTCTGGTGGTCAGGAGGTTACAACGTTAAGCTGGTGTAACCAATCAGGATGAGCCCTAGCCTTTTTATTCCAGTTTCGCCACTGTCACATCATAGAAAGAGTTTCTTTTTACTCACTGAGCTGTTTTATGACAAGTTATCTCAGCCCGTTATGAAGATAACACTCAAAAAAATTTTTTTTTTGAATGAACATGATTTAATCGTGGCACCCTTTATGCATCTAATCCAATCAAGTAAACCTGAACTGCTTTGAACGTGTTGTATGAACACATTGCACATTTGTGGATAAAACATGGTTTCAATATGTCAGTCTAACTTCTTTGCCACTTATTGGATAAAAATGTTTGTATTGTGTTATTCTAATTAAATGTATTCTAATTTACTCAATGTAACACTAAAGCTTTACTTTAACAAAATTATGTCTTGTTAAATCAACTAGTAAATTTATTGTTCAATATTGTTTAAATTACATTGTTTAAATAACAGTACTATGAAGCAAGATTTCAAATTAAGTAAATCAACACAAAAAAGGACAGAAAACTTGTTATATATATTTCTTTTATTATAGCCTTTTGCAGGCACCAATCCCGTTTAAACAAATTTCTTTACTTTAATATTCTGATACAAAATGTTATATAATATCCAAAATTGTAATATGTAACATAAAATGTATAAGAAACATTTAGCCAACAAAATAACCTTGGCTCTTAAGAAAACAGATCCCCAAGCAATATTTATAGGACGTTAACATTATTTTGTGTACTAATTTAGTTTAAACAGCTTCACTTTGGTACTCCTATTCAAAATGTAAAAGTATAAAATGTATAGGAAACATGTAGCCAACAACATAACATTGCCGAGAACGCGCTGTGATTTTTCTTCTTGCTTTTTCCATATGGTGACATCCAAACGCACTACCGCCACCTACTGATATACGCGAAGTGACTCTCCAGAGTAAGAGTAGTCGATTTGAAGCGTCTCAGTCTTATTGAATCAACATGTTCTGATCAAATTCATTTGATTATTTCTTGATTCAGTTTTAAATAACATGGATTAATCATTTAACATACGTAAACTTGATTTGTTCTTTTCAAACTGACAAATTTTTATTTTGTAAATCCAATACATGCCTAGTTGATTTTTTTGAGTGTATGAAGACTATACTGTAGGTGCATCCCAAATCGCATACTTATGCATTGTTATTTGGTAGTATAAATAGTGTAAGTAGTGCATTCACACTGAAATTCTAAAAGAATAAGTGCACTTTAAATACACGGATGATGCACTTATTCAACCATTGAACAGAAGTGTGAAATGTTGGACACTTCACACACTCAACGGTCGCTGCTTTGCTCATGTAGCGGTAGAGGTGGAGCTTTCGAGCACTGATGTTGGATTACTTTATTTATTTTGGATTGTGGAAGCAAAATTATGAGAGTGATTATACCACCTCCTGATGGTGAATGCAGTTATACTCATGGCAGGTATTATTTGGTAGTTTGGTCATTGATTTTATTAATTTGGCAACCGTCAAACATCATCTGGGAAACAGTTTGAGTTTATGCTTAGTAAAAAAAAAGTTAGTGTTCCATTTGGGACAACACTACATTCATGTACTACAGTATGTTGTTTAGTGTGTAAGTTCATATAGTGCATAGTGTATAGTGTGCCATTTGGGACGCAACTTATATCATTGGTGATAGGAATGGATAGATGTGTCACCACATTATATGAGTCTGGGAGTTTCTGTATGTTTTTCAGTCCTGAATTATATACAAATACAAAGCAACTTGATTTTGTTTAATTACATACACTTACAGTATGCACTAACTATGTCTATTGCTCGATGAATCCAAAAATACCTCATCTGGCACCATTTGTATTACAGATATAAGTGATCCCTCAA
This sequence comes from Danio albolineatus, assembly GCA_903798035.1. Lineage (NCBI taxonomy): Eukaryota > Metazoa > Chordata > Actinopteri > Cypriniformes > Danionidae > Danio > Danio albolineatus. Next base: position 4,403,998 of record CAIGQQ010038283.1, read on the forward strand.
ATCATTCATTTCATTTAGGAAACTTTCTTTATTATTTTATATATTTAATACCTTCCTTTACATTTTAAAACCAAACCAAAAAACAAAAATAAAAAAAACTAAATTAATTATAATAATTTAGGATAATGTTATCTTCTGAGAACTTTCTGATGCCAGAGCTTTACATGTTGTATACACAGATTATTGTAAGGTTAAAGCAATGTGTTTTCTACTTTTCTACTTTTTGTCTTACTATTTCTATAAAAACACTGTCCTTTGAGAATCTCCTTTTCCTTTCTTTGATGCGTACAAAATAATCCGATTTTTTTCATTGCAGAAATGTAAAGGTGTCGCACACTGGATGCGCCGCTCGGCGACGCGACGCACCACACAGCACTATACATTTTAGAATTCTAAACATACAGTAGATTTCTATCAGGGTACACACATGCTGCAACTCAGTGTCTGTCTGCAGTACCCAGCTACAACTCAGGACACTGTTCATATTTCGGCCGTTCCACAGAGCACCATCTGAATAGTTTCATATTAAATAACATTCGAATGTGACCTCTGGTGTGTGACACTTACAACTGTCATGTGCGGCGCCCTTAAGGCTCTGCGTTCTTCATTTCTGTCTGTTCCTGCATTTTCTCATTGAGTGCATTATTTAATATTACCATGTTGATTTTAATTTAGTAATTTAGTTTTTAAAAGCTAATTAATAAAACTAAAAAGTAATTTGAATAACATTTCTTTAAAAAGTAACTCAAATATTATTACTTTATTTTTAAAAGTAATGCGTTACTTTACTTCTTACTTAGAAAAGTTATATTATTATGTAACTTGCATTACTTGTAATGCGTTACCCCCAACACTGTTAGCTACTGTGTATTAACAACCTGCCAAACAAATACACCATAGCTTGTGACAAAGACCCACGTACAGTTGAAGTCAGAATTATTAGCCCCCCTTTGATTTTTCTTTTTTTCTTTTTTAAATATTTTCCAAATTATGTTTAAAAGAGCAAGGAAACTTTCACAGTATGTCTGATAATATTTTTTCTTCTGGATAAAGTCTGGAGGAAGTTTGTTTTATTTAGGCTAGAATAAAAAAAAGAATAAAGTTTTTATTTTTTAAAATTAAATTATTATTAAAATTCAATTAAATTATTAGCCTCTTTTAGCTTTTTTTTTTTTCAATAGTCTACAGAACAAACCATCATACAATGAATTGACTATTTACCTTAACCTGCCTAGTTAACCTAATTAATTTAGTTAAAGCCTTTAAATGTCACTTTAAACAGTATAGAAATGTAGGCTTGTCACAATAATCAATATATCAACTTATCGCACAATACATGGACATAACGTCAATAATTTTTGGTGATGCAATGTATATCGCCCATACGTAAAAACCAATTCTTGCAACATTTTAGCTGATTGAACAACCTCTCTATCTCTATTGGAGGTGTCAGTGTCAGTATGGTTAAAAAAACACTGTAGTATTTACCATAAATGACTAAAGTATATTTTGATGAGGGTGCCTGACAACTGAAAATAGATCTGGGAGCAGATATCGCAGCCTCTGTTACTTTTTACCATTTTTTTACATTTATTATTATTTGTTTTGGATATGAGTTTTCACATTCTGAATCCAATGCCTAATCATTAAATTATTAAAATGACTAAATTAAATGAAATATTCTTAAGAACAAAATATGATGCGTTTTTTTGAAGAGTGTATTTGCTTTATGATGCTATTATATTGCCATTCTATAGAGTGGCCTAAAATGGTCTTTAAATGACAATAAAATTGTTTATCGCGATATACTTTGGTGCAATATATTGTACAATAATAAATAGATACTGTGACAGGCCTATAGAAGTGTCTTGAAAAATATCCAGAAAAATATTATTTACTGTCATTATGGCAAAGAAAAAATAAATCATTCATTCATTCATTAATTCATTTTCTACCGCTTTTCTGGGGATGGGTCAGCAGTCTTAGGATCTTAGTCTTGAATCAGTTACTAGAAATGAGTTATTAAAACTATTATGTTTAGAAATGTGTTTAAAAAATATTCTCTCCGTTAAACAGAAACTGGGGGAAAAAATAAACAGGGGGCTAATAATTCAGGGGGGCTAATAATTTTTTCAACTGTACATCATCTTCACAAATCCATCTTCCTCCATCAACGCGTTTTCCAGTAACATTCAAGTATAAGCTCTTCTTAGGTTTAAACATCCAAGCGCTGGGCTCACAAACCTAGATACCCATAAACCCTCAAACCCGCACCACCCAATCTAATGCCTTCTATTTAACTTCCTCCACACAGATGCTGCACCTATTAGGATCGGTTCCAACCCAGATGGTGAACAGCGTTTCACTGGTTTGCTGCAAGATGTCCGGCTGTACTCCAGCTGCCTCAACCGCTCTCAGATTCATGAGCTCCACAACCAGCCAGCCAAAACTGACCTCCACAATGTGTCAGGATACCTGACGTACAGGCAGGAGGAGAAAGAGAAGTCATTTTTGGTGGAGGTGCGGGATGATCAGGAGGCAGAGGGTGAGGAGGTGTTTTACCTGCAGCTGGTGGCTGTTCAAGGTGGAGCCCGTGTGCCAATGCCCAGACCTACTGCCATCCTGAGAGTCATGAAGAGCGATAATGCCAACGGACTTTTCAGCTTCACCGGTGCTTGTATACCAGATGTAGGTGCAATTTGATTTTTCATACCATTAACAAACTGATTTAAAGGTGCTGATTGTAAGTTGTTGACTCTTCTAAAGCATAAAAATACCACAATATGTTTGCAGATTTTTAAGAAACTTGCTAAGTGAACATCTGAAAAACAATGCTAAAGTCAGATATTCTGCTTTGAATATGTGTGCTACGTACTGAAACACTGTCTTTGTTTGGTTCTGCTAACCTGCCAATGCCACTTTAGCCAATTATAATTCAACACCTCGAGTGGCCTTGTTGAAAAACTGCAGATTTCATTCATTCAGTGAGAAAGCATGCATCCGTGACCATAATGCAACCTCTGGTAGACAGTAGCAGAATCCAAAATTAGACACAGATTCAGAGTTCCACATGAGGTTATTAATTAGCAAATAATATAAATATTAAGAACGATTACATTGTAACCCCCTGTCCCAACAACACGCTATGTGAAGAGATTTTAAACACGTCTTCAAAAACAGCCATTCAGAAGAACAAAATATGCACTTACTCACGAAATGGTACGGTTTACAATCTAAGTAATACATATTAAACCTCTTTAACATTATTAAATGCACATGCTGAATAACAGTTTTAATGTTCAATTTCAAATGGATTATTTTATTTTCAACATCTGAGGTGAATTATCTGCTGCTGCTTTCAGTAGTATGGCAATAAATGTAATGTAAAATGGCATTCAAACTCACATTGTCAGCATCTCAGCAAATCAGCCTTAAATCAGCGTTAGGCTCGATTTTGATCCAGAAGTGAAATACATAGTTCAACAACGGGGTGTCAAAATTACACTGCACCTTTAAGTAATATAATATAATATAATATAATATAATATAATATAATATAATATAATATAATATAATAT
>CAIGQQ010038283.1:4410160-4429426 GCA_903798035.1 Danio albolineatus
TATTTATTTATTTATTTATTTATTTATTTATTTATTTATTTATTTATTTATTTATTCATTATTCATTTTTCATTCATTTAGTTTTTTTTCTATTTTTTATTTATTTATTTAGTAATTCTTAATGTAATAGATCAACTCTGGAAGTATGGTGACAACTAATATTTATTTGTTTGTTTGTTTGTTTGTTTGTTTAGTAATTATTAATGTAACAGATCAACTACGGAAGAATGGTTTTAACCTATTTATTTATTTTTATTTACTTATTCATTTATTTATTTAGTAATTCTTAATGTAATAGATCAATTGTGGAAGTATGGCGATAACCAATTTATTTAGTTGTTTATTGGTTTGTTTGTTTGTTTATATTTTTATACCATATCCAATTTCATTCATTTATTCATTCATTCATTCATTCATTCATTCATTTATTTTTCTAATATTTATTTATTTAGTAATTTTTAATGTAAAAGATCAACTCTGGAAGTAAGATGATAACTAATATTTCTTTATTTATGTATTTATGTATTTATTACTTTGTTTATTCACTTATTTATATTTTTGTACCATATACAAAGTACAATTTATTTATTTGTTTGTTTTTGTGTGTGTGTGTGTGTGTGCTGCCTTTAAAAGACCTGAAATTAATGCAATTGTACTGTACTTTTGAATAACCTTCTTGCTTTCTTTATCAGATAGCTGAGGAGGGCTCTATGATCTCTTGTGTGGTGGAGCGCACACGTGGGGCTCTGGACTACGTCTATGTAAACTACACCGTCACTCAGCTTGATTCACCAGCAGACTTGTCAAATGCCTCAGACTTTGCCAATGCTACAGGCTTCATCCTCTTCCAGCCGGGTCAGCTATCTGAGGTAACAGGATCAACTTGTCAAGCAGTTATGACCACAAGACTACCACACTATTATATAGTGTTTACTGTGAAATGACTAAGCAACTTCTCTTCAAGTGATGACAGTGTGAAAGATCCTAGCATACTGTGCATCAGCCACAAGTACTAGTTTTCTATTGAGTGCTTGATTTTAGACACTTGTACATATAGTAGTTATTCACTTAATCAATTACTTAATATTTAAAAGTATAGTTCACCATATGTATTTTTATATGTTCATGTCATTGTTTACTTATCGTTCAGTTGTTCCAAATATATTTGCATACTTTCTACCATTAAACACAAAGGAAGATATACCGAAGGATGTCTAAGAAACTAGTCACCATTGGCTACCAGTTTCCAACAATCTTCAAAATATCTTCTTTTGCATTCAGCAGAAGAAAGAACATGTGACAGATTTTAAACATCTTGAGGTTGAGTAAATGGAGAACCTATTGAACCTATTTAGTGAATTCACTTGATAACTGTACTTATCCACATTTTTTTGGCCAATAATTGAGTCTATTTTTTTTAACTTGCAAATGTGCGTAAAATATATTTATTCCATCTTTATATTAATTTCAATATTTATTTCTGAAATATAAATTCTAATTTGTATATGATTTATATGATTTATTTATATGTATATAAAGTTAAGTAAAGTGATATTTTCTGTATTTTAGTAGATATATTAAATGAGAGACTTGCTTTGTTTGCCAAGCAATAGGATCTAATTAAATTTGCATTGTAATCCTTAAATATAGGTTAAAAATCTATTTATTTTTATCTCATGTTTTAAGTTTTTAGTTATTGTACTCCCAAAATCATTGCGTATAAATTTGCAGATTTATATTTTTCAAAATTCTGCAAAGAAATAGCAAAGAATTTCAGCAGATTCTTTCTAGCCCTGGTAATTATGTGCTGATTATAATTTATTTAATTCTAATTTCTAACAGTTTATTTTTTTAACTAGCGATCATTCAACAGATTTTAGAGGAAAAAATATACTAGTCCTTCCAGATGCTACTAATATATATATATGTATAATATATATATATTATTATATTTCAAAGCAGTTGTAATAAGTAAGATTGTTACTTACTCATTGACTAGTGACCAATATATAAATTTTGGTATATAGTGAAAATAGAAAATCATCATACCTTGTGAAAATGTATACCTTTATCCACATTACACCCTGCTTTCAAAAGACCTAAAATTGTGGAAAGACACAGAAAAAAAACATTTATGACAACTTTATGACAAGTAAAGTAATTATTTTAAAGGGGTATGATGATTTTCTACAGGCACTGTAAAAGTATGTAATCCCAAATGTGTTACATCTTAGTTAAGTCTGAGGCAGCCATTTTTAAAATCTGTTTCTACACTGTAAAACATTTGGGGTTCCACACAATCGATTTGTATTGGGACAACATGAAGGAATTAAGTTAACTTATAAGTTTTTACTAATTAAGGTGGATTTAACATAAAACAATTAAGTTGTCAAAAAAAAAAAAACCCTGAAGTTTGAACAAACAGCAAATGTCTTTTTTGAGTTTAGTAACACTTTTTATTTATTTTTGCAGTGGTCAGTGTGTTTAATGTCTAAATATATGTTGTTGTTTTATTTATAGTACTGAGTTGCACACAAATAGTTGATATACAGCACCATCTAGTGGAGGTTTAATACTTTGGTTTTGTTTGACTGGCAGTGACTTCACTCATAGGCTGTATTCCAGTAAATCTTTCAATGCCCTTCACCCACTAAGTTCCCTCCATCTCTCGGATGTACTGTATATTACGTCATTGATTACATTATACAAGTGTCCAGTACTGGTGGAACATCTGAACCCTTGAAGCACTTGGGAACTGCACTGTTTTAACATCACAATCGGCACTGCAGTCTGGGACATATAGATGCTGGAGTAAACATATGAAGCAGACTCACTCCCTTGGGAGTCGAAAAATCAAATAACTGAGGAGTTTGTGTCCATGTAAAGCTCTATCATTCATTTAAAAGTGGAACGCAATGTAAAACGTTGGCAGGATTCCACTGGAACAAGCGAAGGGAAGTTTGCAAGTGCATGTCTAAAAGTAGTCTGGAATGCAGCCATTGTCACCTTCATATTTGCTGTCTCTTCTCACACAGGTTTTAAACCTGCTGGTTGTGAACGATGACCTTCCTGAAGTCGACGAGCACTTCCGGGTTCGACTGGTGTCTGCTAAATCGGGTGATGGCAAACCAGGTTCCACTCCCACCAGTGGAGCCAGCATTGATCCAGAAAAGGCAGTGAACAACATTACTGTCAAAGCCAGTGATCATCCATATGGTACAGTATAGCACTTTCATGGATATTTTTTCAGTTTCCATACAGCTGAATGCTGTATTTGACTGGTTGGTGTTTTGATTTCAGGCCTGCTGCAGTTTCAGACGACCCCAGTGCCTGTTGGAATGATCAGGCCTGCTCTTGAAGAGGCGCGGGTCACTGTTCAGGAGGAGGTTGGTGTGGTCAGACTGCTGGTGGCCAGGGCACAGGGCTTGTTGGGACGGGTAATGGTGGGCTATCGTACATCTCCGTTCACAGCAGCTGGATCGGAGGACTATGAGGTATCAACTGCAGCTGCATTTCCCTTTGAAGAGTTAAAGGGATAGTTAAAAGCATAAAGTAAAGGGATTTCTTTTCAATTGTAGATAATTTTATTATGGTTGCTTTTACTGTACTTGCTTAAATACTAGATGTCCATTCCACAGTCTTTTATGTTTTAACAGCCCTATAATAAATTAAATGAAAGAAGCAGATTAATAAATATATTTATATACTATATACAGTGAGTACAGAAAGCATTTAGACTCCCTTAAAATTTTCCCTTTGTTATCTTGCAGCCCTTTGCAAAAATAATTTGTTATTTTTTCCCCCTCATTAATGTACACACAACACCCCATATTGTCAGAAAAAAATAATTGTTGGCATGTTTGCACATTTATTAAAAGAGAAAAACTAAAATATCACATAGTCCTAAGTATTCAGAACCTTGCATATTGCTTAAAAAATGAGAAATTGGTAAAAGCCAACCAAGTAATTAAATCTCTTATTGAGTAACTAATTTACTTTTCAGTCAAAGTAAATAGATGAATAGAGTAATTAAAAAAATTGTAATTATGCAATTAGTAATTAATTACTTTTTTAAAGTAACATACCCAACACTGGTTCCAAACCTATTTGAGTTTTTTTTCTCGAACACAAGATATTTTGAACAATGTTGTAACCAGTAACCATAGACTTCTATTTTATTTATATTTGTTATTATTTTTTATTTTATTTTATTTTACTTTATTTACAGGAGTTGGAACCACTTGAGAGTGTGTAAATATTTATTTTTGTTTGGTTGATTTAAAAGGAACTCCACTATTATTTTTATTTTATTTTATAAATTTGTACTTTTATTCAGGTATTGAGCACTTTTATGAAGTGACAGGAAGTACATTCATAATGTTTTCTATTTTAAATAAAAGCTATTTTTATCTTCTTAAAAAAGAAGAAAAGTATTCTGAAAAGAGCTAAAAAAGTACTGCAGTTTCTGAAACTGGAACTGATTGCAATAGTGAGAAACTTTATGAAGCAGCGACTTAGCATATTAGATTTATTTCTGTAATTTATGTACGCGTGACACTGTGTACAGAACTAACTATGGCTTAGTTGGTTTTACCATCAGAGAAATAAATTACATTCTGAAATATATTAGAGCGACATAGTGGCTCAGTGGTTAGCACTGTCGCCTCACAGCAAGAAGGTCACTGGTTCGAGTCCCGACTGTTCTCCCCATGTTGGCATGGGTTTCCTCCGGGTGCTCCGGTTTCCCCCACAGTCCAAAGACATGCTTTATAGGTGAATTGAATAAACTTTGTTGTCCGTAGTGTATGTGTGTGAATGAGTGTATATGGGTGTTTCCCAGTACTGGGTTGCAGTTGGAAGGGCATCCGTTGTGTAAAACATGCTGGATCAGTTGGCGGTTCATTATGCTGTGGTGAACCCTGATGAATAAAGTGACTAAGCTGAAGGAAAGTGAATGAATGAATGAAAACACATAATAAGAGAAAACATGATTTTGTTTGATTGTAATAATAACTGACATATTTAATATCGCTCAAAAGAATTTGCTTTCTTTCTTTTTACTGTGTATTTCATCAAATAAATGCAGCCTTGCTGAGCATAATAGATTTTCATTAATTAAAATACCTTACAGATGCCAAACTTTTAAATAATAGTGTACATGTTGTTGGTTTTTGCTGTCATGTACAGTTCAGCAAAATTGATTTTTCCATGACCAGTACCCCCTAATGAAATTCCATTGTATATTAAAATGGCACAATCTCTTTCCATCATCTGACAGGACACAGAGGGATTTCTAGACTTCTTGCCTGGCGAGAGATTCAAATACATCAATGTGACCATTATAGACAACTCAGTGCCAGAGTTGGACAAAGTCTTCAGAGTGGAACTGTTCAATCCAAATGGAGGAGGTAAGAAAAATATATTGTGTTTCAGTCATTTTACTTTCCTTTTTCCCTGCGTGCATTACCTCCTGTAGGCTCCATTCATGCTGTGCTTGGCATGATTATAGAACATTGTGTGTGATTTCAATATATTCTGTGTGTGATTCCTGTCATCTCTGGTGTGAATCCTGTGTGCTCCTTTAAGTGGATCCGTTTTTTGCGAGCGAAGGCAGTGGAAGTGGCGAGAGTGAAACTGACTTCTTTCTTCCATCTTTTCACTATCATCATGGTAAGATTCTTAAACTTGCATGCATTTTTATTTTCCTCTCACAGTTGACCTCATTCCCATAATTCAGATTAGACTGGATTCTGTGAGGGAAAAATAATAATAAACTCGACTATATCACACCAAAGTGCCTCTTAATGTTGTCAAAGTTCCCTTCAGACTGGACAAAAGAAGTTTTATTTGTTTTTACTATTTCCTTACTGCTTCAATTGCTGCTCCTTTGGCGTTTCTGAGGCACTTCATGCCCCATTATCTGTCATTTGGGCCTTGGCAGAGCTTTTCAGCAGAACTTCTTTTAACCGGTGCTAATTCACTACTTACTGTGCTTTTTTGTTTTGCTTTCTTTTGTTGATTTATTGTGTAATTGAGGTCACCTCTTACACAAGCTTCATTTTGTAGGTCCTAGATTAAAAGCTGTAAAGTTTAAGAGCTGCCCATAACGGTCAAACCTCCAGACTCTTGATTTCTGCCAAGCTATTTACATAGTGCTAAGGCAATGCCAGGAGGAACGTGGGAAAAGCAAATAGACTTCATGTGTAAGGAAGGGCAGTGGTGGTAAATAATGCTTTATAAAAGTCACAGTTCACCTCTGTCACACATCTTGGTGCCCTCCTTTAGGAAGTGTTTAGTAAAATGAGTCCACTTACTGTACAATAAGTGAAGTTTGAGATCCTTTTGTGTCTCATCTTCAGTAAGTATAATATATATATTTTTTCTTTATTTTTTTTTTATTAGAGTATGCAAAAATACATATAATGACAGTAAGAAGTATAATAATAATAATAATAATAATAATAATAATAATTACCTGTACTACACCAACTGCTACTACTGCCACATCACATTACCACATCAACTACTACAACTATGATATCTACTTCTACTGATACCACTACAACGACTACTACTACTACAATAATGTCTACTACTACTGATACCACTACAACAATGACTATCACTACTGATACCACAAAAACAATGACTACTTCTACTGATACCACTACAACGACTACTACTACAATGATGTCTACTACTACTGATACCACTACAACAATGACTACTACTACTGATACCACTACAACAATGACTACTACTACTGATACCACTACAACGACTACTACTACTACTACAATAATGTCTACTACTACTGATACCACTACAACAATGACTACTACTACTACTGATACCACTACGACAATGACTACTACAACAATGACTACACTGATACCACTACATCTGCTACCTACAACTGGAACTACTACAACAACATCTACCACTGCCACCACTGAAACTACAACATTAAAGACTGCTGACATTTACTCTTTTTAATACAACTACACATACTATTACTACTACTACTACCACAACATACTACTACTACACCAATGAAGTCTACTATCTTTTTTCTTTCTAAAGCTAACCTTGGCGCTGCTGCTCGTATCATCGTGACCATCGCTGCCTCTGATGAAGCTCATGGTGTCTTCCAATTCAGCGCTGACTCTCTGATTGTGAATGGCACTGAGCCTGAAGAGGGCAGGAGTACTGTAGTACTGCAGGTCAGTTCTAGTTGTAAAAGTAGATCATCAACCTGTTTTCTTTTGCATTAAAGAATGCATGGAAAAATGCACATTTTGACACACTTTGGCTGAACTTGCAACAAAGGAGGATCTGAAATCCAAAACACCCATACGCACTCTCATTCACATACACTACAGCCAATTTAGTTCACTCAATTCACTTACACCGCTTGTCTTTTGACTGTGGGGTAAACCCATAGACTGTAAAAAGTATGGACATAGTCTCTTTGACGTCACCCATAGGTTTCTAACCCAAAAGAAGCTACTAGTAGGCGTGGCCAACCGTCGCCGTTTTGTTCGCGTGTCATCGCACCAACCGAGGCATACCAAACAAGGGCAAAGAGGCGGAGCGTGAGCGGAGCTACAGGACGCATGCTGGCATTTAGCTAAGGGCTTTCTTATGGGAGAAACACAAAATATTTCATTACCTGAGACTCGTTTGTGTTCTGACCACATGTGCTTGGTTGTACACTATATCAATAAAGTGTTTAGACTTTTAAATGCACTGCTGTAATACATAAAGCGACTAAACATTGTTCTTATGACATTTTTCAACAGGAAGAAAGTGCAAATCACATCCAAATACTTCAGATATAGTCTGTGTTAGTAAATGCAGGGCTGTTTAGGAAATCCAGGCAAAACACTGTATGACAACGCTTCAGATGACAATTTTATAGACTGCAGCTGATCAATCTGACAGATTCTGGAGTGCATTAGAGTTCTGAAGAACATTATAAATGATAAATTATCTTAAATAAAACAAGTACATGGGCGCCACGGTAGCGTGTGAGTAGCACGTTCGCCTCACAGCAAGAAGGTCGCTGGTTCGATCCCCGGTTGGGGCAGGTCCCGGTTGGGCCAGGTGGCATTTCTGTGTGGAGTTTGCATGTTCTCCCCGTGGTTGCGTGGGTTTCCTCCGGGTGCTCCGGTTTCCCCCACAGTCCAAAGACATGCGGTACAGGTGAATTGGGTAAGCTAAATTGTCCATAGTGTATGTGTGTGAATGAGAATGTATGGATGTGTTTCCCAGAGATGGGTTGTGGCTGGAAGGGCATCCGCTGCGTAAAACAAATGCCGGATAAGTTGGCGGTTCATTCCGCTGTGGCGACCCCGGATTAATAAAGGGACTAAGCCGAAAAAAAAATGAATGAATGAATGAACAAGTACATTTAGAGATATGTTATAAATATAATTTCAATACGATATACAAAAATACGATGAAAATGCCGAGATCAGCGGCTAATCAGCCGGAATCAGCTGAGGTGACGTGACGGCGACCAGCGGGACTAGCTGTCACTCAAGTGGCCACGACCTTAATTATGCAAACTTAATTTAGCTTAATATAAAGGAAACGGATGAGTTATAAAAAAATTCACCCCCCTCACAGTTGTCATGAAGGGTAATATAAGCTATATGAACCAAAATCTTTCTTTGTACCAGGCTGTAAACACCTTTTTTTCTGCTGTGAAGTTGGCCATTTTTTTAACAGTGGGTTCATTAGAGATTTGCTCTATTATGGAGCCAGGACTAGCGGAATTTCGATGAATTGCAGTTTCAGTTACTTCCGTATTGGCTTCCCGAGGGAGAGCGGGAGGTTGCCGCTTGGGTAAACCGAAGCACAAGGAAACCCACACGAACATGGGGAGAACATGTAAACTCCACACAGAAATGCTAACTGACCCAGTCGAGGCTCGAACCAGCGACCTTCTTGCTGTGAGGCAACAGTGCTTACCACTGAGCCATTTTGCCACCCATTGTTTATTAATGAACAGCTAGAAAACTCTTGAGTGGAAACATATTCCCTTAAATATAATATAAACAGATAACAGAGAACATCTCAAACTGAGGGCTAAGAGTAGAGGTTATTGCACACTGAATCTGAAATGATATGTTCATAGGTTGTGTCAATCATATTGACACACTGCCTCCGAAACCTTTGTCCATCATTAAAAAAAATTGGATTGGCTTTGATTCTTTGCACTTTTTGCATCCGAAAAAAGTGTTTAAGAGGGGTTTTGACAGTTCATAGCCACCATACAAGAGAAAGCCAATATCCAGAATACTGTCACTTTGGGATTGAGCATAGATCACTTTATGATAAACACTGTGCGTAATATAAAGACAGCACTAAGTTACAAATAAAAAAAAAAAAGAACTTAACATCTAAAGGTTGAATTTTATTTCTCTGTCAAATGATCACACATGGCTTGCATGTAGCTGTGAATTTATGCCTATATTCTAGTCCATGATTTGTTTCCGAAATGCTAGCTGGCAATCGTGTTTACCTCCCGTGACTCTCGTCCCCGCCTACACTCGTCAATGCTACCAAGTCAACGAGTTACACTGCGTGAAGGCTGTGTGTAATCACCAATCCACTTCTAGTTGACGCAGAAGTATAAATCAGCCTTAATGTGTAGGTTTTATGTTTTCCCCAGGTAATTCGTACCTTTGGCGCTCTGTCCAATGTGACAGTGTACTGGGAGGCGGATGCTGCTACAGAAGGGGAACTTGTTTACAGATCCGGCAATGCAACCTTTGAGGTGGGCCAGACTGTCAGAAGCATCTACTTACTGATTTCTCAAGATGACGTTCCAGAACTGGACAAGACCTTCAAAGTCCGTCTCACTAATGTTTCTCATGGTCGACTTGGGAAGGAAACCACTGCCACTTTGACTGTATTGGCCAGCGACGACCCATATGGACTTTTTGTATTCTCTGACAACACCAGGCCAGTCCGTGTGGCAGAGGCAAACGCTCTTGTTGCCCTAAACATACAGAGGAGAAAAGGCTTAATGGGAAGAGTACGAGTGGCATACCGGACACTAAAGGACACTGATACTGCCCCATACAGCACACCGGGAGTGGGTCGAGCCAGCGAAGGGAATGACTTTATGGCTGTTGTGGACTCTGTGGTTTTCTCAGCCAATCAAAGTGAAGTTAATGTGACCCTGAGAGTGCTTGATGATAATGAACCAGAGAGGGCCGAATCAGTGTTTCTGGAACTTGTCAGTGTCACTTTGATTGAAGGGTTACAACCCAGACCAGGTAAAATCACACGAAACAGTTCATTTATTTATTAAAAATATATTAAAAATAAATGTACAGTTCAATTATTTATTTAAAAAAGTTATTAAAAAAAAAATGAATGCATTTTAACAATTATGGTTGGTTTTCCAGTGGCTCTTTCTCCTCGACTTGGCCCACGGAGCGCCACCATTGCTCAGGTCATTATAGAGGCCAGCGATGATGCTTTTGGGGTGCTACAGCTGTCTTCTTCTGCAGTGAGCGTGCCAGAGTACTATACTGGACCTATTATTAATGTGACACGCATTGGAGGGATTTTTGCTGATGTGTCTGTCAAGTTCAGAGCAGTGCCATTGACCGCTAGAGTGGGTGAGTTTTAATGACGAATAAATTTCAGCTACAGTAATATAAACCTAGCCTCTGGAGCTGAAATTACCCTAGTTATTTTAGAAACAGAAGGAAAAAAAAAACAATGGGTCTTTGTTTCCTTAAAATCCAGCTGCTAATAATTTCCAGTGTAGTCCACAAGCCTGAAACCACAATGAAAAAAAGTAATAAATGTATGTAATTATTTTAATTTAATCTTGGTGGGAAAATTATTATGCTTAAAAAGAATAAATAATGTAATTATCGTAAGTGGAAGTTTCTATTTTAAATCCCTTAAACGTTTGTTCTGTATATTTTTTCCAAGATAGCTTCGGTTGGAGAGTAAACATAGAAATTATGTGGACCATTTTTATAATTTGGTTATTTGGCATCCTGTTGGAGTCTGCAAGTGTTGTTTCAATGAATGAAATTAATGTCTATAATTTCTTTGAGAATAGCTAGATGAAAATACCTTTTTTTCTGAGGATGTTCCTTCAATCTGATGGTTTACTTTTCAAGATATAGCAAATTACTACAAAATAATCATGTTTGTTAAATTAACGTCATGGAAAAATGTGTTTGTGATTAATGATTTAAAAATAAATCTACTGACAGCGCTAGTATTATATGACAGCTTAAAAAGCCAGCAAATAATAATAATAATAATAATAATAATAATAATAATAATAATAATAATAACAATAAAAGTAATAATAATAAAAATAAAAATAATAATAATAATAATAATAATAATAATAATAATAATAATAATAATAATAATAATAAAAGTCATAATAAAAATAATAATAATAATAATAATAATAATAATAATAATAATAATGGGGCGTCACAGTGGCGCCATGGGTAGCACAATTGCCTCACAGCAAAAAGGTTGCTGGTTTGAGCCTCGACTGGGTCAGTTGGCATTTGTGTGTGAAGTTAGCATGTTCTTCTTGTGTTGGCGTGGGTTTCCCCCACAGTCCAAAGACATGCACTATAGGTGAATTGGGTAAGCTAAATTGTCCATGTATGTGTGTGAATGAGTGTGTATGGATGTTTCCCAGTGATGGATTGCAGCTGGAAATGCATCCGCTGCGTAAAACATATGCTGTATAAGTTGACAGTTCATTCCGCTGTGGCAACCCCAGATTAATAAAGGGACTAAGCTGAAAAGAAAATTAATAAATGAATGAATGAATGAATAATAATAACAATAACAATAATAATAATAATAATAATAATAATAATAATAATAAGAAGAAGAAGAAGAAGAAGAAGAAGAAGAAGAAGGTGTTACTTACAGTATAAATGATTTATTGTTTAATCAATAAGAAAACAATGTAATCGAATAACTTAAGTATCATATGTTTATCATTATTTCATATTTAATTCATGCTTCTAAATGTCCTAAATAGGTGAGGACTACAGTGTGGCCTCTTCTGATGTGGTTTTGCTGGAGGGAGAGAGCAGTAAGCCCGTCCCCATCCTCATTATCAATGATGTGGTGCCAGAGCTGGAGGAGACTTTCCGTATTGAGCTTCTCAACCAGACCACCGGGGGCGCTCTGCTGGGGGACCTTACACAAGCCATCATCACCATCCTGCCCTCAGATGATCCGTTTGGATTATTTGGTTAGTTTCTTGTTAAGTTCAATAAAAGCACAATTCAAGAAACGTTTAATAAAAATGACTTAAATAATGAAAGTTAGCTTTTGCACAGTGTGTAATATAGTGGTTTGTTGTGAATGCAAAAAAAGTATTTTCACTTCCACCTTGGTGAAAATGTAATACTATGAAACATCCTGCTAAGCTATGCTTCCTTGGGAAGTTCTTGTTGATCAGCTACTTCTTTCATTGTTTTATCATTGGACTTGATATGATCAGTGCCATCATTCATTACTGTCCTACAGTATTTACAGTTGCTGAGGATTGAGGAAGCCCCCAGAGCTAAAATCCAGATATATGTAGCTATGTTTCCATCCAACTATTTTTATGCAGATCTCGATACGCACATAAAAAAACGGTTGATGGAAACACCGAGATGAGCATAGATTTTGAAAATGCACATAAAACACACATAACTAAGTAGGATAAACTTTTTACCCAATAGAAAAAAATGCAAAAACTACAATGGAAACACTTTTACATAACTAATTCCAGGATGCGTATTACAAAAAAAGTCGTGATTTTGTTATAAGAGATCATGTGATGATAAAAACCTGTGTGAATGTGCAATCCAAGCGGCTGACCACATTGTAAAACATCTGAAATGTTGCTTTGGTCATTCTAAAATGCCTTAACCATTTCAGTATTAGTGTTATTATATTTTAAATTACCTACAGAATAATCAAGAGCGTCTGCACTCCGCGTCTCATGCCTTCAAACGCCACCACGTGCGCATTGCATGTCCGCATTTTCTTCCGAGGTGCTAGTAACTTATTAAATAAAGAAAAGATTCACGCAGCTTCTCCTACCACAGCAAATTACGTTTTTACTGTTGATATTTGGCGCCATATATATCAGGAAGTGATGATTTTGTTCACTTTGACTCATTGGATGGAAATGCTGCTCTATTCGCACGTCTTTTATGTGATTATCCAGTTTTGCATATGCATTTAATTTGCATCTTTGGATGGAAACATAGCTTGTGATACTTACAGTTTTCTCTCATATGCTGTAAGCTGTAGACCAATCACTAGGGACTACTGTTTGGCCAATCAGAGCCATTTTCAAAAATCTATCTATCTATCTATCTATCTATCTATCTATCTATCTATCTATCTATCTATCTATCTATCTATCTATCTATCTATCTATCTATCTATCTATCTATCTATCTATCTATCTATCTATCTATCTATCTATCTATCTATCTATCTATCTATCTATCTATCTATCTATCTATCTATCTATCTATCTATCTATCTATCTCTCTCTCTATATATAATTTGATTATTAGACACACGCAAACTTATAGTCGACTTTCCAAATTAAATTAGTAATTTTTCTAAAATAAAATAAATAAAAAACAAAGATTGTTTTGCTTATACAGTGCCTATAGAAAAATCATCATACCTTGTTAAAATCTATACCTTTACTATACCTTCACTGTACATTACACCCTGCTTTTAAAAGACCTTCTGGATAAAGTTGTAGTAGAAAAGTACAGGCTAGGAGAGGGCTAAAAAACATGTCAAAGGATGGAAAAGCTATTTGGAATGTGATTTGATTTCTGGCTTTAAGACAAAAAAAGTTATTATTTCAAAGGGGTTTGAAGATTTTCTATAAGCACTGCAGTTAGTGTGGTAAAAATGTTCTGATGAGACCTAATACATGTTTTGCTGTTTAGTTTTTCAAGCAGCACCCATCACAATCGAGGAGCCAGAGCTAACCGCATTTGAAGTCTCCTTACCCATAGTGAGGAATGCTGGAACTATGGGTGATGTTGCTGTCCTGTGGAGAGCTACGGTCAATGGGCGACTGGCCACTGGTGATCTCCGACCTGTGTCTGGAGAAGTCAGGTTTGCTCCTGGAGAAACGTTAAAGACACTGAAAGTGGAGGTTTTGCCTGATGATGTACCTGAAATTGAAGAGGTATGTTGTTGTTGTTTTATTCTTACTTCATCAAGATCCATAAAAATTGAATGTATCTGTTTCATCTAGATTATAAAGGTTGAGCTGGTAAGTGCCACCAATGGAGGAAACGTTGGATTTGAGAAAGCGGTCGACATCATTGTACCTGCCAATGACAACCCTCACGGCACTGTGTACTTTGAGCAAGCAGTGTACCGCGTCCAGGAGCCACTGGAAGGGATCTATATTGCTAATGTTACAATTCGAAGGAGGTAATGTGCCTTTAACTCCCATTTGTTTTATGCCTCAGTTACACTAATTGGTACAATTCTGTACAGTGCAGTACCATTCAGTAAGGGTCACCCTGATCAGACCTATGTTTCCACTGTCAACACTACCTTGTAAAATAACTTGTTTGGAGTGGTGGATGCTAGAAGTTGTGATTGATGTCATTCTCGCTCAAAGACGAAAGCCGTTTACATGTTGCATCTTTTGCAAGCTTAAGTTCATTAAAATGTAGAAATAGACACTAAAAGTAAATGCCCCCATGAACAACAATGGAGGACATACAGCCAGGACTGGTGTGTGTTTACAGGAAAAGGCAATCGTCTAGGGCAGAAATACAGACAATGTGGTTAGAGGGAGAAATATTTAATAAATGATTATTCAAATTATTAATTGATATTCATTTGGAATTCTTGCATCATTACTAGCACTAATCACACAAAATGTTTTTTTTGTTTTTTTTATGAGATGCTTTTCTAATCTTTTCTTTTTCTTTTGACAGTGAGTGTTTTGTGCGCTAGCCTTGTGTCCTTGAGTTGCAAAATGTCATCTCTGAAAAGTTGAGGAAATTGAGAACTTTTTTCCATTTTTTCCGTTGTTCAACGGAATGAATGAAGAGGCAAGCAGCAAACCAGATCTTAGAGTGTTCATGCTAGACTGACAGACAACTGATTTTAAATAATTGTCTTTTCTAAATTGAAACAAAAAATCAACCGAAACATTTAAAAAAACTTAAACCAAGATTCTCACCTTTACAAACTTTAAAAAACGTTTTCATCGGGTCGGGCCTAACGTAATTTAAAAAAGCATCTAGTTATTATAATGGGCTCATCTGCTGGTCTGTGCAGAGTATGCTGTATTATTTATTATGATTATAATAATGTGTTAACTGAGTTAAATAAACAAAAACAAAAACACTGTCTCAACATTAGGCACGTTGAGTGTTTTAGAATGTCCCAAAAGGAAAGCTTGTTGTGAGGGATAAATTGAACAAGAAATCACAAGTCTAACTTAATCGCATGCAAGGTTATGTCCCGTCTGTTCATATTTATGATACTGATAACACACCATCACTTTGCAGTGACTAAAACCACTGATCCGCTGCTTTCTTTGTTGCAAATAATCAAGAGAAATGTGTTATGCATCTCAGTGCTTGTGAAAGGGGTCTTGCTGCTGCCCAATGTATGAAGCCAACAGAAACTCTCCCCAATTTTCTGATGGACACTGTACAAAAGCTACACATTTTTTATACACACAATTTAATCAATAAACTGAATCAGAGTGGCAGCTGATTCTGTTCTTGCTTCTTGGCATGTGGCTGATTGTTACAAAAAGACTTTGTTTGAGCTTGGTCCATTGCTGCATACCGTCAATGTATTATTATGGTGTCATGTTTCGGCTGTGTATTTAAAAATGCCACTTTTGTTCTCTGTAAGCCAATAGCTTTCAGCAGCAGTTTCAGCTACAGTAGCTTCACCTTTTTATTTCCATATTGTTGTGCTAGCCACTTACTAAAATGTCCCCAAAACAAAATTGGAATGGTATGGTTTGCTATGTTGACACTTCTGACAGTGGAAATAAAGGTAGATGCATACAATACTGTACTGAACTGTACCACTCAATGGCAAAGAGCGATGAAATGAATTTGCTTTGGATAAAAAATGATGTGATTTTGTGTGTTTTCACTGCAGTGGCGGCAATTTTGGCATGCTGGAGATCATCTATAGCACCTCAGAGGTCGATATTGTGAGCAATGCTCTCAAGGAAGGCCGTAATTTCCTAGTTTACTATGATCCTCGATTGGCTGGAGTGCCATCTAATGCCGTCCGTCGACCCATCAACATCACCACAAACACAAATGTGCTCAATTTCTGTGCAGCTGTCTGCCTTCGAGAGCGAGCTTGCCAAGCTCTCAGCTTCACCAACACATCTACCCCAAGTTGCTTCTGGGTAACATCTGGGGTCAGTCAATTGAGTCCGTCCCCACAAACGTTCACCTATTTAAAAAACACCACAGCAACCGCGTCTCTGTTTAGCTCGCAGGCTGTTGCTGGGAGTGACTTCATAACCATGACGGCTCAGACCGCAACCATGCTGGATGGATCGGGAGTCGCTAACCTCACTGTACCCATCTTGACTGACTCTTTGCCAGAGATGGATGAGAGTTTCATCATTAAAATCCTGAAGGTTAGCTTGGTCAATGTGACAGCAACTGCCAGGAACTTGCCAACAATTAAGCAGCCGGATACTGCTTTGGTGACTATAGGAATGAATGGAGACGCGTTTGGAATATTTTTGCTCTACAGTATTAACCCCAATGCCACTCAGGAAGGGCTGTATCTGGAAGTGAGAGAAGAACCTAAAACTACAGTGCTGCTGGTCATAGAGAGGAGAGGAGGCAGTATGGGACAGGTTACAGTGGAGTGGAAGTATGTTGGTGGCAGCGCCACTCCCAATGCTGATTTTAATGGGACAGGGGAAACTCTCATCTTTGCAGAGGGTAAGTCTTGTCTACTTTGTGGAGCGACAATACTGGCCACAAGAGGACTGGAGATTTCCGTTACCAAGTTTTTTTGTTTAACATTTGAAGTTTTAATTTTTAACCTTGTCTTGCAGTTTTCATATTTCAGTCAAATCAATTGTAAATGTCAAAAAATCTATCAAATAAATGAGCTTTAGATATATGTATAAATATATATAAATGTACCTTTATATAAATCAATAAAAGACTAAATATCAGTCAAATAAGGAAACAAACAAAAAAATTATCACTCAAATAATTATGAATCAATTAAATTAAGGAATACCATAAAAAAAATTGTCATATAAATCATAACAGACACTTAAACATTAGCCAAATGAACTAATTGAATAACAAACAAACCACCCAACAAAGTAAATACCACTCAGATAAGTGTTAATCAAATAAGTAAATACAATAAGTGAATACAACAAACAAATCAATCAATCAATCAATCAATGCAATCCAACAGTCAAAATGAACAAACATACAAATATCATGTATTTGTATATACATGTATCATGTATAAATATCAATATATATATTTTTTATAGAATTATATTTTATAAAATGCAAACAACCAAAAATAAATAACTAATAATAAAATAATTCAGATATCAGTTAAGAAATTAAATAAATGATTATTAAGTGAATGAATGAATGAATGAATGAATGAATGAATGAATTGATCGACCAATCAATCAATCAATCAATCAATCAATCAATCAATCAATCAATCAATCAATCAATTAATCCAAACCTGAAACTCTTTTTTTTATTATTTAGTAATTCAGCAGTTTGTGAATGAACTGTGACTGTGTGTTTCTTTAAGGTGATGTAAAGAAGACGCTTGAGTTTTTCATCACCGATGACACAGAACCTGAAAACAATGAGACTGTGCAGATTGGATTAGTGAGCACTGAGGGTGGCAGCCGGATCCTTCCCAGCTCAGACACAGTCACCATCCTCATCCTGGCCAATGACAATGCAGCAGGGGTGGTCGGCTTCCACACAGCCTCGCGATCACGCATTGTCAGAGAGGGTCAGTGTGTTTTTATTCAACCTTCAACATTTAAAGCCCATTTACAACCAACATTATAACTATAACATTTACCTTGTGGAAGAAGAAAAAATATATATCTTGTTGCTTATAAAACTTTGTGTACTGTATGTGCTCGTTTTCACTTAAACAAAGTCAAATGCTGTAGTGAAGTGTTATGACCATAAATATTGGTGGCTCAATCTTATTGGTATGATAGTACAAGTTTTTCAACTCTAGTCATGTAAAAAATCTTGCTTTTCTTGGTTCATCTAGGCCTTGAAGCCTAGATGTAAAAGAAGAGGAAGCCCTCCATTCATTGTCACACTCTGAAGTGACCTGGGTTTCTGTATGAATGTCCAACCTTCTCTTGCAAGAGAATGAAATCATCTTTAAATATAATTCGACATGTTTGTCTCAACCTATTTATCCATTATGTTCATACTATATATATATTACTTGTTCAAATGACTTATTTAAATTGAGCTGAACCAACATAATTCTAGAGATTTTATTGGGACAACTTAATTTTTTATGTTCAATCTACATAAATTTGTTTAAAGTGTTAAGTTAACCTAATCGATTTCTGTTGGGACAATATTAATGAATTGTGTGGAACCCTGCATTTTTTACAGTGTTGTCTGCAGCTCTTATTTGCTCTAATTGTCTGTCAATACACTCTAATGAAATGCTAGGTTGTTTCTACCCAATTTTGGGTCAAAAATGGTCAACCTCAACTGTTTGACTGTTGAAAGTTCAAAGTGTTGAATGGAAATTTTTAAATCCCTATTTCACCTAACACAACCCAGCAGTTTTATGTGTATATTATATTATATTATATTATATTATATTATATTATATTATATTATATTATATTATATTATATTATATTATATTATATTATATTATATTATATTATATTATATTATATTATGGCGCCGCGGTGGCATAGTGAGTAGCACGTTCGCCTCACAGCAAGAAGGTCGCTGATTTTGAGCCTCGGCTGGGTCAGCTGGCATTTCTTTGTGGTGTTTGCATGTTCTCCCCGTGGTTGCGTGGGTTTCCTCCGGGTGCTCCGGTTTCCCCCACAAGTCCAAAGATATGCGGAATTGGGTAAACTAAATCGTCAATTTAGCGTATTCGGCACTATAAATATCTACAATTTAGCTTACCCAATTCACCTGTACCGCATATCTTTGGACTGTGGGGGAAACC
>CAIGQQ010038283.1:4434015-4444273 GCA_903798035.1 Danio albolineatus
TTATTATTATTATTATTATTATTATTATTATTATTATTATTATTATTATTATTATTTGGCGGCGTGGAGGCGCAGTGGGTAGCGATGTCACCTCACAGCAAGAAAAACAGTCCAAAAACATGTGGTACAGGTGAATTGAATAATCTAAATTGTCCGTAGTATATGTGTGTGAATGAGAGTGTATGGATGTTTCCCAGTGATGGGTTGCAGCTGGAAGGGCACCCGCTGCGTAAAACAAATGCTGGATAAGTTTAGGGTTTATTCCACTGTGGCGACCACTGAATTAATAAGTCGAAAAGAAAATTAAATGAATTATTATTAATATTTATTTATTATTTTTCCATATTAAAACAAGTAAGATTAGAATTAATCAATCAGGAGTGCAGGGTTTAGCAGATGGTAAGTAGACCTTGATTTCTGGAATACATCCCAATTCCCACTTCCCTTGCTTATAGCTAGTGATGTGTCAATACTATTGGTAGATTATTAGTGTACATTAGTAACATTTTTGTTATTGTTCATGAAAGATGTTCCTTTTAAAATTATATAGATGCTGCTCTTGGCCATATTATACCTCTATGACTGATTTTTGATGGATTCTTTCCAGATACTGAAGGCCTTGTAGCAGAGATCAGCATCAATGCCAATGATGGAATCAGAGGGATCATTGGCTGGCAAAACATAGAGTACAAACCTCACTTCAACCTTTGTTATCTGACACATGGTATCTCTAATGACATATGTGTGATAAGTGTTTTGGTAATATATGTTTTTTGTTTTTTTTTCGTCAGCTATGTAGTAAATGAAACGATTGGTGTGTTAACTCTGGTGGCCAACCGTGATGCCGGGACATATGGAAATGTCTCCCTGTTCTTCTATGCCCAGAATCTTGAGGCTCAGTTGGGTCTGGATTTCAATGCTACCCCATCGGTGAGTCACAAACAGTCTTACTATTGTTATATACTGTATATTACAAGGATAGTTGATCCAAAAAAATAAGCAAGTAAAGTACAGTTTTCTCAATGGCTAATACCTTTCTGCATTTTTCAAAATGCTTCCACCTGTGTACAATAGAAGAAAAAAATTTGATAAATATTTAAAACAAGTGGAGTAATTATTGAAATGATTCTCGTCTTTGGAAGAATCTGCCTCTGAAGTATTCACTTTGTCTTTATGTACACAATATTATGCAGATGATCAACTTTGTGGATGGTGAACGGCATAAGTTTATCGAAGTGCAGATATTAGATGATGCTATTCCTGAAGGGGATGAGATGTTCCAACTAATCCTAGCAAACCCTTCAGCAGGTCTTCAACTGGGAGAGAACACTACAGGTCTGTTGTACTGGGAAACACTAAACATTGATGATTTCTATGATTTCCATCATTCTTAAGATCATTGTACATTGAATGCATTTTAAACTTTACATGTTAAAAATAAATTTAACCTAATTTTGTGGCATTTACATTTACAATCTGCATCTGAAAATTATGCCCATTATAAAAAAAATTATAATAAAAAAATCTGATTTTCACATCCAAAAATCAAGTTTTGAGAACTGAGAGCCACCATACAAGCAAATAGCCAAAATCCATAATGATATCACTCAGAACGACAGCTGTAAACTACTGCATGCTGGTTTATGTGCCTGCACCTTTCCCATGCAACTGTTTACGGTGTTTGTTTGTGTGTTAGGGGTGGGTGGATCAATCTTAATATCGATAGTATCAATACCAACATTGGTATTGGTATTGGAATACTAGCCTGATGAAATTAATACTTTGTGTACAATTTCTAATGTACGACAAAATTACTCCCCTCAGAAAGTGTGGATATCTGGAAACGTTGCATCTTTCACATGCAGTTCACTTAATGTTTAGTTTTTTTTCCATCAAGCGATAAACAGCCCTTTGGTTGCTGTGAATGAGAGATGACAGTAAGAAAGAAGAATGTTGTTTTGTTTATGGTTGTAACTGTGATAATTGCTTACATTTTGAAAATAATTATTCTCCATTATAAATTTTGTTGAATTATTTTTGTATTACTATTATTTTTATAAGACAGGGAAGTAGTCTTAGGGGAAAAGGTATGTTTTGTTGTTATGCTTTCTGAACCTCTTTCTGAATTGGCTGAATTGTTTTGCAGTTATTTTTCACAAGAGAATAATTAATATGCACTCATACTAACTCAGTGTGCAAGGTTTCTATGCGTGACAAATTTTTCAGATACAAAAGTGGAAAAAAAAATGCATGCGGAAATTCCCTTTACACTAACATCTAATCTTTATCTAATGCCTTTTCATAGCTACCGTGATGATTCTGGCCAATGACGATGGCCATGGCATCATATCCTTTAATAACAGTGAGCACTTCCTGCTAAGGGAGCCCACCTCTGTGTCCGGTCTGGGCACGAGTATTGCCACTCTCTACATCATACGAGACCCTCCTCAGGGCACTTTTGGCACAGTCACAGTCCAGTTCACCATCACTGATATCAATGGATCCTTGTACACTGATGATCTCACACCTTCTTCCGGCTTTGTGGTACTTGAGGATGGAGTTAGATTCAAGGTGCAGTATACAAAGTTTTACAGTCAATTTCCAATCCATTAACATAGATAGACACAAGATAACAGCATGTCTCATACAATCTCATAGCAATTTGTATCATTTAGATTTAGTGGCTATTTCATATTAATTAGTTCGATTTAATCTGTACATTTTAGTGTGATTTGCTCATCCCCCATTGAGGAGAAGATGTAGGCCTAATCACAATTCCATTTTTATACCGCTACACCTTCCCCTTAGCCCTTGAAACAGAGTGTGAATAGGGAGGGCTTTAAAATTTACCCCTAAGAAATGGGACAGCACTACAACACCTGCACGCGTCGTCATGTCATCGTGAGCTCTTGCTTAATATGAGATCGACAATGGCGACTGCTGTAGTTGTGTTATATTTTGGTATTTTTTGGTATTTATCTTCTAGAAATCACTGAAGGAAACGATATCATGTTATCATAACAATATAATGTGGAAATAAGATCGTAACTATACTGTGCATTTACACCGTGGCCATATTCATCTATGTAAACACACATAAACAACATCAACATTATACCAGAGACTGTAAAAGCTCATTCCTAGCCATTAGACTTTTCTGACAGGGTATTCCAATGTCATCGAGTGACAAAAAATTTTGAGACTGCTATACAGGAGTTGTTTTCATAAATAGATTTAATTTTTTTTAAAGCATAACGGTAAGACACCATTGCGGTTATGAATGTATTAAAACATATGTACAGATTCATATTAATGACAAAAAATACTAATTTGTGCATCTCCTTACTTCCGTGTGCAGCTATGCTGTCGTTGTAGATGGCGAATTTTGGGAAATTTTCTTACCCCACGGTTTCAAGGGCTATCTAGCTCTTCCCCTTAGCCCCACCCCTTCAAGCTAAAGAGACTTAGGACACTCCTACCCCGTCACATGAATGCACAAAATGAGGAGTAAGGGGAAGGGCTAAGGGGTAGAATTATGATTGGGCCTTAGAGTTGGGGTTTGGTAAATGACTCCTTTTAATAATCCTGCATTTTAATATAAATAAATTGATATGAATTTGTACCAGTTAGCCACTTTTCTGATTATACAAAAAAAAGTTATATCTTCTTGTGTCATCCATTTTAGATACTATATAGCAATTCAATGCATTCAGTCAGGAACACAATGGGCAGCTAATGTCAACAAATGCATCAAAGATAATGCATTAAAGAAAACATACTAAACATAAGATAAACATACTGTATTATCTTCTGTCTTATAGCACACTTTTCTGTTTTAATATGTTAGTAAATTACAGCCACCAGTTTGTCAATTATTACGCATCTTTGCTTTCTAGACATTGGAGATCTGGGCTGTTCTGGATGCCGAGCCAGAGATGAACGAGACTTTCACAGTGACTCTGTCCAACCCTACGGGAGGTGCTCGACTGGGGGACTCACTGCAGACATTCATCACCGTCCTTCAGAACCAGGCTCCTCTAGGCCTCTTCAGAATATCACCATCAATCAACAGGTCTTTCTGAAACAGATGTCATCCTACTGTACTGTTACCACACACAGTAGTAATGGGTTGTTCTTGAAAAATATGTAATGTGACTCTGTGATGAGTCCTCTCAGTGAGTCATTCGTTTGTTCGTGCATGTACACATTGTGCAGGTGGAGGAAAAGATTAGTTCCTTTTTTCAGGCTTCAGTTGGTAGTTTGAGTAACATGTTCTTCACATGAAAGACATAAACCTATCCTGTGCAGTCAGAGCTGGTGAAATAGTTGACTCGCTTACCAGAGAGCTCTCTGATTTTTGAGCCATTTGTTCATCACATGACAGACACAAACCTCATGTAGTCAGAGCCAGAATATTATTCGTTCCATTCATCTCTCAATTGATTGGGTTTGAGTCGTTCCTTCATCACAGGAAAGACATGAGCCTATCCTATGCAGTCAGACCTGGAAAAATATTTTTCATTCATATCTCTTGATGTAATTTGTGGAAGGACTGGTTTTTGGTCTTTTCTTAAACTTGAACCGTATGATGGAGATGAAAAAATCATTTAAGTTCATGTAGTCTTACACTATAAAAAAATGTTAAAGTTAAATGTTGAAAGTCTCATTCCAATAGTAATGATTAAAGTAAATGATCTAAATTTACACTATTTATGTGTATTTTTATATTCTGGGCAAGGCATAAGACTTAAAAATGTAGCCCAAACTGTCTGTCAACAAATGTAGGTTTTTACAACTGTGCATCTCTGTTCATGCAGATCCACCATTTGTGTGCACGCATGCCGCAGGTTCATGTGCACACGAGACTTTTTAAAATCCTGTGTCAATATTGGAGTTAATTTTGCACGCTGAAGGAAGGATGACACAATGGCTGAAGTATTTCTTTTAGACATGTAATGTTATGTTTGGGCAACACGGTAGCACATTAGGTAGTGCTGTCACCTCAAAACAAGTAGGTCGCTGGTTCAAGCCTCGGCTGGGTCAGTTGGCATTTCTGTGTGCAGTTTACATGTTCTCTCTGTGTTCGCGTGGGTTTTCTCCGGGTGCTCCGGTTTCCCCCACAGTCCAAAGACATGTTGTATAGGTGAATTGGGTAGGCTAAATTGTCCGTAGTGTATTTGTGTGAATGAGAATGTGTGGATGTTTCCCAGAGATGGGTTGCGGCTGGAAGGGCATCCGCTGTGTAAAACAAATGCTGGATAACTTGGCGGTTCATTCCGCTGTGGCGACCCCAGATTAATAAAGGGACTAAGCTGAAAAGAAAATGAATAAATGAATGTTATGTTTGAAAACTATTTTAGTCACGCAGAGCTGATATAGATTGTGTTGTGCTATGAATGGGTTATATGCATGGAAATTGCAGCGAAATCTTCCAGCGAAAGAATAATGTGACTATTTTCAATTTCATAAGGTCCTTTTACAGCCGGGGTGACCAACCCGGCTTCTGGAGATCGACCGTCCTGCAGATTTCAGTTGCAGCCCATATCAAACACACCTGCCTGTAATTATCTAGTGCTGTTCAGGTCCTGATTAATTGGTTCAGGTGTGTTTGATCAGGGTAGGAGCTGAACTCAGCAGGAAGGTCGATCTCCAGGAGCAGGGTTGTGCACCTCTGTTTTACAGCATCGACAATGTAGATTTTTATTTAGTTTAACAACAAAACATAAGTAAATAGTGCTATTCCGCCTAGCCTGCTTTACTGAGGTGAAGTTGGTTTTGTATTCTCATCACATTTGTTAATTTTAGAACAATGACAACCTGTGACGCGCTCCCTATATTGTCTACCTTGCTACTCTAAATATTCGGTCTGAAATAGCATGTAAGTATGGCTTAGTAATAAGTGTAATTCTTGCAAGCCTACCAACCACTAAGCATTCAGTAGTCGCTTTAGGACAAAGCTTGTGCTAGATATACAGTAATACAGTTTTTCGTTTGGAATTGTAGTAATATAAAGTACTATAAAGTTTTCTAACTGACGAATGACATGGACTAGTGGGTTGTCTGCTGTCATCTTTAAGGTGCGCATGTTCATGTTTCAGGAGGCGTGGCTTTGGAGGGAAAGGGAGGAACTGTGTTTGAAAGATATTATGCTAACTGGTTAGCATTTTGGCAGATCACATACTGCACCTTTAACTTAACATTTTTAGTTGACTCCAATAACTTTTCTAGTCATCTCAACTTACATCAAACAGACAAAAAATGTTAAGAATAAATTTTGTATAACTTTGTATAACAAAAAAAAAGAATGATAAGACATGGTTAACTTATTAAAATAAATTAAAGCAGCATAAAATATGTTAGTTGTCTTGACTTTTTGCTATTTTATTTTATTTTCTTATACAGTTTACACATGATGAACAACAAAAAAAACTCAAAACCTGTTCAATGACTCGAAACATAAATGAATCAATTGCAGCCCAGACTGCATAGGTTAAGCTAACGGTGTTGTCACATGATGAACAAACCACTCAAAAACCTGAGACTGGTTTTTCCAGCTCAAACTGTGTGCCCTGGTTAAGCTTATGGGACAGTCAGAGTCCTGTAAACGAATGACTCAAATTTGAAAACTTGTCAGATAAGAGGTGAGCTAAGCTAATCATAGACAAAGACTCAAGTAAACCATGAATGATTCTTTTCTCTTTCTTACAGCATTATAGTTCTAACCTGTTTGTAGTGTGATTGACATTTGTGCTAGTTGTAGATGTGCTTGGGAAGCAACTCGTAACATTTTAATGATATTTTGACCAATTGAACTACATTGAAAAAGATTTATTCATCTCACTGTTCGAGACTTAAAAATCCAAGTCAGTAAAATGAATCACACTCCTCATCACTAACAGACTAAAACATCTGCTGTATGTGTGTGTTCTTCAGGACTCTGGATACCATGACAGTAGAGGAGCGTATGGGCACTGTGTACCTGACTGTGTCCCGCAGTAACGGGCTGGAATCTGCAGTCAGCGTGGAGTGGGAGACCCGGTCAGGAACAGCATTTGGCATGAGTAAGAAACTGCACCAGTCAGTTTAATTTAGTGGATTGACAATCTGAATGACTGTTGATTGTCTGCTGTATTCACAGAGGGAGAGCAGCCAGTGCTGGCCATGTATCAGTCTATCAGGGACAGTTTTGGGTCAGTCTGGTGTTCAGTGCCTAGTGAGGATGCTACTCTGGTGCTGAGGCTGATCAAAGGCCTAGCTCAGAACCAGACTGTACTTTACAAGTGGCAGGGTGTCTTTGTGCCTGTGGAGGTATGTTTTTAATTTACTTAAAACCCTTGTTTTTGCTGGAAGATGCGCTTGAAATGCTGATACTTGCTTGTTCTTATGCATAACAGTTGTATATAATGTGATTCGTTCATTCATGTTTTCTTTGTATTAAGTTCAGTTTAGTTTTAGCCACAGTTGCACAATGTTATTTAATGGTAAGAAAATATATTTATTTGTTTATTTAAACCCTTTTTAATGCCATATTATCTACAGAAACAGTATTTTAATGAAATACCCCCCCCCATAAAAATAAATAAATAAATAAAATAAAAAATAAAAATATCATGAATAATTGTATCTGATATTCTGTATATTATTTATCAACAAATAATTAGTAAACATTGTATCTGTAAATGAAGACAAAGCCAAAGTTATGAATGTTTTACTATGATATTACCGCATTTGACTTATAGAAAAATTACTATATTTGATACATTATTTTAAAAAAATTAAGAAATGTTTTGTTTTTAAGATATGTTTTGTATATATGCTTCAGTGGTTTGTCAGTAAGTATGTATATAAATGCTTATTAGCAAACAGAAATTAATAAAAATAGCTGATAGTTATGTATAATACTTTAAATAATATGAGTATTTGTTTTCAATGTATTGTTTTATCTTATTTTTATTTTCCTTTTTAAATATTTTTTTCAGGTGAAAGTGTTATGAGGGCTATACCTTTTTTATTTTATTTTATTTTATTTTATTTTATTTTATTTTATTTTATTTTATTTTATTTTATTTTATTTTATTTTATTTTATTTTATTTTATTTTATTGCAGTTATGTTTAAACGCCATGCTTATCTAATCAAGACAGCAGGCATTTCTTTGTATTAATTTCTATTATTATTTAATTTCTTAACTTTCTCTTCTACAATTATATTTATTTTCTCTCTTTTTAATTCTGATTCTCATAGTTTGTCAGCATCCAGAGTCCCAGCGCTTGTGTGGGCTTTACAGTAAATGGCTCCAACTATGTGGCAGTTTCCCATGCAGACAGCACTTTGTCATTAACCGCTAACATCAGTTTATTTCGCGTTCAAGCAGATCTCAACCTTACGCAAGTGAGTATGATGCTGATTCTGTATTTTCTTCAGCTGCTTTCACCCATACACGTAATATGTCTTTACCCTGTGAAAAGTACTGTAAAGTTGAAAGTATAAAATCTCATAGTTTCTAATGTGTTGGCGTTTTCATATACTGTTCAATGTTCTCTAGGAGCAGACTTTTACTGCGAGCGGTTTCAGTGTCAAACACTTCTCTACAGATCTCAAGCAATATTTGATAGCTTCAAGTCAGGTAAACTCAATCGGACATGTTAAATAAAATCTAGTTTTACAATAGTAAAAACAAAAAACACAAAAAAATACAATATTGACATAGTTTTCTCTTTGGCCTAAGATATTTGTGTGGAACAGAGGCTCATTCTCCCTTCATCAAAGTCTGGAGTTACAAGACATTACTACAGCTGTACCTTTCAGACGAGGCAGCAGTAACATACAACACCTGGCCGTGTGTCGAAACAGAACATCAGCAGCCTGTACGATCTACCAGTGGACTGAAGGACGTTTCCAAAATCCACAACCATTAGCACTCAATGCCCGGGTCAAGCAAGTGGAATCGCTTCAGATGGGAGGAGACACTTTCCTTGTTATTGTTACTGAAGGTAAGAGTCATATGAAGTCCTTTTTAATTCACAAACATTCAATTTGGGCACCTAAAAATGTGTTGTTTTTGTTCACATTGTTTTTCTTGTTTGTTTCCTTTTTTTAATTTTTTTTTTATGTAAGGTCCAAGCCCAGCATGTGAAGTGTTTCTATGGGGCTCTCAACAGACTGTTTTCCAGCAGACACAGTCTATCTTATTTCCAAGCCTCTTTTCAGTCCACCCGTTCACCCCACCTTCAGGAATATGTGAGTCTGTAAAAAAATATAATGGAGTCTTCTGATGCAATATCATATTTAATGTATTTTCCTCAAGAATTTAACATCATTTACTCATTTAATTTTTTGGGGAGGAAATACAGTGCTCGGCATATGTGAGTACACCCGCTTCAAATCTCTTATTTAAATTAAATTTAAATTTTCTATACAGTAGGATGCTTTACAACAGTGTTTCTCAACTGGTGGGTCGCGACCCAAAAGTGGGTCGCAGGAACATTTTCAGTGGGTCGCGGAGTGTGTGATAAAAAACAACAACAAAAGTTTAATTTTTAACATGTTTTGCGTATACCGGACTTTTATTTTTAAATGCACGCACAACAACCGATCCCTTTGGAATCGACGTGGAAAGCGTCACGTTGCCGAGCAACATAGAGAGTCTCCCCGTTTTCGCGATCTGAGAGTGTGATCAAACCCATCCCATTCAGAGCTACGTATTTGTATGAAAGTGGCTTATCTTCCTTGGTGCAGCTTGAGTCAAAGCAGAGGAACAGGTTGTACATAGAGCACGATCTTCGGGTAGCACTGTCTACCATCACCCCTGACTTTGAAACTCTTATCACATCAGTAAAGCACATCCTCAGTTATCTCATTATCTTCCCAAATTACTGTTAGGTGAAACAGATGTTTATAATTGCAGTCATATTAGATGTAAAAATGGTTATGGATGTTTTAATCATTTTACAACTTGCTGGTTTGTTCTGTTCAGGATCAGTATTAATGTTTTATTCACAGTTCAGTTTTGTTTATTGTAACAACCTTTCCTTACCCTAACCACTGTTTACAGTGTTTGTCGTTTTTACTTTGAAATATTTTTATAATTTGATACATTTTAAATGTCAGCAATAAAATATTGTTTATTTGTAAGTCTTGCTGATTTTCTCATGATTGTTCTTTCATTACTTGTGTATGTTAACAAATAAATACAAATTAATTATAATTCCTAAAATTATATTACAGTTCCTAAAAATTTGGGTCGCGGCTTGATGACC
>CAIGQQ010038283.1:4464273-4501113 GCA_903798035.1 Danio albolineatus
ATGTGTTTGTTTTCTAGATTGAGAAGTTTGGAGACCCCAATGGCATAGTGCAGTTCACAGAACAAGACCTGAAAGAGCGGATTTACAGTGAGCCTTCAGACAGTGAAGGGCCTCTTAAAATATCAGTCCTTGTCACTCGCAGAGAGGGTGTCATGGGAAATATCACCGTAAGAATTACTATTATACATCATTTTATTTATTTGAACATAATTCTTTATTACAAAAAGTAAAACATAAAACTATATGACATATGAGAAGCAGACGACACGCACGTGGAAAAGATGTTGGGCGGGATGCAGCTCATTTGCATATAAAGCCACAGGCTACAAAAACAGCTACACTGTACTTAGTCGCCAAAATGGCCTGATTTTGGAGTCTATACTAAATAATCTAACGGGTATTTTGAGCTGAAACTTTACAAACACCAGAGGCATTCAGGAGACGCCAAAGACTTATCTTGTAAAAGAAGTAAAATAGGTGTCCTTTAAGTTACTTTCAGCAGGTGATTTACTCTATTTTAATCACTAACTTAGACAGCAGTGTATATATCTGTATTATATACTGTTATCTCAGTGTTTCTGTGATAATTAAACTTTTAGACTCAGAAATAGTAATACTTGGTGGTGGAAAAGACTAAACCATGTAGCTGCTTTACGATGATACATAACAGCATCTTCATCTAAGTCAAAATTGACTTACAGCCCTTTGATTTACTTACTTTTTGTGTATGTGCATTCATTTTACTGAACTTTTGATCAAATAAACACAGCCTTGTTCAGCATAAAACACATTTTGTAAACAGTTTAGCAATCTTATTTTGAATTATGTAGTAAGAAACAACAAACAGTATTTGCTTTTCCGCAGGTTTTCTGGGAAATCCTCAGTGATGCAGACACTTCAGGAGACTTTGCTGCCCTGCGTGGATCAGTCATCATCCTGGCAGGTCAGCGTTTGGCAGAGATCATCCTCACCCTGCTGCCCGACTCTGTTCCTGAGCTGGAGGAAACATACACCCTCCGTCTGACCTCTGTGGAAGGAGGCGCAGAGCTGGACTCAAACCGCAGCAGCACCCGTCTGAAGGTCCGCGCCAATGACGAACCCCATGGGGTGTTTGTCATGTATTCCCAAAACCAGTCAGTGGTTGTCAACGCGGCAGACCGAAGCAGACAACTCATTATCAGTGTCAACAGACTGGCAGGAGCTTTTGGCAATGCTAGTGTGGGGTACAGGATCAGTTTTACAACTCCTGGGCAGAGTTTTACAGAGGACACAATCACTGGAAACATACTGGTGAAGGACGGAGAACATGAAGCCAGTGTTAGAGTGCCAGTTAGTAGCCAGGTGAGTGATTTAAAGCCACATTGTGCCATTTTTCGGTGCTAAAAGGTGCAAATTCACAACAACAAAAGCATGTTTTGATGACACCTTGACTGAGTGTGGAATCGTGGTAGTTGCCGTCTTCATTAAATCCTGTGGAACCAAACTAATCATGTTCATGGATGAGCTAAAGTATTCAAAACATATTATCATTGTAGTATGAAGGAGAGTCAAACCAAGCCAATGTCAAAGAACTAGATCAGACAAAAACTGTGTTTTTGCCTCTTGGCGGCCGCATCTGGTTCCATCTGAACCAGAAATCTGCTTGTGAACACACCAAACAAACATCTAACTGAAACAAGAGCGTGTGTTCTGCATCTGCATGAGATGTGTTTTTTTTCTGCACCAAAATGGGATAGTAGTCCACAATGGGAAAACAAAACTTTTGATACTTAAATACTCTCACCCGCCACTTTATTAGGTACACCTCTTCAACTGATCGTTAGCGCAAATTTCTAATCAGCCAATCACATGGCAGCAACTAAATGCATTTAGACCTGTAGACATGGTCAAGACGATCTGCTGCAGTTCAAACCGAGCATCAGAATGGGGAAGAAAGCCGATTCAAGTAACTTTGCTGATGATATTGCTGATGAAAGACAAGGGAGATGTGACATGAAAGTAGCAGAGCAATTATTATGTCACAGTCCACCACTTCTGGTCCTTTTTGGTCATGATCTAGTTGTGAAGAAGCAGCACTGTTTTATCATACTAAATACTTTTTATGGCTCTCTTAAATTGCTGCCCTGTGCTGTCTAAAAATACACAGAGCCTATTAAAGCACCTATAGTGTTTGCATATTTAAAAAAAAAAAAACTACACAACATTGAGAGTGTGTGATGTCAGCAGCAGGGCCACACAGGACAAGGTTGGTGTCACTAGTTAAAATTGCTTATTTCTCTAGAAATGAACATCCTTTGAAACACTTGGGATAATGTATACAAAAGTCAGTAACGTATATGACATGTTCAAGGGTTTTTTGGATATTTTAATATTTTTGCATATTGTTTCTTTTATGTCTTTGGATTTTATTTTTTAATGACTTTCTTGTTAACCTTAATTGGGTTAATGTTGTTTTTAATGTGTCCACTGCAGGTGTTCTTTGTGACCGGCTTTAACTTCAGTGTTGAGCTAACGGATGTGACTTTGATCGGTCCTCTGCTCGGTTCTCCTCCGAGAATTCAGCTGGAATCAAAGCTAGCTGTTGTTTCAGTTCCTGAAGCGGCAGCAAATGCTGTGGTAACATATTCAAATATTGCTAACTACACTATTTTAAAATCACCACAAGATGGCGCACTATTATTAGATAGATAGCAAACCAATAATGTCTCATTAAAATGTCTCTAAAATATAAATTTATTTGTGGCAGCTCTTTCTTTCTTTTTTTCTTTGTTTGTTTGTTTGTTTGTTTGTTTATTTCTTTCTTTCTTTCTTTCTTTCTTTCTTTCTTTCTTTCTTTCTTTCTTAAAAATATGAATATTAAATAATAAACCATACTTTAACCATGGTAATAATTCAAATGGTAATCAATACTCTCAAAAACATTGTTACACTTTTAGTTTAATAAAACTGCAACATTTTTGTAAGGGGTGGCACATCTCAAAACAATATTAAAATGTTTATAAATGCCTTATTCAGACTGTCAGTCCAAATCCATTTTTTGAACCAGAAATTAATTAATTAATTTATTTATTTATGTTTTGGTTCATGGCATATAGCAAGGTTTAACTAATTTATTCGTATTGTTTAGTATATTGTTATTACTATCATAAAACATTTAAGATCCAGTAATGCTATCCAGTGGCAAGCACTAATATCTGTACGGACAAATCACCATTAATTAAATTAAGACATAATTGTACTGTAGATGCTCCGGTTTCCCCCACAAGTCCAAAGACATGTGGCATAGGTGAATTGGGTTGGCTAAATTGTCCGTATAGTGTATGAGTGTGAATGTGTGTGTGTGTGGATGTTTCCCAGGGATGGGTTGCGGCTGGAAGGGCATCCGCTGCGTAAAAATATGCTGGATAAGTTGGCGGTTGATTCCGCTGTGGCGACCCTGGATTAATAAAGGAACTAAGCCGACAAGTAAATGAATGAATGAATGTACTGTAGAATAAAAAGCAATATGATTATTATAAAGCATCTTTCATATTGTTGTAAAAGGGAATGATACTTGCTCTTGATTCCTTTAATTATTATGAGTAAGCCACATTTAAATATTTTCCAATGTCAAACAGTAAGACATCATTACAAATGCTTCATATTTTAACTCAACATGGTTTCTCTGCTCGTGTTGTAGGTTGGATTTGCCTCTTTGGCCCTGCGGGTCTCAGATATAGAGAGTGGCCAGTGTGAGGCGCTAGTGACACGGACAGGATTATATGGGAATGTTACAGTCCGATGGAGCGCTGGGTTTCCTCCTGGCCAAACTCCACCAGGATACCAACCAGGAGACATTTTGCCAAGATCAGGTTAGTTCTGCAGAGACAAACAACACAATGTCGAACCACTACAAGTTGTGGTGCACCACTACTTAAATTTAGTTACAGCTTGTTGTTAAAGGGATAGTTCACCCTAAAATTAAAATTCTGCCATCATTTACTTAAACCTGTTTGACTTTTCTTCTGTTGAACTCAAAGAAAGATATGCTGAAGAGTGTTGGGAAAAGCCCTTCCATAGTGTGTTTTGTTTCTACTATGGATCTCAATGGCTGTTCTGTTGCCCAACATTCTTCAGAAGATCTTGTTTTGTGTTCAACAGAAGATAGATGTTCATAAATGTCTAGAAGCCCTTTAGTGTGAGTAAATAGTAAGGACATTTTCACTTTTGTGTGATCTATCAACTATCAGCAATACCTTTCACCATTTGAGAGAGTGGTAATATATTTTATTCAATGGAAAAAATAAGTAATTTTATGGATGCCAAACAGGTATCAAAGGCACTAAATGGCATGACAAATGATGAGTCTGATAGTGGTGAGATTTCATGAGAGAGTGTTGTGTCCTGGGTCAGCTTATCATAATAGTTAATGACTGAAAATAATAATTTCATGACTCATATGCATTACTTTGTGAAGACAGTGGCATAATACAATAAATTGAAATAAAAGCATCTTTACACAACTAAGACTGAACAGAAACTGAACCTAAACCAGCCTATATTCACATAAACCATTTAATGCGGCATATCGCTTTTATACTGAATTAGGGATCGGCTGTGTAAAACATGATTTTATATGATTTTGTTTTAGCTACATCAAGGTCTAGTGTTAGATTAGTTAACCCATGTTAATTGCTAACCTCATGTCATACAGTAATTTATCCCCTGAGACCTTTGTACATCTTCAGAACACATATCAGGATATTTAGATGGAATCCTGGAGCTCCCTCATTCTCATGGTCATTGGTCCAGAGATATTTAGAAAGTCCAGAAGAGGAAAAAATAACTTTGTCAAAGCATTACATGTGACTTCAGTGGTTCAACTGTAGTCATGTGAAGCTCCATGACGGCTTTTGTGTGCCAAAAAGAACCCTATATTTGTTTTTGTTATTTGTTTATGTTTTCCATGTAAGATCAGGGTGCTCATTGCATCTAATAAGTCTAATGGCAATATATTATACTGTCCATAGTATGTACATACCTTGACCTGGCAGCAAAGAAAATGTATAGGCAAACAACATCATATTTACAGTTTTGTTTTATTTTTTGGTGCACAAAAGTGTTTTTGGAGCTTTATATGATTACAGTTGAAACCGAAATCCCATGAAATGTTTTTGGTTCCTGGATTTTTAACATTTTATGACTGTTGAAAGAGAGTGGCACGGTGGCTCAACGGTAAGCACTGTCACCTCACACCAAGAAGGTCACTTGTTCGACGCCTGGCTGGACCAGTTGGCATGTGTGGAGTTTGCATGTTCTCCCTGTGTTCCCGTTGGTTTCCTCCGGGTGCCCACAGTCTAAAGACATGCAGTATAGATTAATTGAATAAACTAAATTGGCCGTAGTGTATGAGTGTGACAGTGTATGGGTGTTTCCCAGTACTGGGTTGCAGCTGGAAGGACATCCGCTACATAAAACATCTGCCAGAATAGTTCACGGTTCATTCCGCTGTGGTGAGCCCTGACAAATAAGGGACTAAGCCGAAGGAAAATGAATGTATGAATGACCCTTGAAAGAGCTCTCGGATTTCATCCAAAATGTCTTCATTTATATTTTGAAGATAAACAAAGGTCTCAAGGGAATGGAATGGCATGAGTGTGAACAAATGAAAACAGAATTTTCAGTTTTGGGTGAACTAACCCTTTAATGATTGACTCACACACTTTTGTTCTTCTCTTTCTCCATATCTGAAGGCTCAGTAACGCTTGCCCATGGTCAGAGGAGTGAGCTGATCTCTTTCACTGCTCTCAATAACATCTCAGTCATCACAGCGCATGCCATTTACCTCACCTCTGTAGAGTCAGAGTCACCTGGTGGAGCACGTCTTAGGTACCAGTCTCCTCCAACACCAAAACAAAAATCACCCTCTCTCATATTTCCCATTTCCTAACAATATTGGTTTGCCATATTGTATTCATCAGGACTGGTTACACGGTAGCCGAAGTGGAGCCATTGGGATTGTATCAGTTTCATCCCAATTCCCAGCATCTGGTCATCGAGGAGGACGTGCAGACCATCACACTCTACGTCCAGCGCTTCTACGGCTTTCGCAGCAACCGATCCAGTGTCACCTACAGGACATGGCCTGGCACTGCCCAACCTGACAAGGACTTTGTGCCAGTGACAGACGGTCAGCTTCTGTTTGATTCCCGGCAAACATCTGCTTCAATTCGCCTGTCCATTCTGGACGATTCCCTAACAGAGCCGGATGAGGATTTTTATGTGAACTTAACCAGTGTACGTGTTCTCAGCACCACTTTGCCTTCAATCACAGCTCAGCCTGAGATTGTACCGAAAAATAGTGTAGCTACAGTTACCATTCGTGCTAATGATGTGATTAGTGGATTTCTGAGTATCGGGCCAGCAGTGAAATTGATTTCTGAAGACATTCTGGAGGATGCGCCCCAACAGAAGCTTCAGCTCAGAGTACGGAGGACGGCAGGGCTCTCAGGGACGGTGAGTGCCAAAATCAGGGCTTATGCAGGACTCAAAACTCCATTGGTGGATGCATCACAGTTTCATCGGGAGCACAATGGCACGTGGGCTCTGGAAGGAGAAGACTTTGCTCTAGAGACGCAGAGTGTGACGCTGTTGGAGGGACAGAGTGAGGTGGAGGTCACTGTGATAGTACTGAATGATCAGGAGCCCGAGGGGCAGGAGGCTTTCTTTATCTACCTCAGCGAAGCAGGAGGTGGAGCACAGATTGTCAGTGTGCCAGATGAGCTGGGCTTCACTTCCTTTGCCAAAATCATAATTCTGGGTGAGAACCTACTGTACTGTAGCTGTCATTTAAAGGGCTCAACATTAGGGATGTTCTTTTTATATTTTCTCAGATTTTTGCAACAATCCAACAAACAAACAAACAAACATATAAATATACAGTTGAATTCAAAAACATTAACATTACAATTTTTGGGGGCTTTTTTTTATTGATTTGTTTTAGTCTATTTTAGTCCATTAAATCAGTGTTTTCCAATGGGGTATATGCGCATCAGTCAGCCAGCCCAAGCACTTCCGGTAAACTGTTGCAACATTACAAAATCGTCACAATTAAGATCCGCTTTCTTTAAAAATCAGAGATTTTCACTGCCTGATTGCTAAACGATATAAAGTAGTTATCAGACCGTACAAGAAACACTGCATTAAATGTAATTTTTTCGCAATATTTCTCTAAAATATGGAAATTTATTTTACCAGTATTTTCAATAGAGTTTCTGCGCTCGACTGCTGCTACTGACAGTTTTCATTTACACCGTCTTTCATCCTGTTTTACGCTTAGACAACTAAATCAATGCTTTAGTCTATTTAACTGATTATATTTTAATTACATTACAACAATGATGCTGTAAAAGGAGCTTAAAATCAAATTGAAAATAGTCACATTAACCTTTCACCGGAAGTTTATTGTTGGCTGAAAAACACTATCTGTGCATATAGCCCATAGCCCTCAGGACCCCCTGCCCTGGACAACTTGTATGTCTATCTTATTTGACACACAAGGATCAGTTCATATATCTCTCTGGTAATCAGCTGATGATCTGAATCAGGTATGTTAAGTAAGGAAAACATACAAAATGTGCAGGGCGGGGGGGTCTCGAGGACTGGAATTGGGAATCACTGCATTAAATTAGGCTTTCGAGGCAATTCATTATTTCAGTTTCAGGTCTGGATGATTTTAATATTTTACGTATTTATTTATATAAGATTGTGTATATTTGTATATTTCAGTAAGATCAATATTTTTTATGAAGTCTCTCCTTTTTATCAAGGCTGTGTTTATTTAATCACAATAGAGTAGAAGAAACAGCAACATTGTAAAATATTGGTACAATATGAATTTTTAGTTTTCCATTTTAGTACATTTTTTAGATGTAATTTATTGCTGTGATGGTAGATGGTTCTTTTTCAAAAGTCATAGTGTCACATGTTTAATTTAGAATTTTTCTAATGTGCTCAAGAAACGTAGTATTTTTCTTATTATCAATATACAGTTGCTATTATCAATATACAGTGCTGCTCCATATTGTTGCAGGAATGGTGATACTTTTGTAATTATTTGATTAAATGAAAGATCAATATATATACAGTAGATCAATATTTTTTTTCTTTGGAATGCAAGTCATTTGTTACATTGTAAATCACCTTACTGTCAATTTTTTTTGTCAATTTAAAGGGATAGTCGACCTAAAAACGAAAATCATTAACTCAATTACTCAATTTCTTTCTTCTGTTAAACATGAAGATATTTGAAAAAGCTTGAAACCTGTATCCATTGAATTTCATAGCATTTTTGTCTGCTATGGAAACCAATGATTATAGATTTTCAACTTTCTTTAAAATATCTTCTTTAGTGCTCAGCAGAATAAAGAAACTTGTAAAGGTTTGGGACCACTTGAGGGTGAGTAAACTAGTGAGTAAATGTAATTTTTTGTGTGAACTATCCCTTTAATTAAATACATAAGAATGTAAAAGAAAATGAAAGACAATTTCCCAGGACTCCAAACTATTACTGTTTTGTTCTGCACACAGGGAGTGATCTTCAGAATGGTATAGTTGGCTTCAGTCTGAGCTCTCAGTCGGGGCAGGTCCTGGACGAGGACTCAGTGAACAGAACAGTAACACTTTTATTGCAAAGACAGGAAAACAGGTGTCACACATTTAAGATTATGCTTTTTCAGTTCACCAATATATTGTTAATTATTTTACATATACATTCTAAATAAATATTAAATAACAAATTGGCATGTTTCCAGAGCATTTGAAGATGTGCTAGTGTTTTGGCGGGTCACGTTCAGCACTACAGATCATGCATTGGTCAGTCATGGAGTCGATCTGAGCAAAGAGCTGCTGCAGACGTCAGGCACGTCCGTCTGCAGGAAGGGAGAAGTTCTTTGTGCCCTTAAGTTGGAGGTGCAACCAGACAAGGTACTTGTTTTTAATTTTAAATGTAGGGTTGAAATGTAATCCATCTTAACACCGTGTCTGATCATCTTCCTCCTCGTTTTCTGGTCTGTGTACTACAGAACCCAGAGTATGAGGTGTGGTTTCTGGTCGAGGTCTTTAAAGTGGGCGAAGGTGCCGCTATAAATCAGACTGCCCGTTTTGCCAACATCACCATGCTGGAGAGTGATGACCCACGTGGGCTGGTGTACTTCGCCCAGGGCTCCAGATTACCTGTGGTCACCATCAAAACTGCAAGCCTCAGTCTTCAGGTCTATAGAGACGCCAGTACAGCATCATCTATTTCTGTCAAGTACCACATGCAGGTGAGATTCATTTGACTGATGGGCACAGTAATGTACATTACAAACAAGACCAAATATGAACGCTCAATTACTTGACAATGTTACAAATCCACACCTGCTGAAAATGCATGTAGTATAATTAATATAATTGTTAATAAATCATTTAATTATTTTTTTATAATAATTTCTTTTTTCGTTGTTGCTCTTTATTGCTCATTGGTTGGAGTCAAAGAGCAGCTACATGTCCAGTTACCAGTACCCACGGATCATATTACATAATGTGACCTCATTAGTGATGAGAGGCCTGAGATGATGTCAAATTCATGAGCCGAGATGTTGAATGTAGAGAAGATAAGAGCTCTGAGCAATTAGGCCTCTGGATTCCCAGAAAACACTTCAAAGGCAATATCTATGGCCACATAGTGGAACTGGAAAAGTAGGATTTGACATGCCGAATAAGGTTTTACGCCCAAAGTCCATCAGACTGTGGGAATGCTTTCTCATGCCAGCTTTTTGCGCTTTTTGTCCTTCTGTCACACCCTTTCCTTTCCTCTGTTCAGTTTTACTTGCCTACTGTTTCAGCTTTAGGCTTAAGGAAATGCTGTTCATTGTATATTACACATTTAACAAATTAGATAATTTTTTGTGATATAAACGTAAGCACACCTGATTTATTTTATTTATATAAATGCATTTGTGTGACGTTTATTTACATACATATATATGTACATATGTTTTTTTTTCCCAGAAAACATTTTTGCTGCAACAACAAACTGTTGACTTGAAATTTTCACCAGATGTTAGTAACAACCAAAGAAATCCAGATGTGCAAACAAAACTATTTTAATTAGTTTGCAAATTAAGTTATGTGCAATTTCAAGAGTTCACACTTAGCTAATGATTGATTATAAAGCTAGTTTGGCATGCTGTCCCGGGAGAGAGCCCCGAGCTCAAAAGATCCTCGAGCTCAGGGCTCCCTCCCGTTGCTAGGTGAGAGGGTAGTGTGAGTTCGGGTAGATCTCGAGAACTCCCCTGCTGGAGTAGCTGAAGGACAGATAGTGATTGTTCTTAGGAGATAGCTACTTACTAGGAGCATGTCTATGGTGGCTATTTGGATTAGTCAATTAACGTAAGTTGCATGTTTTTGGACGGTGGGAGGAAATCGGGGAACCCGGGGGAAACCCACATGAGCACGGGGAGAACTTGCAAACTCCACACAGAAACATCAGCTGGTTTGGTAAGGACTGAAACCAGAGACGTTCTTGCTGTGAGGCAACAGTGCTAAGCACTGAGCCGCCGTGCCACCCATCTAGAAATGAGGAGGAATAGGGGTGGATGGGGGGATCCTTCAAAGCGAAGATAGCTGTGATACGTAACCAAGGGTATTTATAGTAACTTAGGAATCGTCTCATTGGTGCGTTGTGAATTGGATAATGCAGGTCAGCTGCCAGCAATCATAAGCACGTGATCCTCTCGAAATTTGTTTATAAATAAATTCCACATAATGAAATGATTGCTTTGAACACATGATGGAAGGGATCTTTAGAAAGGCAGTGAAAGCCCAGACATCAGCTAAAATCTCTCAGTAGTTCTTCAGCAACCTTCTGCCCTTCGTCATAGTAAATTAATATTAGCTGCTTCAGTCCACATTAGCCGGATGATGACGATTAAACCAGACTGGACATTTCAGCAAGACAAGGATCCAAAACACAGTCAAGGGAACTCACAAATGGTCTCAGAGAAAGAAAATTAAGCTTTAGAATGGCCCAGCCAATCCCCTAACTTGAATCCAATAGAAAATACAAAGTAAAGTTCAGATTTGATAGACGAGACCCACAGAACCATCAAGATTTTTACACTCTGTTGAAGTGTGTGAACAAAATCCCACCTGAGCAATTCATGTGACTTAATTTTGTATTTGAGAGGTGTCTTTAGGCTGCCATTAATTGAACATATTAATAATTCCTTATCAACAGCTCCTAGAATATTTTTCCCTGAAATAAATGGTAAGATGTAATTTAAATGAATAATTCAGTATGATTTTTCAAGTTTTGTGGTACTAACTTTACTGATATTTGCAGAGAACTGGCATGGTGGTGAAGTCATTCAACTTATTATGCGTTTATTTGGAACAAAGGGGATAAAAGGCTTTATCTAAACATATACATTACCATACCACATTTCTTTTAATTTGTGTTACTCTTGGTTAATTATTGGCAAAATATATTGGTAATCATGTCCACATATTCAGTAGATCATTTCTTAAATCTTCTCCATTTTTTAATCTTTAGTGGAAAAAAAAACCACAGTGGTGTAGTGGGTAGCACGTTCGCCTCACAGCAAGAAGATCGCTGGTTCAAGCCCCGACTGGGTCAGTTGGCATTTCTGTGTGGAGTTTGCATGTTCTCCCCGTGGTTGTGTGGGTTTCGTCCGGGTGCTCTGGTTTCCCCCACAAGTCCAAAGACATGCGGTACAGGTGAAATGGGTAGGCTAAATTGTCCGTAGTGTATGAGTGTGAATAGAAGCTGGAAGGGCATCTGCTGCATAAAAACATATGCTGGATAAGTTG
Organism: Danio albolineatus; assembly: GCA_903798035.1. Lineage (NCBI taxonomy): Eukaryota > Metazoa > Chordata > Actinopteri > Cypriniformes > Danionidae > Danio > Danio albolineatus. The sequence goes on from CAIGQQ010038283.1 coordinate 4,476,127, forward strand.
GCGGTTCATTCCGCTGTGGCGACCCCGGATAAATAAAGGGACTAAGCCGAAAAGAAAATGAATAATAAAATATCTCTCCAATCTGACCATATTCACTTATGCATTTAAATAGCTTTTTAAAAAATCATTGTATTGTAATCCATTATGCTAAACCCAATGTTTAACTTTACTATAATTGTGTTTTGTGCCTCATATTCTCTCACAGGAGCTTCCAAAAGTAGAGTCTATTGGACCCAGTCTGATCTGGCCGGCTGTGGCAGGGCAAGATTTTGTCATGTCAGAGGGCACGTTGACATTTGAGATTGGACAGAGTAGTGCTGGCCTGAATATAGACCTCACACCAAACATTGGTTCCTCCAATCTGACACCCAAACGCTTCCAAGTGGTTCTCTCTGATGCTACCGGTGGCGCACGGGTTCATTCAGAATTCGGGCTGGCGAACGTCACCCTGGTTTCAGACACAGAGACTCAGGCTGTGTGGGCACTGCTGGACCAGCTACACCAGCCTCTGGAGGAGACCATCATCAACCGGGTCCTGCATGCACTCATCAATAAAGTTAGCAGGGACATCACCCCAGAGCAGCTAATTGCAGTGCTAGATGCCTCAAGCAAGGTGAGTGTGTGAGGGATGTGTGTACAGGAGGGCTGGGCGATACGGTGAAAATATGCAAAAACTATATTTCTTATAATTAAACTAACTTCAAAGGGGATATATTATGCCCCTTTTTTATAAAAAGTAAAATAAGTCTTTGGTGTTCTAGTGTTTATTTAAAGTTTGAGCTCAAAATACCAAACACAGATAACTCTTTGAAACTGCTCCTTCTATACATTGATTGTGCCGTTTGGTGACTGTTGCTTTAAATTCAAATAACATTGTGCTCTTTTTATCAAAAGAGGGTGGAGCTATAAACGCGTATGTGTTACCATAGCTGCAGATTCAAAACTGTAATGCCAGATGGTTTTTGCATAACAGGTCCCCTTTAAAAAAATCTATTTTTTCAGCAGTTAAAAAATGTGATGATCATACTAAAATAAACAGGTAATAGATGTTTTATCTGAACTAATTAAGTCTTAACATAAACATTTAGAGCTCTATTTTAATGATCTAGGCGCTAATTCTAAAGTGCATGGTGCAAAAGCATTAAGAGCATTAATGACAGAAAAATACAAAAAAATACAGTTTGCGCCACAGCGCATGGTCTAACAGGGTTGTGCTTATTTTCTTTACTTTCGTGGATAAGGAAACAATGGAAAAGCACTCCACAGAAGACATCCATTAGCCTACATATTTAATTTTGTTTGTTAAGTGCAAAGATCTGTTTCAAAACTATTTCTAAATTCAGTTCTAATTTACAGCAAATGAATAAAAACTATAATAATGAAGTGTGGTCAAAAAACTGAGTTAGGTCCAAACACACGTCCTGTTCTTATACCCCATATGGTGATGCTGACGGCTCCAGAACCGCGACAGATGGACAAATCTAAACGTGTTTTTATTAAAACAAATATAAATATGTATATAAAAATAATACTGCTAATAATACTAACATTATACAAATGCAAATTGTCATGAATAAACTGAAAACAGCAGAAGACGACATGGATGTAGTGGTTTTTATATTTATGTAGACAATAATAAATATATTTTAACATTTTAATTTATATTTTTTTATATGTAAAGGTATTTGTGTATTGCTTTATATCCTCTGTGTATTAAGCAATGTGTAAGTGTTTAGATCTGCATACTGTAGGCGCATAACTAACACACGTCTAACACGTGTCTAACGTGCTGGACTAGTTTTAAGTTGGTCAGTGGTGCAGTCTGCTTCAGTTCCTCAAAGAAGCAACGTGCCAACAATGCGCCTTAATAGACCTGCTTTTTAGACTGGAACACCCATGAATCCACAACTGGTGTAAATGGATATGCTATTTAAACAGCGTGGTGCAAAATGTGAAATATAGGGTTGCACTGGTCTGAAAATAGCAGCAAATCACGCCAAACACGTCTTGCATCTTATTGCGCTGCGTGTATGATAGGGCCTCTAGAGTTTAAAACACCACAAACGACTCAAAACCTTGATGGAAATTCTGATTCTTATTGGCTGTTGTGGCATTTTCCTCTCTCGTCTCCCGGCATTAGAATTTATTTACAGTTCTAAGTTCACCTAACAGCACCTATCTGAGAGGTGAGAATGACGATTGTAAAGGCTCCATCTGATGGGTCAGATTTGGATTAACAATCAAAGCAAACCAAAACCAAGCAGCACATACAGTGTATTTAATGTATAACACTTACGAAACTTACGACAACTCAAGTTTATTTATTTAGCACATTTCATACTCAATGATAATTTAAAGTGCTGTAAAAATGATTTAAAATGGGTTAAGACAGGGTTAAAATAAATGAAAAAGAAAAGAAAGAAAGAAAGACACAAATAGTGCGGTCTGTCGGATGTAGCACAGTGCCCCTTTAGTAAAGGTACAGTTATAATATTTAATTATAATTATAATTAAATATATATATTATATTATATTTGGATATTGTGCAGCCCTAGTGTACAGCATGTTTGACCTGAAGCTTAAACGTCAAGTAAAGTGCTTTGAAATGTGCATTTTACATTTGATGTTTCACATAATCTCAACTGACATACAACATTACAGGGCTGGACATAGAGTAGCTCCTCCCCTTTTTGAAAACCAGCCAATACCATTTCGTTTTCATCATAGCTCTGCCAGTGAGAGTAGTTGAGCTCAAGAGCATCAAATGAAAAGCAAATGAGAAGAGTCTTAAGGGGCGGGGCCTGTCAGATACTAGACAGGATTTGATTGGGCAAAAGATTTGATGAGAAACTGAAGAGTGAGGGGATGTCAAAAAAACGTTAGTCTATTTAGGCAACAATGACAAACTACACGCTATTTATTACTGTTAAATGTAGCTAACAGAGCACCTTAGAATTATTTTTGAAGGATAAAATATTGCTTTTTCTATTACAGCACTGAATTCCATTTTCATGTACAGTTGAAGTCAGAATTATTAGCCCCCTTGAATTAATAGCCCCCCTGTTTATTTTTTTCCCTAATTTCTGTTTAACGGAGAGAAGATTTTTGCAACACATTTCTAAACATAATAGTTTTAATAACTTATTTCTAATAATTGATTTGATTTATTTTATTTTTGCAACGATGACAGTAAATAATATTTGACTAGATATTTTTCAAGACACAGCTTAATACAGCTATACAGCTTAAAGTGACATTTAAAGGCTTAACTAGGTTAATAAGGTTAACTATGCAGGTTAGGGTAATTAAACAAGTTATTGTGTAACGATGGTTTGTTCTGTAGACTATCGAAAACAAAATTAGCTTAAAGGGGCTAATCATTTTGACCTTAAAATGTTATTTTTTTATTATTATTAAAACTGCTTTTATATTAGCCAGAATAAAAAATATTATCAGACACACTGTGACAATTTTCTTGCTCTGTTAAACATCATTTGGCAAATATTTTAAAAAAAAGAAAGAAAAAATCTAAGGGGGGCTAATAATTCTGACTTCAACTGTATATTAGAATAGAAAACACATTTTAAATTGTAGAATAATATTTCAAAATATTGTGGTATTTTTGATTAAATAAATGCAATTTAAAAACAAAACATTTGAAAAATAGCCTAATGTTTATTCTGTGCATAATAAACAAGTTTATCTTTTTTAGAGAGGCAAGAACTTAAGTTGGCTGGATCATGAGAATTTGTTTTATTAGCTGTAGTTCAGGAAGTCCAGTAGCTCGAAAGAACAATGAGGGACCACATATTGACCCCTGGAGATCAATTAAGACAGCTTTCCCTAGAATGTTTTTTGTTCCTTAATTTCATAGAAATCATTTTTCTTGGCAGTACAATGCAAATGTGTACAGTTATAAGGCTCCACTGTGTAAACAAAAAAATTCTAGTCTTGGGAATAAAGCTTTGTCTTTTTGTTAAGCTCTGCTATTTTATTACTGGAAACAGAGTAACACCCTGTATGTTTCACACACTGATTTGCTACAAACTAAGCTGCTTTCTCAGTAGCAAATATACTGTATCATTGTTAGTTAGCTTAAAATTTATTTTTTAATGCTAAAACTCTGACGGATTGAACTAAAACTTAAAGACCTGTACTGTATGTTGCTAATAATAATAATAATAATAATAATAATAATAATAATAATAATAAGAAGAAGAAGAAGAAGAAGAAGAAGAAGAAGAAGAAGATCATATTTCAAATTAAATAATTTTATTTCAACCTATTTTTAATTGTTCAAACCATTTAATATTAAGTATCTGCTAATACCCTTCCATTTTCACAGATTTACTGAAGGATTTTCTTTTCTTTTGTTTGTTTATTTCGGTGTTTATTTTGTAGTGATGCAATAGAAGAACCAGTTTGGGTTACACCAGAAACATTTCACTCTTTTTGCACCATCAAAAAACAAAACTAACAGGTTCTTCATTGAACCATCAATGCCAATAACGATCCTTTTTTCTAAGTGTGTTGCATCACCATACTTATAGATACAAATTATCTTAGAAACCTTGCTGTTTTTAGTGAAGGTTTAGCTGTTAAGCAATCAAACTGCTACTGTACAGAGCTCTGTTCCTGTTTGACTGCTTTCATATTTCCACACAGCTAATGTAAACTAAATGCAATATTAGTTCAACATGCATTAATTAATAATGTTGTTTGAGATCAGCTCAGGACGTCTCTACTTTAACACTAAGCATAACTGATATTATAATGGACTTTGACAGTCTTTTATCATTCAATTGACAGATTCTGAATGATGCTGAACAGACTCCTCTAAAAGACAGCAGTCGTGGGTTGACCTATGAACTCCTGTGTGCCATGGCGAACCCCAATCGAACAGATACTCAAGGTGTGAGCCAGCTGTCTGAGGTGGCAGAGCGCTTTGCATACAGTCTGCTTACAGACATTAAGTGTGGAGCAGAAGGAAAGAGGTGGGAAATATACTCTAAATTAATGTTTGTATCTTTACCAGAGCTCATTTTATTTTACAAAGATTATTTTCCTCTATAATCTATTCCCAGAGGCATAACCATATTGGACACTTGCCCATATTTCACCATCGCTGCACACCACTGGTATTCTACTCAGATCAACGGGCATACTTTCATAGGCAAAAACACAGACACGTTTACCTTGCCCGAGACCCTGCTGGAGGTGCCAGCTCTTCCTGTCGACAGCACGGCCCCGTCGGCTTGCCATAAAGTGCACTTCACAGAATACAGTACTGAACACTGGTTCCTCACCAACAAAAAACCCAGCGCTTTAAATGGCAAGGTAAAAAAAAACCATTATTGTAGAACCTTTCACTAAAATGAATATGACATTGTCAAGACGGCTTATTGCAAGTGTCCAGAAGATGGCACTGTTGAGTTGTGCATCATTTACTTGACTTTTTTCTTTCTCAGCATACCATTTCATTTCTTTGTGTGGCAGTAATAGTCATTATGAAGATTTTATTAACACTTAAGAATGGGAAACTGATTTACATCTTACTGTCTAACAAATGTATGTGTGCAGGTTTTTTCAGTCAGTCTTTATGGCAGAGGCTCTAAACCTCTTGCCGTAGGTCAAGAGGTTGTTTACCGTATACATACCCCAGATCGACGAGGAAAACCAAAACCGAGCCAATCTCTGTGCCTGCTGTGGAATCAGGCTGCCGAAAGGTAATTACAAAACACAGGCACTCTGGATTAAGGAGCACTGTAATAGTACATAAGCTGCTTTGTTCAGTTGTACATATTGTACTTGAAAACATACATGCCTATTTTCAAAAAAAAGTAAAATAAAATAAAAATCCTCAATGAATCAAACTGACTGACTATCTGATGTCAAAAACTGACCTTGTCCATGTATTTCACGCTCATTTGTGGGACGTACAGTGTGTACAGTGGAGCTGATGGGTCATGGCTCCTGACCCGCCATGATAAAAGTCTTTTTAAGGCCTGTCACACACATTATTTGGTGTATGTTGGTGTGTGTAGCTTTTATCCAGGATTGTTAGCTGTACAATTTATCACTTAATCTCTGTTATACCTTCTATACAGTATATACTGCATACAGTAGTCAACATTTGAAGTGGATCGTCACCTTTCATCAAAGTTGCCCTAAAATTATTGAACAGCACCCATTCTTGTCCTAGAACAATTTTGAAAAACATTTTTGATTCACTTCGAATGTTGACTACTATTTTTTTTTTCAGTGTCATAACCATTTATTACGCAACTGTGATTCCTTGTAAACGACACCCTGAATTCCTTGAGCTCACTTATCTAAGTGACAGCTTAATAGTTGGAAATCAGCGTAATGAGCGATCATTTGAAATGATAAGCTGGATTGTTATGTAAGTTTCGTTTACTGTAGATGAACAGACTATCAAGTCTAACTCATTGTGTCTCTGTGTTTCCCCACAATGTGAAATCAGCCACTCTAACCTTAATCTTAAAGAATCATGAAAGTCTGACTGATAGAACTATTTGATTTGAATCCTAAAGAGTCATGAATGGCTGTCAAAGTGGCAGCTTCTCGAATCATATCCTAAACAAAATGCTGATCACAAAGTTGACTAAAACTTTGCCCAGAAAATATTCCGAAGTATCAGTTAGATGTGCACAATGTATTTATTCCATATTGGCCATTTGTTGATATTATTATCATTAATACTAGTAATAGTATTATTATTATTAGTAGTTCTAGTATCATATTTATTTTACTTGATTTACAAAAAAATATATATATCAGCAAAATAAATTATCTTGAAAAAAGGTTCTGAATCATTTATTTTCCTTAATTTATAAAATAAAATTGAGCAAGAACAAATTTAGCTTTTGATTTTTAATAATGTAGTTGTAAATATTATGTATAATGTAGTAAATATTTAACTACACAACTACACAAAGTATCAATGTTAACATTTTGGTTTGTTTGTTTACTTTTAGTTTTGTTGTTTACATGTATGGCTTGTCCTGACTGTTGTGTCATGATTTCTTCTGCCCAGCTGGTTGTCTGATGGTCAGTTCTGTCGTTTGGTGGATGACACTCAGAATTACGTAGAGTGTGCCTGTTCGCATCTGTCCCTCTACACAGCGTATGCAGAGATTGAAAGCTTGGCTTCATTCAATGAGGCTTTCTATGCTGCTGGCTTCATTTGTATCTCAGGTAACTTACTACATTCTTCTCTATATGCTTGAGAGGTTACAAATCCCACCATAAAACCACAAGAAACCATCCGTGTATTATACTACATATACAGTAAGTCTTTTTTACTCGCAGGGTTTGCCTTGGCCATGGTGTCTCATCTGATGTGTGCAAGATTCCTCATGTTCGCTGCCAAACTCCTCACACACATGATGGTGGCCTGCTTAGGGACTCAGGTAAGATCAAGCGTAACCAGAACTTCTAGTCAATTTTCAGTGTTAAACAGCTATATATAGTTAGCCAGCTGCACCAACACTAAAACTAAAATCCACAGCACAGGCTCATTGGAGATATGTTGGAAGTACATTTTTGTGAAACCTGGAATATGTTGTTCCATTTCGTAGCACATTTCAGATGACAAATCCACTAGAGGGTGCTGTCAACATTTTGCGAATCTGAAATACAATGTACATTTTGTTATATTTCTCTGATACACATCCTACTTGTACAAGTCCAAGGAAAGGGGCTTATCATACAGACCAACTAGTGAGTCACTGATATAAACCCAACGGATAGTGCTACAAAAGCAATCTTAAAAAAATACGCACTGTGACCATGTAGTTTTACCTTGATTTTACATTTTTTTATCTCGATTTTGGAATCGTGCTTCAACAGACTTGAACTCGAGCACTCTCCATCACAAGCACAACACCAGAAATGTTGACCATGTGGAGATAGTAAGGTGAGACAAACATTGGATTATACATTAAATCACAGGCAATGTTAAGTTGCTTTGTGGTATTTATTTGGTATTGCCCGAAGAAAAAAAAAAGTTTTTCGTGGGCAATATGTCCTGAAAATATAATTTGTGAAAAAAAAAATAAAAAAAAATTGTTGCAGTCATAATGACCATAGTGTTATTTTTATCTAGAAACTGCAGTCAAACATATTTTCAAGTACTTTTATTGTGGTTTCACAAAAATATATGCTGAATCAAAGATTTTCACTGAGCCTGTGTTAAGAATTCAGAATTCAGCCTGTTTTGAGATTCAGCAGTTCTTTGTCCAAGTCTTCGACACCCAGCTTGGCACATTGTGTAAGGCTGTGTCTGAAATCGCCTACTACTCAGTAGGAACTACATTTTAATTTGAATTTACTACACGACTACTCGAAAAGTGCATTCTGTACAGTATGAATGAGAGCAGCATGAATGGAATTCGTACTACATCTGCCATTTGTCATGATCATGTGACCTACCCGCATCAGTGGTGTCTTTTCACTCCTGTTTATGATCTCTCATGTGGCATCATGGGATAGCTTATCGTCCATCGGATGTGCACTTCAGAATCTCAGCAAGTAGTTTCTTCTTGAATACTGTTTTTCATATACTATAAGGTTGAACATACGGTACTACTCTGCTCGCATACTGTTTTTAACGTATTATATAGTATGGAAGTATGTAATTTTGGACACAGTATTTGTTTCTCTTACTGCTTCAGAGGTTTGTTTCATTCGAGCGTAAGTGCCATGTGAAGTGAATATCACGGGATAATCTGCTATGATGCCTGTTCAAAAGTGTGTTCAATTCAAACACTTAAGACAAACATTAAACAACATTAATAGTACGAAAAACAGCAACAACCTTTTTGCCTAATGTGACTTCAATGCAGATCACATGATTATCACTTAATAACCCTTCACAGTTCTGTAATAATTGAAAATGCCAGAAACAATGGTGTAGCTCTTTTATTAACTAAGTAAACTTCAGGTTTGGCTGATGTCCTGTGTGAAAGAGACTGAGAGTAGTGAACACTATGTAGGGAACATGAAGATCTGAACACAGTTTCTTATTGGAGATCTAATGAGGTGGTTATCTAAATCAGGTGTGTTAAGCAATAGAAGGCATACAAAATTAGCAGTGAGAACCACTGGTCTGATTGTTTACTGTGTGTATGTTTGTATGTTACATCAGTACAGTACAGTAAACTGATAATGTGGTGGTGAGGCTAAACTCCACTTACAATTTGTGCTTGGGAATCAGTATCAGGATCTAGGACGCTGCTCCAAAGAAATGTGATACAGCTACGACGTCAGCATGACGCTTTCTGCTGCGTAATGTGGCCTGGTTTACCGTCAGTATGTCTGGCTTGTCTTTGAGCCATATTAAGGTAGAGTATGATGTTGCTGCATCCCTGGAGTCATGTTAAACTTACTCAAAGCAAAAATTGATGTTTTGTGAGTCTTTGAACGAAACCTGAGGTGTTTGTGTACTAGTGTGATGCATTAAAGTACTGTGTGCATCAGTGATATAGTACTGTAACCTGAATACACAAAGATGGAATCAGAAACTCCAACAGGAGTCACAGTGATTTAAAGTGGATTACTTGGGTTCAGGTTATTTTGTGCAAATGCACAGGTGTCTTTTTGCATGTATCTTTTTCAGAGCACGTTGTGAAACCAAAGCACCTTTAGATTCAAATGTGCAAAAAATGTGCCTTGAAACTGTCTAGATTCAGCGGGGGGGATAGATAACATTTTCTAAGAACTATGTCATTGCAGCTTGGGCGAACACATCCAAATGGGCTAGTCTGATTAAACCCTGACAACCGAACTATCCCTGTGCACCCATCCCTGTCCAAAGAAGAGGGGGGTCATTTAGTCAGTGGTCTGATACCTGTGGACCGGAGTTGGAATTTTCCACTGGTCCTGCTCACTTATAGAAAAAGACAAAAACAAACAGGGCTCTACTTAACAGGGCTCAGAAAAACCTGGTGGCATTCTGTCATCCGTTAATTGTTTTGCTTTTCTTTACCTCGACGGTGTTGAATGGAAAATTCCAGGCTGTCCATCCCAAGAAGTCATGCGTCATCCAGGTTCGGTACCGACAACAGCTGGGCTCATGTTTTGTCAAAGGATGTTAAAAGGTTATAAGATAAATATCCTCTAGAGTTGGAAAAGGATTTGTTGTAAGTTGATTCCAGACTTCCCAGTTAGCACATGTGCGTCACTGAAATATCTGTAAAAGAGTGCATGTTTTAGAAATCAGTGTGTGCTATTTAAAGCAATATTTGCGTAGATATTCATTCACTAATTTTCTTTTTCGGCTTAGTCCCTTTATTAATCTAGGGTCACCACAGCGGAATGAACCGCCAACTACATACACTCTTGCACAATTTAGCTCACCCAATTCACCTATACCACATGTCTTTGGACTGTGGGGGAAACCAGAGCACCCGGAGGAACTCCACGCAAACACAAGGAGAACATGCAAACTCCACACAGAAATGCCAGCTGACCCAGCCGGGGTTCGAACCAGCAACTTCTTGCTGTGAGGCGATTGTGTTACCCACTGCACCACCGTGCTGCCCATTTGTGTAGATATCTGCTAATAAATTGTATTTGGAGACTCGTTCCAAAGCAGAATTTTCACAAACTTCTTTCATATGCTGTTCTATTAGATCTATTTTTCAATATTTTTATAGATATGACCAAATATGTTTTTTTGTGCATGCACATTTTTAGTTGACATGCACAACCTTTCAAAATACATTTCATTTGACAGATGCGACGTCATCAAGTTTCTGCATTTTTCCTGCAAGAAAGTTATGAGTAGGGCCACACGGAACCTGCGCGCGCAGAATTCCGCAGATTTCCGCAGATTTTCAGCCCATCATTGATTCTGTATATTTATGGGTGTAAATGTGTGTAAATTTATATTTAATCAGTTTTCAAAATAATTTCAGTAAAAATATTGATTAATATGAAAATATTCATATGATTTATTTACAATACAGCTTGTAAAGTAATATTTTCTGTCTTTTAGCAGAGATTTTATTCAAGAGACTTGCTTTGTTTACCAAATAAAGTGGATCTAATTGGATTCGCATTGTAAACATTAAATAAAAGTTAAAAAGGTGTAACTTTTTATTTTATATATAAATTTTTTTGTTATGATGTTCCTAAAATGATTCCGCATAAATCCGCAGATTTTTAACAAAATACTCCGCAGAATTAGCAAAAAATGTCCGCAGATTCCGTCTGGCCCTAGTTATGAGCAAAATAAAACCTACTATGTCAAATTACAATTTTTAAGATTTTAACCCCCTTAAACAATTTATTTTTCCCCCATCCTGGTTCAGTGCTACCACCTTAGCTAGCCTAGCATATGAATAAAAGTTAACATTTATGAAACTAAAATATAGTAATGTGTATTTATATTAATGCATTTCTCGTGTATGGCCATACTCGTCCACTTGGATGATACGACGGCAGCCACAGGACAATGGCGCCAGTGCGCTCAACACACACCAGGTGGAATAGAGCGACAGTGATAGAGCCAACTCAGTGGATGGGGATGATTGGGAGTTCATGATGGTTAAGGACCGATGGAGGGAATTTGGCCAGGATACCGGGGTTACACACCTACTCTTTACGAGATGTGCCATGGGATTTTTAATGACCACAGAGACAGTATAATGTCTCCTTCACTTTACTGGGGCAATAGGACTAACACAGACCGCAAGTTGAGTGCCCTCTGCTGGCCTCACTAACACCACCAGCAACCTAGTTTTCCCGTGTGTTCTCCCATTCTGGTACAGACCAGGTTCAGCCCTGCTTAGCTTCAGTGAGTAACCAGTCTTGCAGGCTGCAGGGTAATATGGCTGTTGTGATATTTCTTTTTTTCTTTTTTTTCTTTTTTTTTTTTTTATAAAATGAGGCGTAATGAGTAGCATGTTCGCCTCACAGCAAGAAGGTCACTGGTTCGATCCTCGGCTGGGTCAGTTGGCATTTCTGTGTAGAGTTTGCATGTTCTCCCCGTGGTTGCGTGGGTTTCCTCCGGGTGCTCCGGTTTCCCCCACAAGTCCCCACATGCAATACAGGTGAATTGGGTAAGACAAATTGTCCGTAGTGTATGTGTGTAAATGAGAATGTGTGGATGTTTCCCAGAGATGGGTTGTGGCTGGAAGGGCATCCGCTGCGTAAAACAAATGCCGGATAAGTTGGCGGTTCATTCCGCGGTGGCGACCCCGGATTAATAAAGGGACTAAGCCGAAAAGAAAATGAATGAATGAATAAAATGAATAGATAAATGAAAAATACAGGGCAACACTTCATTTTGCTCCAATTTATACATTTCATTCTTGGTTTAATTGTCTGGTGTGAACCCAACTTCTGTAGGATTTAGAATTTTGATTGATGGGAGTTGCTTTTTTTATTTAATTGTTTTTAACTAAATTCAAAATAGGAAAATATATTGTGATTCTGTTTGACCACCTGCGTGACAGCTTGTGTAGGTGAGACAGGACGACAACTCAAGACTGTAGTTAGTGGAAATTTACCCAGACTAGCTCACCTGGCCCAATATGTCAGTGCAGATAGGGCTGTTCTTATGAGCAGCAATTACACACATTTAGCAGGGGTAATCAGCTAGCGAGCTACAGCAATAAAAAGGCTTTTCGGGAAGGTGCCATTTAGATCCACATGCATGCAGCTCATGTGTGAGATGTACACAAACACATATGGAGACGCTAACACTCATGGCCACCCATGCATATTGTCACACAGAAATGTGTATATATATCAAATAAAAAATACAAATATATATTTTTAATTTTCATTCATTCATTCATTTTCTTTTTTCGGCTTAGTCCCTTTATTAATCTGGGGTCGCCACAGTGGATTGAACCACCAACTTATCCAGCATTTGTTTTACGCAGCGGATGCCCTTCCAGCTGCAACCCATCTCTGGGAAACATCCACACATTCTCAATCACGCACATACACTACGGACAATTTTAGCCTACCCAATTCACCTATACCGCATATCTTTGGACTGTGGGGGAAACCGGAGCACCCGGAGGAAACCCACGCAACCACGGGAAGAACATATAAACTCCACACAGAAATGCCAACTGCCAATCTTCTTGCTGTGAGGCGACAGCACTACCTACTGCGCCACCGTGTTGCCTATTTTTGATTTATTATCTCAAACGAAATATTTTCCTACACATTTTCTTTAAATTTTTTGTTGAATTGAATGTTCCAGAATGAAGTGGCTGGGGTCAGGATGTCCAAACAAATGTTCTGGTTATTTCAGCTCAGCTCTGAGAATTGAGATCCACCAGTGTCTGATTTGTCTGAAGGTTGAGATATTTTAATCTAATATTCTGCGCCTTGTCATGTGCCGCATGCAGTCAATTTTTAAAAAGTTCTTCTGACACACTGCATCGTTTGTCTGCCAGGCTTTGACTGGGATGCAGTACTAAAAGTTTGATTCTAAACGCCCTTCTTTATACTTTTATTTTAAGATATTTAAAGTAATGCTCCATTAGTTAATGTTAGTAATGTATTTACTAACACGAACAAAGTAATGAATAATACATGTACTTCAGTGCTTATTCATATGTGTTAATGTCAGTTAATGAAAAGCAAACAACCAATCCTGCACACTATCAATACTTGCTCAAAGATTTATTAAATATAACATTTTATCAAACTTACCTACACATCAAAAGTCACAATATTTTTAAGAAACAATAACCATTTAATGTCATTATTGAGAAACACAGTTTATCCATCATCATCATCATCATCATCATCATCATCATCATAATCATCATCAAAAAATAGTTTTTGCAAAGTTACAGTTTGTATAGTCACAATCCAGAACAATTCACATCTTTATAAAAACAATTACAGCATTAAATTAAATAACATTCTCCTTCTCCTCAGTTTGACATTGTTAATGTTAGTTAATAAAAATAGTCATTCATTGTTAACTCTAATGTTAACAAAGAACTACACTATAAAAATACATGTTAATGATAGCTTTCTGTATGTTGATCCACAAGTTCTGTTTATTTATGGTTGTGAATTACATTGTGGAACTTTGATCTTTCTTCCAACACTTTTTAAACTTGAAAAGTTTGGAAAAGGTGTGTTTTATTAACATTTTTAATAGTTTAAAGTGATGTATTGTCTGGGTTAATATTGTATATTACAGTACCAAAACCTTGTAATAGACTGCCAGTACATTTCCTTTCATTTTACAGACTTGTTTCTCTGCTAAACTGCTAAAATGTCTATAATAATCACTTTATTAAAATGTAGAGTTACATTTTCAACATCAAAAGGCGACAGAGCAGAGATCAGGGACCCAAAATGCAATTCACAACTGTAAACAAACACTTGTGAATCATAACATACAGAGATAATACAGATATTATTTTTTACAGTGTTCTTGATTCTTAGTTCATGTTAGTAAATGCATTAAGTAACATAAACTAAAGCAAACTTAACTGACCTTTGTTAGGTAAACTGACTGAACTGAATTAGGTGTGGTCAAACCAGTTATTGTTGGGCATGCATTAATTGCAGTATCATAGAAGGCTAAGTGATGATATAATGCTGCACAATTCCTGGAAAGTCTTTTCAGAAATAAGTGATTTGTGGCGTGGTGAACAAAATGATTCTTGACTCATGGGGTTAGTTCTTCAGTAGCAGTTACTATTTACTGGAATGACATAACCCCTGATTTAAATTCACAATTCACATTCATTTCTGCAGCAAAAAAAGGGGGAAAAAGTAAAACTTTACTCTTAGTACATTTTAACTACTGGCTTATTATAAGTTTTTGGCTGTTTTATTAGTAATCATAAAGTATGATCCCTTTCTTCATCCCTAATTTACTAATTAAAAAGCAGCAAATTAGTACTTTATTGAGCTAAAGGTCTTATGGTTTGTTAATTGTGAGAGTTTAAATTGAACTTTAAAATCAGTGTGAAATCCACTAAGTGTGGAGCCACTAAGCATTGTTCTTATGACGTTTTTCTACAAAAGGAAAACGCAAATATATCAAATTCCTCAAATATAGTCTGTGTTAGTAAATGCAAGGCTATTTATGAAATTCAGGCATAAAACTGAATGACATTTTTTCAAAAGACTCTTTTATAGCCTACAGCTAATCAATCTGTCAGATTTTGGAGTGCATTACAGATCTAAAGAAAATACACTCATAGATATGGTATATAAGTACATAATTTCACTCACCTGGAAAAAGGAGGCAAGTTGAATGGGTAGTGAGCACAATTAAGTGCACACAGCATGCCATATTGTATGATAATTCTAGGAAATAATTCCAAAATGCAATTAACTGTGTAAAGCCACTAAAAACAAAACAAAAAATACGATATATATGCAGAGTTCAGTGGCTAATCAGCCGGAATGACATGTTGACGACCAGCGAGACCTAGCTATCACTCAAGTGGCCACGCCCTTGATTATGAGTACTTAATATAACTTAATAAAAACGAAACGGATGAGAATAATTCAACAAGTTGTCATGAAGGTTAATATTAGCTATATTTGCACCAAAACCATATTTTGTACCAGACTGTAAACAAGTTTTTAACAGCTGTAAAACACAAATTTAGCATAGCAGTCAGTAAACATCTGTACTTCCTGAAGCCAGCCCCCAAAGGCGAGCCGATGAATTGCAGTTTCATTTACTTTTAAATTGGCTTCACGAGGGAGAGCGGCCAGTTGCCACTTGGTTGAGTGGCCATCCTTCTCTGTTGACATCAAATAAATGGCTTCACCCACAATAATCTTAACCACGCCCGTCTAGATAGCTATAAGGGAATGATGCCAAAAATAAAGCCCTGCATCCTTATTTATTTTACATACTGTATATATAATTGTTGAATTTTTTTTTAAGACAGCACAGATTGTGACATTACATATTACAACTGTAGCATCTGTAGACATTTTGCATGCTCAAACAATAGTGTTAGAGTGGCTTTAGGCTGCATCTGTTGTTTATTATTGTCATGGGGCTGGTAACAAAGACATATTGCATACAGTGAGAGTTTTGATAATGCAAATCTGATGAATGTTCTTCAATGAGTCGATGAGTCTTCAAGGGTTTGCTTTCAGTTGGTCGTGGGAGCTAGGTTTGAGACCAAGAATGTCCATCCACAATAAATCTATAAGTGGGAAACTGACACTCATGTTCTGGCTGACGTCAGAAAGTCTGGGAGAGCAAAACAATGCCTGTGAGAAAGTCAAGCGAAAGGAAGCAAATCTCTGGACTTCTCAAACCTCCTCTCTGCCCTCTTCCTCTTGCATTAAAGGTGTGTGTGTGTGCTTGTTCGTGTGTGTGCACTGGTTTGTGTGGTTTACCAGGACAGAAATTTAAGTCAAAAGTCATTTGTTTAATGACATAGGTATGACAGAGGAATTGCAACCTTGAGGTGTTTTATGAGGACATGTCTGATGTCCTTGTAATTCAAAATGCTTAGAAACATACTTAATGGCAACTTTTGGCATTCAAAATTTGCCACCAATTTCCTGTGAGAGTTTTTAAGAGTAAGTGTGAGAGTAAGTGTTTTTAACTAAAATACAGTATGCCTATGGAGAGTCCTTGTAAGCCACCGATACCAACGTTTGTGTGTTGGGGGTGCACTTGAAACACTAAAAAACACAGACACACACACTGGCACTGCTTTATGGACCAAACTGATGGTTCCACAATGAAATCTGATTACAGAAGATGGAAGAAGGGTGGTATTAAAGAGGCCAGTGTTTTCCCCCTGGAATTAAATTGTGCCCATGTCTGTTAATTCGCTCGAATGACAGAGAAGGACATGCTTATTCAGAGCAACAGCGCACCTCTTTCACAAAGTCTGGCTCAAACTGGACAGAGGGGTGTATGTGGGCCTGTGGAGAACAAAGCAAATTGGATGCATACAGCACAGCGTGTGGTTTTCTTAGACTTGGCTTCTTTCTGCTGTGCCACACAAATAATAAGAAATTGCTACTAAATTTTGGTGCGTAATAAAGGGATCGTTCAACCGAAAAATGAACATTCGCTGTCAATTAACTCTTTAATTCTCAGACCATCCAAGACATAGGTGCCTTCTTTTCTTCTGTGAAACATCAAAGAAGATTTGAAGAATTCAGATGCAAAAAAATTTCCTCTAAAATGTACTCAGCCTCTTATGTTTATGTTCACTTATTTCACTTTGAAGGCAATGAAAATAACCTGTTCTTTGCACTAAGAGTAAAATTACTGTTGATAAGAGAAAAACGCTAATTTTAGAAGAAAATTTTAGATGGCACTTACAGGTTTTTGCATTTAAACGCTTCATTTGTATCTGAAACATGAAAAAAATTGTCTATATAATTCATTCATTCATTCATTTTCTTTACGGCTTAGTCCCTTTATTAATCTGGGGTCATCACAGTGGAATTAACCGCCAACTTATCCAGCATATGTTTCACGCAGTGGATGCCCTTCCAGGTGCAACCCATCTCTGGGAAACATCCATACACACTCATACACTACGGACAATTTAGCCCACCCAATTCACCTATACCACATGTCTTTGGACTGTGGGGGAAACCGGAGCACCCGGAGGAAAACCACGGAACATGGGGAGAACATGCAAACTCTACACAGAAATGCCAACTGACCCAGCCGGGGCTCGAACCAGCGACCTTCTTGCTGTGAAGTGCTACTCACGTGCTACTCACTACGCCACTGTGGCACCTTGTCTATATAATAAATTATGTAAATATATTAAATTACAACATTATTGCCTTTAATATGCGGCTTTGGGAAACAGAGTGTGTAATTTATAATGAAGTATATCAACGTATATCAACATTTTGTGAGGATATTAACACAATCTCCCTGATTAATTTTCCATTATTTTTACTCTTAAATAACTGGTAACCACTGAATTTAAATTAATAATTAAAGTAACAGTTTAAATTAAAAATTACAAATCAAAAATACCTGCAATTTACTCACTCTCAAGCCATCCTGTGTGTATATGACTTTTTTCTTTCAGACAAACACAGTCAGAGTAGTTTTACATTTTATCCTGGCTCTTCCTTGCTGTGTAAAAGTGTTGGATTGTGGACATTATTTGAAGTTCCCAAAGGAGCAAAAATTTGCACAAAACAAATCCACACACACACACACACACACTATTCAAACTACTTAATTTAAATGAGTGAAAACATGAGTTTTAAAACATAAGTAAAATATGAGTAAAAATTCGTTTTTGTGGGGGGGTTGGAACAACTTAATTGTTTTATGATCAATCTAATTAATTTTGTAAAAATAATTAAGTTAACTTAATCGACTTGTGTTGGGACAAAAGAAGTTATGTGCAGCCAGGGGACACAACTTCTACAACTTTGATGTATACCGATGTATAACGCGTGGTGATGATGATGATGATGATGACGACTTCACTTAGGATCAATATGGCTGTGCAAAAAAAGTTCAAGCTCTTCTTTTTCTTACTGTGAAATCCTCTGACATTTTAACTTCTCGTTTTCCACTTTCTGTCAGTTACCGGCCTTTAAATATTCACATTCTTCTCTCACTGAATCTTATGTGTGTCTTACATTTGAGTCAGAGATCAGCCAAGAAGTTGTCTTGAAACATGATTTGCAATTCGCAATTTTTAAATATTTAATAATTAGAAGAAGAAAAAAGTAATAATAATAATAATAATAATAATAATAATAATAATAATAATAATCATAGTCATAATCATAATCATAATCATAATCATAATCATAATCATAATCATAATAATTACAATAATAACAAACATTGATCCAATTCATAAGACATTTGTTAAGCTCCTGGTGGGTTATGTTTGAATGAATTAGTTTTATAACAGATTTGTGGACTTTTTGAAGGTTAAAAAAGAGCCACTATATCCAACTCCATTATAGAGCATCATGCTACTCTTGACTGTGTTCATCTGAATGGAGAAAATCATATACACTGAGGATGGCTTGAGAGTGAGTAAATTATGTGGTAATTTTCATTTCTGGGTGAACTATTCTTTTAAAGCCCACAATTTCAGATAAAAATCTTGAATTGTTCTTCTGAAAAAAGTGACCTACTAGGGTATTTTGATGGTAATGGAAAAGATATATTTTTGCAAGAACTATTCTTTAGCATATTGCTGTTGTACAGCAGGAGAGACCTCAAATACAGTAGAACAGCTTTTTGAAAACATCAGAATACTGCATTTCTTTATGATCAGACTCCCAACACATATTTATTATAAAATTGACAAAAAAATCACACTGAGGGAACCAAGCCTCCTCTTTGCCTCACTTCAAATGTATGAATTGATAATCTGGCCTGAACAGCCCTTATTTAGAACACCCTAGAAACCTCTTACCAGCATTCAGAATCCTTTCACTGTAGAATAATTCAAGACAATCACTGCATTAATACATTTTAAACCTATTCTCCACAAACTTTTTTCATTCAGTGCAAACCTCTGTTGATAATTAAATTTCATTGTATTATTCATGGAGAACCCAAAAAAGTTTACATAAACTTTTAGTCCATTATTGCTGCATATTCAGCACTGCTGTTTCCTCCAGGACATGCAAACCTAGTTATTTCTGACTATTGATTGTGTATACGTGAGCACTTAACATAGTTTTACTCTTGTGAGGTTGTGTATCATCTGTCCATTTTTTTTTCCAGAAAGCATTTGTTTGAGTGCAAACACTGTATGTTTTGAGATGTCATCACGTGGCGTGTTTTTTGATTAGTGTGTGTGCTTAGACTATGTCCTCCTAGAAACTGTGGACATGGGCATTTATCGCTCAGCACTAGAACTAGCCAGTGATGAACCCTGAATGACCCACAGCAGACCTTGAACACCTTTCTCCTACCAAAAAAACTGTGTAAACAAGCGGAGAGTTGACCTGACCTTTAACACAGTTCTCAACAGCACTATACAGACTGCACAATAAAGTAGCCTTTCAGCCCACTACAAACAGAAAAGCAGACTAAATATGATATGATCGATAAGTCAGGGTTACATACTTTTTTGTTACTTTAACTTGTCAATAACATGCTTTTGACACATGATCACTCAGAAGTTGTAAATACATATTATTTTAAGTCAAGATTACTTGAATTTATTAAGTTTAACAACTTAATGCGCTAAAAAGTTGGCATTACTTGTTTAAATAAAGTAAGGTGAACAAACTTATTCAGAACTAGTAAATTGCACTTAATTTTATTAGTAAGAACAGCTATTGCTTTTTACAGTGTATAGTCAAATTTCTAATTGTATTATGTTTAACAGGATTAAGTCAGTCAGTTTAATTTAACTATAATGTTATTTAAACTTTTAATTATAAATTTGTTTAAATTATGGATGATATAATATTTAATTATTTAATGTAGCAAATACATTTGTGAAACATAAAATTAATAAGCGTGCTCGTAAAATTAACCTGCACTTAATAATAATAATAATAATAATAATAATAATAATAATAATAATTATTATTATTATTATTAGTATACATGCTGACAATAGGTGAAATATAGTCTGAAGGATATTGTGAAAGTATAACAATGTAAACTTACAGTTAAATAATATTTTAGAGCTACAATTTGATTCAGAAATAGATTTTTGTTGTCAATGTACCTACAATTTAATACAAATAAATATAAACATCAGTGTCTTTGGTACATAAAATTTTTTACTACTCCCATTTTACTTCATTTGTTCATTCATTCGTTCATTCATTCATTTTAAAGAAACAAATCAAAGTTATTTTTTCAGTTATTTTTCAGACAAAAGGCAATGATATGTTTTCAAAATCTCATGTATATGTTTTAGCTTGAATGTTATAATACCAGTAAAGGTAACTGAACTAACAGACCCAACTAAAGCAGCTCATCTTCTTCAATCACAATTACATTTACATCAAAATAGAGTTAACCTAGAAGAAAAGAAAAAAAAAAAACTACATAATACATGTACTCACTGTGTCTAATTAGGGTTTTCTCTTCTACCAGCTTTACATATTGTCCATATAGTCTCCTCTTCATCATTAGTTTTTCAAGTCGGTCAAAACATCTCTTAATGCAGGTCAGACTTGGCGGCCAACCAGGACAGCCCAATATCAGCACAGTTCAGTCAGCACGGTCTCTGGATAACCTCTGGACTCCAACAGCCTGCATGCTCTATTTTTGGATACCTGGGAAGCATGAATAGTTCATTTGGCCTGAACTTTGGAGGGTGAGACAGGACAACGCGTCGGCTCTTTGTTTGTTTGTTGACTTTGGAAAGAATGAGGGTCAGCGCTGGCACAGATAGTAATTCGGTCGCTTGTGTCCATGTGAAAAACACGGTATCGCATTCTCGTGTGTGCAGGTATAACTTTTAAAGCTCGATTTGAGAAACAGTTTTTAGGTGAAGTGCTACAATACATCCAAACTGGAACTTGACCGTGGTCTGGTTTAGCATTTCCGCAAAGAGAAACATGTGCACACATTACAAGGACAAAACCCAGAGCACTGAAAGAAGCAGCCAAAGGCCAGCTGTGCTCGTTCCAGAAAAGATAGTTTGACCAGGCGTCTGTCAGATTTCCAAGAAGCTTCAGGATGTGCAGTCAGATAAGCGAGGAAGGAAACCATCAACAGGCATTTCATTAAACTTCAGGCCTATTTCTGGCTCTTTTGTTAGTTCCCGTTGACTGTGTGCAGTGTCTATGGTGATTTGGCCAAAACAAACTGTCAACAGTCTTTACCTTTATGATAAACTGTCTAAACATGAATGTTTACTTATGTTTATTAGTATACTAGCTGTAAAGCACTGCTGTTCCTGGAAGTGTTGATTGTGTCAGTAGGGGTCACTATAGCTCTATCCTTTTACCAAATAATCATGGTATGAATTGTATATGTAGTATATGAACGCATGGCAATAATTTACACCCACTTAAACCCTGGGTCATTTGTTATGTGTGTAGTTTAATAATTATTCATGCAAATGTGTATTAAAAGAACCACTTTTAACATCACCATCTTTGTAATGACATGAGCAATCAAAGCTACACAAATGTATAGCAGATGTTTTTGTTTTGCTTTTCGTTTTGTTTTGCTTTGCTTGCGTTGCTTTGCATATTTTTGTTTTTTATGTTGAACTGTTATTCTATGTGAACTGTTTAATTGTTTCAATTCAAAATTGGTTTTTATCTTGAGAGCTGCTTTGCTTCAAATATTGCATTTGTGGTACCTTTGTCCTGCCCTAATATTCTGGCCTTGTGCATCAAGTTTTAATGAACATTGGTTGTGTTTAGCTGGGGCCTGTCGCCTCCATGTGCACTGGTAGCTGCTCCCTCAGGTAGTTAAATTTTTGACTTCTCTCATTTGCTGTGAGCCCATTTATTAGCATATGTGATTTTGTTGTGTGGCGTGGATCTGTCTTTCTAATGATTAGTCTAATGATACAAAAACATCCTGTGACAGTTTTTGAGAGGGGGCTTGTTCATCAAGTTGTTCATCATCAAATGATACTGTGATGGCCAGAGATTATTATTATTATTATTATTATTATTATTATAAACCATGTAGGACTAGGGGCATCACAGTGGTGCAGTGTGTAGCACGATCGCCTCACAACAAGAATGTCGTTGATTCGAGCCTCGGTTGGTCAGTTGACATTTCTGTGTGGGGTTTGTGGAGTTTGCATATTCTCCCCGTGTTCATGTGGGTTTCCTTCAGGTGAATGAATGAGTGTGAATGAGTTGTTATGGATGTTTCCCAGTGATGGATTGCAGCTGGAAGGGTACGTGCTCAATTAAACATACTGTATGCTGGATAAGTTGACGGTTCGTTCACCCCAGATTAATAAAGGGACTAAGCCGAAAAGAAAATGAATGGATGAATGTAGGACTAATCTATAATCAGTGCATATGAAGATGTTTTGGGGTCTCTAGAATTATGTTTTATGTCTTTCATGCTCACAAATTATGAAATAGGATTTTTGCTGAATTTTATTGCAACTTTGAGGTCAGCTTGAGAATGCTTAATTATTAGGTAGCAAAGTAAAAATCTTAAATTTTGAAACACACAGACAGACCAGTTAGGCCCAGGCTGGATTCCAGGCAGTCAACATTAATCTAGGGTGTGTTTCTAGGTGGTTGCTAAGCAGTTGCTAGGGTAAAGTTTTAAACTGTCAACTACTAATATAGTGTACTAATAAATTTGAAGCGGATATATACTGTAGCAATTTAAGGATAAAATATTGCTTTAAAACCAAGTGTAAGCTATTCCATGAAGTAAATATTATAATTGTTATTTAACAAAATAAAATTCATAATTGTTTATTGTTTTGTTTTATTATATTTCTTTCTATTTAAAAATAAATACGTAACGCGGTGGCGCAGGGTTGCAGTGTCGCCTCACAGCAAGAAGGCCGCTGGTTCGAACTTTGGCTGGGTCGGTTGGCATTTTTGTGTGGACTTTGCATTTTCTCCTTGTATTGGCGTGGGTTTCCTCCGGGTGCTCCGGTTTCCAAAGACCAAGTCCAAAGACATGCGCTATAGGTGAATTGGGTAAGCTAAAATTGTCCATAGTGTATGTGTGTGAATGAGTGTGTATTGATGTTTTCCAGTGGTGGGTTGCAGCTGGCGGTTCATTCCACTGTGGCGACCCCAGATTATTTTAAGGGACTAAGCCGAAAAGAAAATCAATGAATGAATAAATAAAATAAATACAAAAGATGGGGGGTTTAGTGTTTGGAGACTGAAAGCGTGATTAGTTCAGTGTGAGATTGTACTGCTGTTGTTGAAAGTCATTGTTATTTTATGTAGTGTGTGCATACGTGTGTGTTTTTGTATGTGCTTGTCATGATACTGTTTGTCAGGTTAAAAAAGCCTTTAAAACTGAAGTGGCCCTCAAAGACTTCACTGTATTGGATTGGATTTACAGTATCTGGTATTTAAATTTCAAGCAGCTTTTTTTTCCTTTTTTCCTTTTTAATGGCCTGTCAGTCATCAATTTTTACTTTTTGTCAGTCTTTTACAGAACTTGTCCTGTGTCATTTGTCCAATTTTCTCCTCCATAATTGTTATCCTGAAGGTCTGTTTATGCCTGTTTATCCCCATGGTCACTTTTATTTTGGCTGGATGTCATTGCACCCTTTGACCTGAAGCGTGTGAGTGTGATAGCCAACACCGAGGCCTGCTCTTCAGCTCACCGCAGTCTGGCATGAGACGGGTGATAGCATGTGTTGTTTTGAAGAGGGGAGCGCTCACAGTATCAGGTAGCTTGGAGATTTGTGACAACAGCAACACACACTGTCTGTGAGTCTGGATGTGAGAGGCCGAAGCTTGTTTGCTTTCATTACACTCAGCCTCTTCAAAGAGGTTTTCTAAGAACGAGAAGGCTGACTTTGAAGTCACTTCTTCCGTGTTAGTCATTTAAATCTAGCTTAAAAAGGCTGACTGAAGCTCCTGTCACCACTTTTCAAAGTCATTTAAATGTGCAGGTCTGTAGTAAGATTTAAGTGATGTATTTGTATTCTTTGTAGCATATTTAAGGTGCTTAAGGTAAAACTATTTTTTTTACAAGAGACAGAAGACTCTTTATATATTTATATAAAGACTCTTTATATATTTGCTAAATATTTGTATTTCAAATTACGTTAATTTTATCCATAAAAAATATACATTTTAAAATGTATATTCAGCAGTATATAACCCTTAACAACATTGCAAAAAAGATGGAATTCTTGAGGACCTACCAATCATATAAGAGGGATTTCTGATGTACTGTGTGACATGAAATGTTTTATTTTAGCTTTAGAATATTTGGCTTTGTGTACATGGTGATTTAAAAAAAAGTATAATATATCACATCTTAAAATAAGTGTAATAATGTTTCATATTATTATTATTATTGTTGTTGTTGTTGTTGTTGTTGTTGTTGTTGTTGTTGTTGTTGTT
>CAIGQQ010038283.1:4520382-4546782 GCA_903798035.1 Danio albolineatus
TTATTATTATTATTATTATTATTATTATTATTATTATTATTATTATTGCCACTTCAACATGTATCGTTTTCATTCAGGTGTAAACACAATATTTAAAATTTAAGCTAAATAGTTATAGTCTAGACTTATAATACTGGATGAGAGGGAGGGAGTAAAACAGTCACAAAAAGCACATTTTCAGTCTTCTGGCTCAAGAAAACTTCATAGCAGAATCGGATTAGTAGGTAAATCAAATCATAATATATCTATGCTGGGAAATCCATACATGGCTATTCATGCAGTATGTTTTCAATCTGTTGTGTTATTGAATTGGCTTAAACATCATGCTTTACCATACTTAAGGGGGTCGCACACCAGATGTGCCGTTCAGCGCCGCGACACAGCACGCACATGACAGTTGGAAATATTGCACACCGGACACGCACATTTTAAAGCTATTTAAAATGAAACTATTCAGATGGCGCCCTGTGGCGCGGCAGAAATATGAACAGTGTCCTGAGTTTTAGCTGGGCGCAGCAGACAGCCACCGACTATCAGCGCTGATGTGCATACCCTGATTGAAATCTTTGTCTAATGCGTGGCACGATGCGGCGCATCTCTAAGCGGTGCACCCGGTGTGCGACCCCTTTAGACCACCTGACTGGCCTTATTGATTCATTTCAATTAGGTGTCCCTCTTGGTTTCTTCTATAGCCCTTTAGACTTTCTGATAAAATTGTAACTAAGAATTGGCAGAGAAGACCTGTAATTGAAAATGGAATATCGGTTGATTTTAGTTATTATTCAACTATATGTAAAACAGATGTGAAGGTATACAGTACTATGTGTATTCTAAACCAGGCAAGGGTTTCAAAATTCTAATCGAATGAAGTCTAGTGAAAAATGGCCTGTTTATTTTCCTACAGACATTTCGCATGCTTTAAATTCTATTATGTCTACATTGTGCCATTTCTGCTCTATAAAATGAGTACGTGCTGTGTTTGTCCATTCTGTTTGTCTGACCAGAGCGATGCCTGGCCTGTGAACAGAATGCAACTGCTGCTTATTTTGATACAGATCACGTCATAACAAGATTACTCTGGATTGAGTTTCCCAAAGCTTTCCCATTACAAATACCAGCCCTCAGACTTCATAACTGCATGCAGGACAAAAACATTGCACGTTGACTGGAAGAAATTCCTCAGATAGATGGAAACGAGTAATAGAAAGACAAAAAAAAAGAAGGACTCTCAGAAGAAATGTAGATGTCAAAATACTTCAGAGGGATGCATATTGTGTTATTCCAAACTCATTCCAACCCCAATAAACATCTATCTATCTATCTATCTATCTATCTATCTATCTATCTATCTATCTGTCTATCTGTCTATCTGTCTATTAATCTATCTATCTATCTTTCTGTTTGTCTGTCTGTCTTTCTGTCTGTCCGTCTGTCTATCTATCTACAGTATGTGTATTTGAGTGTGTGTGTTTCTTATCTGCAGGTGCTTCATCCCAAATGTATATGCGGCTCTCTGTACGGCAGCCCTGGTTCCTCTCATTTGTTTGGTAGGGGTACTGGTGATCTTCATCCACGCGTATCAAGTCACTCAGCAGTGGAAGGCCTATGATGACATCTACAGAGGTCGAACAAACAGCTCAGGTGTGTACACTTTTTGTCAAATTTTCAATTTCAGGGAATAATTATCCGCAAGCTATCCAACTGTTTCCGAGGAATCTGGCATGGTGATGAACACTTTACAGGAAACCAGGACATTAAAAATAATGAGCTGATGATAATGTCAGAGAAACTGAAAGTAGGGGAAGATTAGGTGCTTTCCCTTGGAAAATATTGCACAGCCTTCCAAATAGTCACACACCTTTCAAGTATTTTTCCCCCTCTATGCTGGTTTGTTAGTCGTTTCTTTCAAATAGCCATCAGCAGTTTTGTGTGGGCTTGTCGATTATCGGATTAAATGTAGTGCAACTTGCTCCTCCACTTCTAAACAAACACATTGTCAGCCTTGTATTACAGCCTCTTCTTGTCTGTTTAGCGTTTACAACCTTCACCTAAATGTTTGGCCTCAAAATTATCCCTGTTTAAAAGAGAAATATCAGCACCTTCCAACTCATGCTTGCGCAATTAGCATGTAAAACACCAGCTTTCACTGGTTAATCCTCTGTGATGGTTGTATTGTTTAGCTGTAAATGCTGTTCTGGGCTTTAAATGCTGGTATTGTACAGTGTGTGTGTGGGTGGTCAGCAAGGGTTGCCATGTGCAATGTTAGCTTTCCTCTTTGTGCGCAAGCATGCTCACCGCACAGCGGGCTAATCCTAAACCACTCAACTTTATTACAGAGGGCTGCACCGTCAGCCCACCCTTTGCCTGCAAACACAATGACCTCACTGTAGAACTCCTACCCATGCCTTTTCATATGGCAGGACACACAGACGTAAGCAAATACATTATGCGGCAGATCTGCTCCTTCATGCCGGATGTGTTCAATGACTGTTTGAGAAGCACAGTCAGATAAATATGCATTTTGAAACACTCGTTCCTCTTAACACTCTCACGCTGCTGTGAGATGTTGATTCTTCCAGGGTGTGTTACAACTTTATTACTTGACAAATTAAATATTCAGTTTTCCAGGTGGGGCAGTTGACTTGTGGAAAGCTAAATTTAGATACAGTATAGAGTTAATATAGACACATTTTAAAATGAATAAAAAAGTCATTAGACTGGTCCATCCCACATCATGCCTATGCATTACACTACACTACAGACATGTAGACAGTTTTATCTAATTTTTATGATCATATTATTTGGCCAGATTGTAAAACCATGCATCTGTGAATCAATTTCACATTAGTAATTCCACTAACACAATATATTTTAGAAACATGATTTCAGAAGTTAAAACAAATATGGAGGACAGGTAAATAAAAAAGGACAACGTGATATTTTTGACAAGACAAGTTTTGGCTTATAGTTTTGTGGTTTGCGTGTTTCATCTGGTTGGTAAAGCTTGGCGTTTCATTAGAGGCAAAATAATTGTGGTGACTCCACACAATTGAGGATTTGTTAAACAAAAGAATGTTTATGACAGACTACATGTTTTAATGCAAACATTCAAGAACATTCTATTTATTTACATTTTGTAAACTCCATGAGACTGTTACTTCTGAATGTTGCGGAAAGTTGCTTTTAAAAATGATTGAAAGAACATAAAACTAAAATGTTTCAGGAAAAAAGAACAGTGCATACAACGGTTTTGTTTTAGGGTTTTGGCAACATTATTAAATTTAATTTTATGCTTTTTAAATCTTTTTTTATACACAAAATGTACCCTCAGCTGTTCTATTTTTATTTTTATTTTTTTGGTGAGGTTTCTGGATACAGTAGGTCTGGGTGATTAAAGGCTAACTATATTTTTTGCTAAATATTTTTACTTTTTCTACCTTAGTGAAACATAACCACTTTTTATTAATGTTCTATCTAAAGTGGAACTGAAGAGTGC
Source organism: Danio albolineatus (assembly GCA_903798035.1). Taxonomy (NCBI): domain Eukaryota; kingdom Metazoa; phylum Chordata; class Actinopteri; order Cypriniformes; family Danionidae; genus Danio; species Danio albolineatus. The sequence continues at coordinate 4,523,879 of CAIGQQ010038283.1, forward strand.
TGCTCATTTGTGCCACACAGATTAGTTGGTTTGCTCACATGATTGATGTTTACTTGTAGCACAACAAAAGATTAGGTTTGTTTACATGCATATAGGTCTCAAATCAATCACACAAGCAGCTCCAAATAAAAGTGGCTGAATTTCGCAAAGAACACAAATGTCTAAGTGATTTAGTTTTAGTTCGGATAAAACAGCACTAATGTTCTCACTGACAAACGGAAGAAACACTGTGACATGAACACTTTATTTACAAGTCTATTCAATGAATTTACCGTTCATTTACTGCAGTATCAATAATGTACATGATGTTTTATATACCAAACCAATGCATTCTATATGATGACCACAGCACAAACACAAGCTCCTAAATCATCTTTGTTATTACCTCCTCATCTTTTTCTCTGTTTTATTATCAACAAAGTAAATGTGCTAGGAAAAAACAATTACAACATTTTCCATCTACAAACTGTTTCCATGCAACTAGTCTTTATCGATAAGCTGGTGTTTGTGATGACATCACAAGTGACGAAAGGGAATCGTCACATACATTTTAGTGGATCACAACATAAATTTGCCCTTGAGCTGTTTCCATACATCATTTTGTTATATTACAAACTGCTCAATATTCAATATGCTTTACCAATGTGCTTCTAAAAATGTGACATGTGGCACTATACTTGGCACTATACTTTTTCTTCTAATTAAAAAAAGAGGTTTTACAGAATAGTTTTCGCGACATCTAAAATATTTAGATGACAGGATTCATGCACTAAAGGTAAATGGAAAAATATGTTTAAGATATTTGCTTGAATCAATCAATCAATTCAATCAATATAGCATTTCCATCGGATAGGTAAAAAAATAATGCGCGAAACCTTTTGTGAGATTTTTTTTAATCTAGTGATGCAATGATATGAAATTTTTGATCAATACTGATAATGATATCTCCTAAGATTTGTGGGCATTTCTTTCATATTTTTCAGTCAAACTCATCACTTGATTTTTTTTTTTTAAACCATAACTTCAAGAAAGTTTGAACTGATCTCTGCACTTCATCAATGAACTCTTCGTTTCCACAGCCAACTTTCTTGCACATAAATAAAATACAGTAAAATACCTCTAATCAAAAATTGTAATACCGCACAGGAGGTAGATATTGGCTTAATTTTGTTATCAGACCGATAATGATAACATTAAAAATAGCATTTATCAGCAGATATAGCCACTAAAAAGAAAAAAAAAAACATTTGATGGAAACCTACTTACTTTACTAAATCTTCTATGTTAAGCTGCTTCGACACAATCTACATTGTAAAAGTGCTATAGAAATAAACATGAATTGAATGAAAGTGAACTTGGCTTGTGACTTACCTTATTTGAGATATTCTGAGATGCTCTGTAAAATGTTCTTTTTTTTTTTTTAGCTTATGTGGAACCGCATTATAATATAGAGCCAAGTAAAGGAGTCAACCTTTATCCGCTAGGCAGAAGTGTTCTTGTACGAGGCCTGCCAGGAGATAATTACCTCAGCCCTATTTAAAGATTCAATTTGGCTTTGCAGTTGTTCAATATGATCTTAAGAGAACGAGTGCTTTCTCAAAATTCATTTATTTTCTTGGAAAAGTCTTATTGGCTCAGCAATAATCCTTCAGCTCTCTTAATAAGGCATGTTTGTGTCGTGGAGTATGACTGCAATTGCTCACAGACTGTGCGCTCTGGGGGTTATGAGGAATATAATAAGAATTATAAATGAACTAATAATTAAGTTCTAAAGTGTTTGTTATTCATAATGTTAATTTCAACATTTTATACATTATTAAAATAAAACTTTTTTATGGACATTCACATTAACAACTAATAGTCTGTAAGATTAATAAATATTGTATTAATTGTATTATTATTTGATAGTTAATCCTAATTATTCATTAGCCAATGCTCACTAGTGGAACTGTATTTTGAAGTTGTGCCTCCTTTTTTAAGACTAATGCCTTTCCTGTGCTGAAATATGATTTAACTATGGATTGATATTTATTTAACTAGGTGTCATAGTCATTTTCATAAACATAGTCATAAACATTTAAATCAGTGAATATTCCTTTGTTTTTTTCTTGAATGAAAACAAACCAAGGCTATTTGAAAAAGAAATAAATATGTAAATACAACTGGAGAACAATAAAATTAGTAGTTGTTTTGCAACACTGTAAAAATATCCGTAAATTAGCATTTTTAAAAATATTTTATGTTATATTTATTTTTTTATTTTTTATTTTTCCTCGTTTATTTATGCTTTTGAAGTGCATTATGGCATCTTGATCTGTCTCCCAATAACATTTAATCTTGTAAAGTTAAAAAAGTGGCTTTAATGACCATTTTTAATAGTTTAAAGTGATATATTGTCTGGCTTGGTGTTGTATATTACACTACACAAACCTTGTAATAAACTGCCAGTACATTTTCTGTCATTTTACAGACTTATTTATTTATATTTATTCTAAAATGTGAATAAAAGTCACTTTGTTAAACTGTAGAGTTAAATTTTCAACATCAAAAGTCGACAGAGACAGAGATCAAGGTCGCATAATGCAATTCCCAATCATAAATAAACACTTGTGAATCATAAAATACAGAAACTGTTATTTTATAGATGTGTTTTTACAGTGCAGATACTTTATAAATATAGGGTTTTGATATAAACAAACACACATGACTCAATAATGCTTATAGGCTTTTCACGTAATCTTTCTTGGAACCATATTCAATCTGCGTTGATTTTGAGGAGAGATAGATCATCTATAGGTTTTCTCTGTATTTGCTTAGTAATAACTGTGCATTACAGACAGTTGATCCCTGGGTCATACACAATATTCCCTACTATTTCACAATTGCATAATACATTTACAGTCCGCTGAGTCACAAAGGCAGGGTTTCAGAGTCTAAACCACTGTTGATCGCTATCATATTTTAGCTGCTTCCAAGTGTTGTCTATTTCACCCTTCTGAATCTCATATCTTTATGACCTTGCTTTACTGCTTATATCACTAACACTATACTCCTGTTACATAATGTTCCCAGGATTTCACCCAAAGTCTAGAGTTGGAATCTGTTTGTTTTGCTGAAATCATCATAAATCACTCAATTACGTCGGGAGATATGTTTTATTTGGGAACTTAGTGGAGATGTGTACGCTGAGTTTAAAATGAAATCAACAGACACTCTTTGCACTTCTTGTTTAACTGTTGAAAAATGATTTTATTAAAATAATAGTTTATAGAATTGGTTCTTGGAATGCAGATTATTTCAATGATATTAATGATATTAATGAAATTAATTTCATTTCAATGAAATCTAGCCTTTTTCTATTAATATTATTAGTAGCAGTTGTAGTAGTAGTAGTAGTTGTTGTTGTTGTTGTTGTTGTATTAGTAGTAGTAGTAGTAGTAGTGGAGTATTGAGTTTGCATGTTCTCCCCATTTTGGCATGGGTTTCCTCCGGGTGCTCCGATTTTCCCAAACTAGATTGTCCATAGTGTATAAGTGAGTGAGTGTATAGGTGTTTCCCAGTACTGGGTTGCAGTTGGAAGGGCATCCGCTGCCTAAAACATGCTGGAATAGTTGGAGGTTCATTCCGCTGTGGCGACCCCTGATAAATAAGGGACTAAGCCGAAGGAGATTTAATAAATTAATGTGCTGGAGTAAAAATACTGCTCATTTGCAGTATTCGTGGATACATTTTTGTCTCACATCCTATTTCATACAACTGCAGTACAGTCAATCCATCCTTTTATTATTCTAAATACTATTATTTTTCCCTGGAGGGGTCTCATTTCTCGGAGAACATGCTGTATGGAACATCTGGTCAGAACGCTGGAATGAGGCCAGACACGTTCCCCACACTCTCAGTTCAGAGGAAGGGCCAGGATGTCTGATGACACACACACACTCACACACACACACCCACACACATACATACACAAAAAGGATATCAAGTGTTTGATTCCAGAGAGCGTGTTGATCTAGTATGTACTTCCAGCTTTAGCCCTTGTTTTTTCTTCTCGCAATATCATCAGACACCTCTGGTGTTCCAGCAGACTTACTGGAAGATCTCTCCTCTTCCTGACCTCCTTTGATCTCTCTACTAAGATCCTTTTATTCAGCCAGTCATATCTTTTCCAGTTTAAACACTTGGTATTTTTTTCTTATCATTGATGCTATTGGCCAGACAGATGTTAACTCACTCAAGAGGGAGACAAAGAAATCTCTTTCGTCCTGTTGGTGGAGTGTTGTGACAGCTGCTTTGGCATCTTCAACAGGAGCCAGAGCGCTGTCTCGCATTTAGGCCCCGCTGTTTTTCCCCAGTGCTTCTTAGTGCTTGCCTTCTCATGCTGAGGGTCAAACTCTGGAATAACAAAACAGTGGATGTGGTTTTATTATACAGTCTGGTCCTCCATTTTAATTAATGATGACGTTAATGCCACTTAAAGGGTCATTTCACCCCTAAAATTAAAGTTCTGTTATTAATTACTCACCCTCATGTCATTCTAATTGCATAAGACCTTTGTTCATCTTCAGAACACTAAGTAAGATATTTTAGATGCAATCTGACATTTCCTTTGGTTCCATAGACAGCAACAGTCCCAGCTCGTTCAGAAAAGTCCATAAAATTTAGCAAAAACATTGTCAAAACATTCCATGTGACTGTAGTCATATGAAGCTCCATGAACACTTTTGGGCACCAAACCAACTGTAAAAAATGACTTAGTTCACTTTTGTCTTCTCTCTGAGCTCTCTTTTTTCATCTAAATAGTCTTAGTTTGGGTTCATTTGGCTTCCATTTTCAGAATAACATCTGAAGATGTTATAGAGTTCTAGATTGTGATTGGTTGGAATGGTTTTCTGTACTTAACCCATTGGAAAGCTGTCTCAGGATTGTTTATCACTTTGCCACATTCTGTTTACTTAATCTAATGAATATGTCAAATGTATTTTACTAAAAACTCACTATCAGGTCTTGAAACTAATAAGCATCAAATGCAGGAGTGTTTCATCAATGGTATGGAAAGGTTCTTGTAAACTTTCTTCTCCTCCTTGCTTCATACCCAGTTCAGAGACAGACATGAGAAAAGCATCCAGCACAACATCATGAAGTTAGCTACTGTACATGAATACACTGGAGGGTCATGTACCAGAGTTGGTACACTTAAATAATGATCAATTGGATTTTCTAAAAAAAAATAAAGAAACTAGTTCTAAACAGTTTATATGGGCTAAACTGAAACAAACAAATTAAATTTAATAATGTTTAACTTAATTTGTTTGTTTAAAGTCAGACCATATAAATTGTTTGCAACAAGTTACCTTAAAAAATGTAGTAAATCCATTTAATCTTTTTTTATGTACAGAAGTATCTGCACCTGTATGATCACTTGCGAAAAAGTTTTCTGTATGAAAACTTGTGGTTCTCGTCTGGTGTATGAAACTCACAACACATCGTGCCACATTTGATAAAGTTCCTCAACCATTGTTGTTGTGTTTAGCAGTACTCTCAAGGAGTGTGACACTTTTAAAACCCCGCTTACTGCAGCATGAGGGTGTCGACTTGTTCGAAGCAGCATACTGTCGCTCATCCTTTTTGAACTGCTTTTTGCCCTTTATGAAGACAAAAAATAACTATGTTTGAGGTATACCGGGGCCTTAACACAGTCACTCTAAATAGCCCTTATTGGCCGGTTGAATTTGTGTGAAATGCTTTTGTGAGTTTAGTGTTTGTTAGTTTGTTTGTTTATTTATTTGCTTGCTTGTTTGTTTGTTTATTTGTTTGTTTGTTGGTTTGAAGGGGCAACTACAGTATAAGTTGCAACTACAGTATGTTTGGAAATTTGAGCTTGATTTCAGTCATAATAAAAGTTTTAAACAAAGATCACATTAGAACAGTTTCACACCTCAAGCAAACAGCACTGTTTTGTTATTGAATGATTCAGTGTTTTTGTACTAATCGAGTGAGTCAATGATTTAATGAAGCATACGTAAAGATATGTGCTTGCTTCATTCCTGATTGAATCAACTGTCAGATTAAATTAGATGAATAAATTAACTCCCTCATTAAAACAGTCATTATCATTAAGACTTGCTGTTACCTGCTTTAAAGAAAATTCAAAAACCTCGAAAAGCCACTAGCGACTTTGATTGGTAAGCAAAAAAAAATAAAATTAAAATAAATTTAGTTAAAATTAAATATTTTGAAATCAATTAATAATATTTAATGATTTTTTTTATATCAAACTAATAACTGGAAATAAATTAACATTTTTAAATATGGTTAAAAATGTAATTTTAATTTTAAATATAACAATGATTCACAATATAATATAGTGTTAAATTGTATTTTTGAAATGAGTTTGAATGGCTGAAAGTCTGTTGTGAGATATGAGTGGAAAGACCCAACGATCAGAGGTGGTTGTGCAGGCAAGAATTTTTAGTTTGAATCGTGGCCTTATGAGAGCCTGCTTTTGATTGAGAAAGGAAGTGCACTAGCCAGAAGAGAGAAGGTTCCTCAGGGTTTGGGAACCTGCTGCTTCAGAGGCATCCAGGATCAGACCACAGCCTGGAATGTGCTTACAGAGATGGAAAGAGAAGGCAGTCAGGGAGAGGAGGGAGGGAAGGACACGGAGAGTGAACAACACGTTCAAAGAGCACACTGATATGCACAACAAAAAAAGCGACAGGGAAAAAGGGAAATGTTTAAAATAATGTGATCATGGATTTATTCATCTAATAATTAATGTAGCAATAATAAAAGGTGCATTTATGTAATTACAGGCATAATTTACCAAAAAAATGAACATTTGCTGTTTCACCTTCAGTTCATTTATGTAAGGGAGTTTTTTCAGTATAATGTTAAATAAGATTACTGGTTCCTAGTGATTCATAAAATGCAATTATGGGTATTTTGAGGGTTAAAAAAACAATAAATAAATAATAAAAAGATACCTTATCTCCTGATGATACACTATGGTCTTAGAGTATAACAGTTGATGTGAACATTATTTACAACATAATTACTTTTAATCTGCATCAGATAGTCATGATAGTCATGATAGTCAGGATTAAAGATAATTATCTTATAATGTTGTACATTATTATCAGTTTCTTGCAGAAAGCCAGCATTTCTCTTCATAAGACCTTTGTGTATCTTTAGGTGCCATGTGTATTAATTTAGGGTCGTCTGTACTGCATATGGATTTTTTTTTTTATTCAAATCTCTGGTTTCTCACACCTGGTAAACCAGGGAAAGATAGATAGATATAGATATGTTGTTCATTTTAATGTCACTGTCTTGGTATATTTATGAAGTAAATGTTGTTGTTACCGTCCTGGGATTAGTTTAATCAGTACAGTGTTGTCCCTGTCTTTATCTTATTAGTTTACAGTTCAACTTACATGCAGTCACGCTGTAAAGACGTACACTGTGCGATTTTTGTTTCATACATGCTCATGTGTGTGTTTGTGTGTTTTTGTTCCATATCAGTAATGATTAACTGGAAATAAGTTATGTTTATATGGTAGTGACTCATACACACACTCATACAGTGCGAGAGAAATGTGTGAGCCAAGCAGCTTATGAGTTCCCAATCATTTTTAATTTTTTTAAAATTTAGAACAAAACATTGCATGGCATAAAATACACAGCATTGTTCAAATGCCTATCCTGATAAAATAAAATCCATAGGACATAGAAAAGAAGACAGGAGAAAAAATAAGCAAAGTAGTAAGATAAATATAAATAAGTTTATGATGTTTTTAAAGTTTAAGGTCTAAAAAAAAAATCAAAAAAAGTTTGGGAGCCATCATGGTTTTTCCTAACTTGTGTGTAGCAATTATTAACAGCTTGTCTCATTATTAAGCGCTTATATGGGAGAAACAATGTAATATCGTCCTCTGTTTTTATTTTTAGCACAGATTTTCATAAGAGATCTTTGAATTTCGCCTGGTCATAAAATATCACATATATCACCGTGTCCGAAAAGTACGAGTAACGTGCGCATGGACGTGATCTTCAGACCGTCTGAATTGGCACCATTTGCGCCCACCTTAGGATGACCACTGAAAAGTGTTACCAAAGTTTCTATGACAAAAACATCAGTGAAAGTAAACAGCAATCCGAACCCCAGGAGGTGAACGGAGCGACCGTGGCATTTTAGTCTTAACCTGGTGCTAAACTTCGGCCCTGTGCCATGTGCTGTCTATCAGATCAGGAATGTGTGGCCTACTTTTCACTGCCAGCTCTTTCATAATGTTTGCCTGCTTCTGCTGTCTTCCCTGGCTCGCCGCAGAGACGTGTCAGTCACGCATGGCCTATGACTCTGCTTGTCTCTTAGCATTCACGGTGTCATCAGAGTCATATCAACATCAAAGCAGAACAGATGCTATTGCTTTTGCATTAGTTCTGCTGGTGAAGCACACTGGGACGCCGCTGACAGTGAATGTCATGTTCTCAAACAGAAAATCTTGTCCCTAAAGAAAGCCGATATTGGATTAGACTGAAGCTCTTCACCCTTGTTCAGTCTAATGAAAGCCAATTATAATCTCATTTGCTGTTTTTTCTGTCGTGCATGCATGCGTATCAACAATGGTGCTTAGAGAATTTGAGGATTATTTGAAATCTCTCATGAACTTGCACTGTGTTCGCTTTGCTTAATTTGATTAGACGCTGGCATATGTGAACAAGGCTGCAGGTGTGTGCTGGATTGTTTTCCTTCATCGGGGACGTGGTAACTGTTCACAAGGAAGCACAACGTGTTGTGGAGGTTAAACCGATGAATATTCCTGTCCCCTAAATGTGTGTTCTGCACATCTGCCGTTGAATCCGATGTGCCTCCATCAACAAATACTACTAATTTAATAGGCTGTAATTGTCCAATCAATTACGCCCATCAAAGGAAAAATGGTAATATTGTAATGTTCTGTTTGTTCACTGAATTTCCTGCACACCTCATGAGTTGGAAATAGAAAAATAAAAGCTTAAAGCCCTTTATTAGAAAAAAAGAATTCAGGTCTTCATCCATTGTTTGGAGTGCTCAAGCTCATGTCTGTGTTTATGTAATGAAAGGAGAGCATGATGGATGAGTCAGCCTGTTCCTCCATTCTGGAGCCGTACTTGTTTGTTCCCTCATTAAATGGAGAAATTAAAAACAGGGTTCTCGGGAGGTCGAGGAGGTGAGTGGATGCAAATAAGGCCTGCCTCTGCACACACTGCCTCTCCCTCTCACTAATTATCAGTCGCAGCCTTGCCTGGCTGTGTCCAACATAGACATCACAAACACACCACCGGTGGGCGAGAGGTGTTAGTGTAGCAAAGAAAGCATTATTAGGTAACCTAAAAGAAGCGTGAAACTTATTTTAAAGTCAGTGTAAAATCTTAAGTTTGCAATGTTTATTTTGCTAGCACAAATTGTTATTGTTTAGCTGAAAATTCAGTGCAAAATAATTCTATAAAAAAAAATAATAATTCAAAGTCTGTCCATTTGCTTCTGCTTTTGGAGTGGCAGTTCATCTCTGTTGATGTCACTTTGACGGCTTTAGCCACATTATTCGTAACCATGTTTTGTTTAAAACCCATGTTTTGTTTGTAAAAACTCTTAAAACTCCATTTGTGACACAATAGAGAAGTAATTTTCAGTTTTGGGGGGGGGTTTCTCTTACGCTATTACAGTACCTTTTGATGGTTGGGTTACTATGCATTGTGGACTACTTTCCGCCACAAGTCAAACAAGTTGATGCATTAACGACAAACGGTTGCATTTTACATGCTCAACATTTTCAGCATTTTTAAAGTACTTGTTGAGTGTCTCATTTTGTTGGTTTGCACTTCACACTTCCTGTTTAAACTGTATGTTCTTTTATTTATTAATTTTCTTTTCGGTTTAGTCGCTTTATTAATTTGGGGTCGCTACAGCGTAATGAACCACCAACTTATCCAGCATATGCTTTACACAGCAGATGCCCTTCCAGCTGCAACCCATTTCTGGGAAACGTCCATACACACTCATTCACACACATACACTAAGGCCAATTTAGTTTATTCAGTTCACCTGAACCACACGTCTTTGGACAGTGGGGGTAAACCAGCACCCGGAGGAAACCCACACCAACACGGGGAGAACATGCAAACTCCACACGGAAATGCCAACTGGCCTAGCCGGGACTCAAAACAACGTTGTGAGGTGACAGTGCTAACCACTGAGCCACTGTGTTGCCCTGTATGTTTTTTTTTTGTTTTGTTTTTTTTTTACGTATTTTTATTTTTTATGCATTTTATTTTCAAAATCTGAAGTAAACTTACTGTATGCTGCTGTTTTACACAATGAGATACATAAAAATGTGGATGTAAGTGCAGTATCATTCATTCATTCATTTTCTTTTCGGCTTAGTCCCTTTATTAATCCGAGGTCGCCACAGCGGAATGATCTGCCAACTTATCCAGCATATTTTTAAGCAGTGGATGACCTTCCAGCCACAACCCATCTCTGGGAAACATCCACACATTCTCATTCACACACATACACTAAGGCCAATTTAGTTTATTCAGTTCACCTGAACCACACGTCTTTGGACAGTGGGGGTAAACCAGCACCAGGAGGAAACCCACACCAACACGGGGAGAACATGCAAACTCCACACGGAAATGCCAACTGGCCTAGCCGGGACTCGAAACAACGATGTGAGGCGAACGTGCTAACCACTAGGCCACTGTGGCGCCCTAATATTATGAGTATTATATGTATTTTTTGAGTGCTATCTGTCAAGCATTTAAATACACAAATACAAAACACTTTACTGTAGTGTTTATGTTCATGATCTTATTATATCATGAGTAAATCATTACTTTATATTGATGTGAAAATGAACTACAGACTGTTTGCACCACATATTTTTCCTCCCACCTCCTGAGCCTGATTAAATGTTTAAGTAATTAATCTTATAACTGTTGTTAAAATAAATCACTCAGCCTGGTTAAAGCTTGAGTGACTCTTGGCACCAAGAGGCATTGTTTGCCCACATGAAGAACACTCTTAGCCCAAGTATTTTTGCGCCCATGGCTGCCCTCATTCACCTCGGAACAATCTCTGGACTGTGACCTGCTTAATCAGACAACTCGCTTCATTCTCTCTTTTGTTGTTTTTTGAGTTTGTTTGTTTGTTTCGCTGGCAGTCATCTTGGACTCCAGCCCCAGGTCAATAAACGTGCCCACATGGCTCTTTTGCCAAAGTGAATTCTGTTCAAAGGGTTCTAGCTGCATGTGAAAAGCTGGTCTGAACTATGGAAAATCTGAAGCATGCTTGGCCAGCCCACTCTATAACTGAAAACAGCACCCGTGGCTGCTGGCATCAGTGCATGCAGCAGACGTTTAAAAAAGCATAGTCAGCACACATGCATCTGAAAATCGATGAGCAAAGCTTTTGTGAATTTTCTACAGATATATTATCTTCAAATGTTGCCATCTTGCACCTTAGAAATCATCTATTTTCTCTCTCTCCATCCAAATGAGCTTATTTGATCATGCAAACCCAATTGAGGTTTAACTCGATTTCTTGTTGTTTGTTGTTGCAGAGGTGCCCATGATGCTGTATCTGTTTGCTCTGGTGACTCTGGTGTGCGTTTGGGCTGGACTGCACATGGCCTACAGATATATATGGATGCTGATTCTGCTTGTTATCTTCAACATCTTTCTGGTAAGAACATGAACAAGCAGATAGGTATACTAACTCTTGCTTTATTTAACCCTCCTGTTGACTTTTGCTAACAGCATTTTGTATATTAATGATAATTTTAACAGCAGAAAAAAAATCATGTTTTTTTAATATATTTTTGTCTTTCAAAACATACATAACATTCTGAAAAAATGACTTTGTATTTTAATGTTTTCATGAAGGCTAACAAAAATAAACAAATAAAGAAACATGAATGTGAATATGAAGAGCTTAGATGAAAAAGCCTTTTATAAATACTGTGTATATGTTACCCTCTCTGTGAAACCCCGGCTGAAGTCTAATAATCTATTTCTGTGAAAAGGAGCATCAAACTCCTATTGCAAAAATGGATAAAAGAAAAAAAGAATATATTTAATGTCAATGTTTTGAGATGCAGCAGAAAATTTATATTTAAAACATATTGAAATTACTGATTTTATTCAATTACTTGGTTGGTTAGTTAGTTAGTTGGTTAGTTAGTTAGTTAGTTAGTTAGTGCAGTATTGGACAGTGTTGGGCATGTTCCTTTAAAAAAACTAATTAGTTATAGTTACTAGATACTTCTCACAAATATTATTTACATAATTATAAATTACATATTTATACAAATTATAAATTATATAATTATACAAATTACAAATTACATAATTATAAAAGTAACTAATTGCCAGGGGAATAACTTTTGAATTACTTAAAAAAAAATCGAATTAGTCAAATGACTATAAAATAAATATAAAACATTGTACTCTAATCTTCACTATTTTAATGTCGTGGGACAGTGTGAGAGACAATGGCGGCATGTCCTCAACAACATATCTAGATATATAGTTTGTTTAATTCTGTCTGAGTAATAAGTGTTTGCCATGGAGAAAAAAATATGTTTTATTTGCTTTGATGTTGTGGCTTCGTCTACTCCTTTGGTAGCAGAGCTCACGTTATCATCTGGGTAGCCACTAATTATGTGGTGGCATGTGACGACGTGAGGTGCTTCATTAGATTTGATGCAGAGACTCTTTTTTTCTGGGCATAAGTTGCACGACACATAAACATTCTTGTCTTTCACCTCAACAAGGGAAAAGTACTGCTTATATTTCCAGTTTGCAAAAGCTACCTTTAAACTTGTTGGATTTGCCATTGTTCTGACTCCTGGTCGTTGGTGTGTACGAGAGACATGTGCATGTGCTTGTGTGTGAACACCCGCACTACTCTGCCTCTAATTGACAAAGGATGGAAATTTACTTTATCTAAGTCAATCATCACAGACTTAGCTACAACATGTTCACAGACACACCAATCATAATCACTGGTTGGTTGTGTGTCCCGCCCCAGCCCTGAACACACACACACAGAGTAAGAGAAGTCCTATGGCTGAGAGAGACGCTGATCGCATGAGAACTGCTTCAGTGTTCTCAATTATATTAATACACATTTTATTGTCAGTAACAGCGTAAACATTAATTAATTTGATTACTCGTTACTGGAAAAAAACTATCGCAGTTAGTAACGCCATTTATTTATATCTCCGTTATTCCCTACACTGGCTATGTGCACATTGATGAACCACAAAACAGGTGTAAACTGATGTAAATAATCTGTGTGTACCATCTAATCTTATCTCTGAAGTGTCTTGTCATTAAACTTATTGTGAAAGTGATAAAATTGTGTGACCTGTGGTTGGTTCTGACCCCTATAATCACAACAAGCTAAGCTTAATAGTTCACAGCTTAAGTGTGTCAGATAAATGCTAATCCTGAAGATAGATTGAAACAGTTTATCTCCATGTTTGAGGGTCCTCTTCACATTTATTCCTCCAGCAGCCATCTTATCTTTGAATAGAGCTGTATTACTCCTACTATCACCTCACTATCACTGCGCAGTCTGCTGATGTCCTGTAGCCTGTCTCTCTGGCTACTCAAGATAACATAGAGAGATACTGCTCTTTTACAGCCTATTGATTACTTTGCCTTTCTTGCATAACATCTTAAAGATACTGGCCAGACACTTTAAGAGCAGGTGGACTATGTTCAGAGCCATCGCATGATGATGAGAGTTTGTTTATTTTTCGACTTGTGGTCTCCAGATGAGTGTTGACTGTGGTCATTAGGGCAGTGTTGGAACGAGAGAACACTTGACCAGATGTCCTAATGACTGTGTACCATCTGGACTGTGTAATAAAGAATAAAAAGAAGAAGAACGCCATGCTCAGGTTTAAATTATTTAATCTATTGCATAACTATAATACTGACGAGAATTGGCAGAATTTTACATTTACAAATAGGTGCATTTTTAGCTGTGTAGAGATGAATAAGGCACGCTCACACAGAAGTCAAGTTGAAGTCACAAAGCATTCTTCCAGCATTCATTTCCAGTACCTTGTTGAATCTATGCCATGAAGGATTAAGGCAGCTATGAAGGCAAAAACGGGTCCAACCCGGTACTAGTAAGGTGTACCTAATAAAGATTCTGAACTGTATATATAAAGTTAGAATTACAAGATATAAACTTAACATAAACTAAGATCTGTGAAAAGACAAACAAAGGGTGCTTTCATACTTGCATCTTTTAGTTCAGTTGAGTCACACGAGAGTTTATTTTCCCATTTAGTGTGGGCAGGTGTGTATGCAGCAATCACAGGTGTGTATGCAGCAATCACACTTGATTGTGCAGCAAAAACGTACCAAACAAGCATACCAATACCTGCTTGAAGAGATGGTCGCAGCATGCTTTTAAACCAACACTGGAGCGATTCGTTTGAGGTGAAAACATGATCCGAACCTGAACGGACCTAACTGCAAACAGTACTGCGCTTTTTTTTAAACTAAACTGTATATTATGGGATGAGGGCAAATATATTTGTTTACTTTAGTTCATGGACAAGCTTCTGAAGTGACGTTTGATTCACCATTACCATTTGCATTGCATTATAACATTGTTTTCAAGTTGTACCTGTATTTCATTCTTAAAATGTGTAGTTTGTCTGAAGCGATGATTACAAACTATAAAATATACATTGACCAGGGGTACAGTGACCCAGTGCAGTCATCTCAAGTGTTGTGGAATATTTGTGCACATTAATTCTGACCAACTAAAAAGTTTAGGAAGTACATTCAATGACGCATCTTGTCAATGAGTAATCTGGATGTTGTCACATGACTACATTTTCTTTTATTTCAGCTGGTTCAGACACTCTCAAAATGTCAAGTCAGAAATCTGAGATAATTTTTTTTTTTTTGATGCAACTTTACGCTATTTTTCTGCTTTTCCTCCTCAACGCAATTCATGTGCACATAATACAGTGTTTTCATCTCTGTTAAAACAAAATCCTATCATATAGCTTTAAGGGAATGTTCACCCTAAAATAATTAAAATCTCCTCACCGTTTACTCTTCCTAATGTGGTTTTACACCTTTATGCGTTTCTTTCTTCTGTTGAACACAAAATATGTTATTTTGAAGAATCCGAGTCGATGGTACACATTGACTTCCAAAGCAGAAAACAAATTCTATGGAAGTAAATAGGTATTTCAAGAGTTCACACTTAGCTGATGATTGACTATAAAGCTTGTTTGGCATGCTGTCCCGGGAGAGAGCCCTGAGCTCATAAGATCCTCGAGCCCTGGGCTCCCTCCCGTTTGCAGGGCGAGAGGAGAGTTTGAGCTCAGGTAGATCTCGATGAACTCCCCCTCGGCTTATTTCCAGCTAGTGGTGAACTGAGGAGAGGTGTATTCGTTAAGAGCTTGGCTATAATATCAATTGTGCTTTTAGTAACTTAGTGCTTGTTATTTGGACCGTGGGAGGAAACCGGAGAGCCCGGGGAAAACCCACGCGAGCACGGGGAGAACAAGCAAAACTCCGCACAGAAATGCCACCTGATTTAGTAGGGACTTAACCAGAGGCATTCTTGCTGTGAGGCCACAGTGCTAGTCACTGGGCCGCCGTGTCGCCCATCTGAAAGGAGGGAAAGTAGAAGTGGGTGGGTGGGGGGCGGGGGTTCTTCAAGACGAAGATGTTGAGATAAAGGAAACTTTGGTTATTTATAGGGAGTTAGGAATCGTCTGATTGGATAATCGGTCGTTAGCTGAAGCTGTAACAGCTGGGAACAATCATAAGCACGTGATCCTCTCGAAATTTGTTTATGAATAAACTTCACTTCAAGAGTTCACACTTAGCTGATGATTGACTATAAAGCTTGTTTGGCATGCTGTCCCGGGAGAGAGCCCTGAGCTCATAAGATCCTCGAGCCCTGGGCTCCCTCCCGTTTGCAGGGCGAGAGGAGAGTTTGAGCTCAGGTAGATCTCGATGAACTCCCCAAAGAAGCCTTTTTAATGCTCGGGACAGCAGCCGCGTATTGAAGAACCCCCCAAAAAGCAATAAAGAATGAAGCCATAACCGGCTGCTGAGTGGAAAGGGGTACCTAGAGAGTGTTTGCAGGAGCAAGGGTGGAATTGGTGCAGAGTGTGAAAGGATTAGGTTAGAGTGACTGCTACAACTGAAGAGGTGTATTGGCAGCCAGTGTTGCGAATGCTATGTGTGCTCCCGTAGCAGTGTTTGACTGCCATGACCAGACGGGAGAGTGAGACAGATGTAATAATTGAATATAGTATGTATGGTCTCTGCTAGAGAGACTCTTAAATGACTGTGATGAATGTCGGGATAAGCTCAGAGGAGCGTCTCTGCTGCTACAGAGGTGCGATAGGATTTAAGCTAAGCGAAGCATCTCTACAGTTGCAAAGGAAGTCGGTGGTGCAGAGGGAAATTTAAGCTAAGTGTAGCATCTCTACAGTTGCAGAGATGTCATGGAAATCAGTGGTGCAAAGGTGCAAAAATAATTTTAAATGAGTGAAGCATCTCTACAGTTGCAGAGGTGCAATGGAAGTCAGTGGTGCAGAGGGGAATGAAAGCTAAACATAGCATCTCTACAGTTGCAGAGAAGAATTTTTGCTGAGTGGAGCATCTCTACAGTTGCAGAGGTGCAATGGAAGTCAGTGGTGCAGAGGGGAATTTAAGCTAAACGTAGCATCTCTACAGTTGCAGAGAAGACTTTTAGCTGAGTGGAGCATCTCTACAGTTGCAGAGGTGCAATGGAAGTCAGCGGTGTATGGGAGAATTGAGAAAAGCGGTGCATCTCTGCAGTTGCGGAGGTGCAAATGGAAGTCAGTGGTGCAGAGGAGAATTTAAGCCAAGCGGGGCATCTCTACAGTTGCAGAGGTGCAATGGAAGTCAATAATAACAGGTAAATACGCTTCCGCGGAGGCGTTTAAACTGCTGTGGCTGTGATGGAGAGTGTGTCAGTATGTTAAATGGAAGTGTGTGTGAGCTCAGGCAGAGCGTCACTGCTGTGGCAGTGGTGCAGAGGGGAAATGGAGCTCAGCGGAGCGTCACTGCTGCGGCAGTGGAGCAATGGGGAAATGAAGCTCAGCAGAGCGTCTCTGCTGTTGCAGAGGTGCGGTGGCAGTCAATGTTGGAAAGCAAGTACGCTTCCGCGGAGGCGTTTTAGCTGCTGTGGAGAGTATCGGCAGTGAATGGCTAAATGGATTTGTGTGTGAGCTCAGGCAGAGCGTCACTGCTGCGGCAGTGTTACGGGGGGAGGATAAGGCTTGGCATAGAGTCTCTGCTGTTGCTGAGGTGCAGTGGTAGTCAGTATTGGAGCGTTATGGGTGCCGTCGCAGGAGTGTTAAATACCTAAAATACCTACACATAAATTATGTGTAGAGATAAAAGTGAATAAGGTTTCAGTTAGGGCGTCACTGCAGTTGCAGTGGTGTTATAGGTAAGTGTGGCTCAGCGGAGCACCTCTGCAGTTGCAGAGGTGTAGTGGGTCAGTATGGAGGCAATGTGCACTCCCGCAGAAGCATTTACTGCTGTATTAGTGCGGGGAAGCGTGATGATAGTGGTTTCAGCAACTAAAACTACAGGCATCCTCTAAATGGGTCAGAGCTGTTGTGAATGAGAGTGAATAGAATTATGGGATAGTTCAAGTTTGGAGGGAAAAAGTTAAAAGGAAGAAAGGTGGAAATGTGCTCCTGTAGTGTAAGAAAAAAGGGGCTTTGGAATGTGTGTATATATGTGTGCGTGTGTGTTTGTTGGGGGTGGGGGGGGGGTTAATCAAAGTATATACAGAATGTTCTTTGCCATTTGATCTGTTTGCTTGCTTAATAAAGAAAGAAAAGTTTCTTTATCATGCAAAGTTAGATCAGATATGGTGGGGTGGATTGAAATGGTGTTACTTCGGAAACTCTCAATCAAAAAGGCTAGTGAGAATTTGAAATCAAGGGTGTGGGCTGTGTGAGTGGAAATGTATCCTTTGTATAGCGTGAAAGTGTTAAGAATGGATGTGGAGTGTAATGGGTTGGATGAGGGTCAGTTTCTGAAGCTAGCTCTCAGGGTCTCTGAAAAAGAGAAAATCAGAAATGAAATTAAACATGGTATATGTACAACAGACATGATGAATTGTTTTAGCTGGAATCCATGAGAGGCATCTTAATAGGGGCATTATCAACTGTGAATGGAAGCGCCTTTGTTAATGCATGGTATAACAGCTTGTTGTTACGATGTGCAAGGATTGTAGAGGTGGGCTTTTGTTCCTCTGTAGTATGCAGATGGATGGAGAGCTGGGGACATTGGCTAGTTATCCTGGAAGTATCTCTTGAAGGCTGAGCAGGTGAACAGCTGAGCAGATGAACAATTGGCAGAATGAAGTTTTAAAAACACCTTAGTGATTTAAAATTTGCTTAAAAAGCAAATTGTCTAACACAGAGTTAATGGATGAAACATTACTCCATTTCTAACACAGAGTCAATAATGAAACATCACTCCATTGTCAGAAACGTGCTTCTCCCACTCATAGCAGTCAAGCGGAAAGTTTGTTTCCTTTGTCTTTAGACGCTTGACTGATAAACACGTTTGTTGCCGACGTTTTGGCCCTAACGGCCTTCCATAGTTGCAGATGTTTTGGCCCTAACGGCCTTCCATACACTGAATGCGCTTCCGCGACGGTTTTGGATGATGACGTTGCATCTCGTGGATGTTTATCGGCGTGTTGGTATGTTGTGGACTAGGTTTTGGATTGGATTGCCTGGACGCTTGCAGTCAAACTATTTCAAACTGCTAGGATGCCATGGATTTGTGGACAGGCGGAGGCTTAACAGGTGAGTTCAGCGTTCTATTCATGCACGTCTCCTCTTTCAAAGATGTATTGAATGTTTAGGCGTTGTCAGAGTAGTTGTTTTTGCGAGACTTCCCCTTATAGAGTGCGATGTGTTACCGCTGGTGAACAGCTGGGAGGGCGGTGAGGGTTTGGCTTCGTTGTAATGGCTTAAATCGCCGGCGTCTTGAGTTTAGATGGAGTTTGAGGACGGTGATCGAGTTTTGGACTGTGGTCTTGCTGGGTTGAAGACGCGGTTGTGCGTTGTGTGATGAAATTTGAAGTGGAAGGTTTTTGATGATGATGATGAAGATGATGCTGTTGTTGAAGTTACTGGTTTTGAAGTAGTTGTTGTGGAGGTGATAGCAGTATCTGGCTGAAACGGAGCGTTCTTCAAGACGAAGATGTTGAGATAAGAAAACTTGGTTATTTATAGAGAGTTAGGAATCATACGATTGGATAATCGGTCATTAGCTGAAGCTGTAACAGCTGGGAACAATCATAAGCACGTGATCCTCTCGAAATTTGTTTATGAATAAACTTCACTTTATAGTATGCATTATTTTTCATACTTGTGTTCTTGTGTAATTCAATGTCCACAAGCGACTACCTATTGACTTCCGGTGGCGCTGCTCTGTGGCTGCCCTGCAGCATTTTTCGCATGCTCTTGGCATTTCATATGGTAAAATATTTAAAGTTAGACTTTTTATTTACGTGGATATTGCTTTTTCCTGGAGAATTTTAATTATGGATTATGCAGCATGGAGTTGGATTGGACTACTGATGTCGATTTTTAACATTTATTGTTCCTGTGGACTGAACTCTGATCGTGTTAGCGGCATTGCCGCAAATGAAATTCGATATGATCGGGAATTTTTATTACTGTTTCGTGACTCTGTGTTATCAGATTGTTCTACAGCTGTGGATAGGATGATTCCGAACTATCTTAAATCAAACCAGAGGGGCAATAAAGCTTAACAAGCGCAAACGAGGAAATAGAGCAGGCCTTCGTCACCGTTTGAGACGACTGAGAGAGGAAAACAAACTTTGTCTGCCTACAACTCTTCTCATCAATGCATAATTTTTGCAACCAAAAATGGATGAATATTTGCCACTTACATGAGTACCGGCATTCCTGTGTCCTCGCAATTACTGAAATTTCCTGCAAATGGAATTTCCCTACGGGTACAAATAAAGTTAACTAACTAACTAACATCTTGCCAAGTACAGTTAAAACCCCTGGATGTGTTCTTGCTCCGCCCGTTTGTCGTAAATGCATCAACTTGTTTGACTTGTGACGGAAAGTATTCCACAATGCATAGCAACCCAACCATCGAAAAGTACTGTAATAGCGTAAGAGAAACCCCCCACCCCCCTTACCCTCCCCTCAAAATGAAAAATACTATTGTGTCACAAATGGAGTTTTAAGAGTTTTCAGGTGAGAAAGTACTTTTTTTCCAGGTTTTAAACAAGTGATCGGTAAGTAAATGTTGAGAGAGATTGTTTTTATTAAATTATATATTATTATTATATTTTTTGGGTGAACTATCACTTTAAAGCATGTTGCCACTGAGTTTGCAACACTCAAATTGACATAACTTTTTGTTCAGATGACCGTTAGTCGTCAGTTCAAATAACACTGAACATAAAATCTCACTAACAGCAGAAATGACCCATATCAGTGTTTTCTGTCTGTAATATTTCTTCACTGCTAGTGTAAACAGCAAAAATCAACATATTTGATCTGTTTCAGTGCTGCTTGTCCTACATAACAGGCTGACTAACAGCAGTTCAGAGAAGCTGTTTTTGCTTTCTGACACAGCCAAAACATGATTGGGTTGGACATGATGCCCTTCACCTAGAACGAGCATGAATAGTGCCAACATTTTGTTTTGACTCCCTAACTCTACATGCCCACATAGAAATGCCGACAGTGCTTTCAACAAAACTTGACTTCCTCTTCTGGAAAATATTCACAAACATGTGGGAGGACCAACAGAGATCAGTTCTGGTTTATGGTTAATACAGCATGTTCATTCTCATAGGAATTCTTTAGCAAGCATTTTAAATGTGTTTAATATTTTACAGCTTTCACTATTCATGCACTGTTTTCCTGCAAACATTTCAGTCTGTTTTTAATAATCAAACTGTGAGCGCCTGTTTTTGTGGGTGCTGTTTTATTTTCGGCTATGTTTATTTTCGGTTCTTGTCCTCTTATTTTCTCAATGGCTGATGCTTTCAATTTATTGCTATTAACCTCAGTCGTGTCATGATATGATGATGTTTAAAAAATTGCAAATATAAATACAATACAATTTAATTTGCCAAATAATTAAATGCATGGCTAGTTAAAGGCAAAACTATTAGCCCCTATTAGTGAAATTGTTTCTTTTTCAAATATTTCCTATGTGATTTTTAACAGGGTTATTTATTTTTTTCTTTTCTTCTCTTTTCTTTTTTTTTTCTTTAAAAAAAATCCTATTTCTTTTAGTTTGGCTGGAGTAAAAGCTGTTTTATTTATTTATTTATTTATTCATTTATTTATTTATGTTTTATTTGTTTATTTATTTTGTTTGTTCAATATTATTAGGCCCGTTTTTTTTTTCAATTGGCTACTGAACAAATGATTGTTGTCCAATGACTTGCCTTATTAGGAGTTAATTATGCTCCCCTATAGCCTAATTAACCCAGTTAAGCCTTTTGAATTTAATAACTTTAGTATTACAAAATTTGTTATCAAAACTATTATATTTAAAAATGTGCTGAAAAAATCTTCTTTCCATTAAATGGCTCTTGGTAAATATATTTTTTTAAATTAACAACTTTACAAAAGGGCTATTAATACAGTATAACGCTTGATTGTATGTTCATCAATCAATAAATGCAATCAATCAATCAATCAATCAATCAAAATTTTCATGGAAATGTTATTGATCACCAGCAGTGCACAGAACTAGATTGAATGCATGAAATCAGATTAATTATTGAATCACCATGTTTATTCTTCAGTGTTCAGCAGAATTTGCATTACAAGCATTGAGAAATGTATGGTCAGCATTTTTGTATCATTTTATCCAGGAATGATGCATTAAATAGATCTAAAGAGGCCATAAAAAACTTGCATTGTCCCAACAAAGATCATATCAATGCTGTAATTTTGATGATCTAAGAACAACATTTTTTTCGAAACTTGATTAAGAACTGTGTTAAAAAAGTTCACAGATTGAATGTTAAATTTGCATATTTGAATGATTTCTGAAAGATTAAGAATATTCAGTTTTGCATTACAGAAGTAAATGAATGTGAAAATATATTAACACCAACATCAAATGTAAACTCAAAATTAACACCATTTATTTTGATTTAAAATGATGACTTTTATGATTTATTATTATTATTACTTTTGTGAAAGAGCAGTTTTGAACCTCATTCAACTGTTTCTTCCACACCATTTCTCACAAGGTGCAAACTCATTTCCCTTTTATCACAAGTAGTAAAAAGCACACCTGTCTGTTCTGACCTGAGAACAGTTATGTAACTTGCAGAAGTAATTGAGCGTGTTGCTCTGGCCTCTGGACGTTTGTGTGTCTTTCAGGTAGCAGTGATAAAGCTGCTCAGTGGAGCACAGGCTGCTGACTTTTAGCTTATAAATGAGGCCTGAAAATCAATACTCTATAGTGTGTAAGTGTGTGAGTATGTGAGTGTGTGTGTGTGTGTGTGCGCGCATGTGTGTGTGCGTGTGTGTGCGTGTGTGTGTGTTTGTTTCATTCTACTTACTTTCCCTACTATTGATGCGGAGTCACATAAGTTTCAGTATGGAATGGAGTTTGGTTACTTTTCAGTAGGATGTAGTTCTAATTATAGTATCAAAAGGGAGCGGGGGAGAATATTGTATAGGTTATAAGGAAATTACTGCAATGTGTAAATGAAGAGAGAATTTAAAAGAATTATAAATGTAAAAGAAACATTTAGTTTAGAATATTAGAAATTAACATAATTATAACTTAATTCTGTA
>CAIGQQ010038283.1:4547182-4558273 GCA_903798035.1 Danio albolineatus
TAATGTTGTTTCACTTTCAAATAGATATATCTGTTATACTGAATTATAATGGGAAATTGTTTCCCCCATATTTGGCTTTTTATTTTCACACACACAAAAAAAAAAACATTTAGTATAGACATTTTACTTGCATCATATACTACATTTACATCAGAATGGGGCAGCAGCACTTAATCATTTATATTAATATTTAATCATAGTAAATAATATTTATTTAAATCTAATACTATATATTACATATACTGTATAACCACTTATATTGTCCACAATATTTCAATGATTAACTAAACTCAATATCTCATATTACACTGTTCAGTCTCTATTCCACTGAAAGGTTCTCTATTTTCCATCAGAAGTACTGTATTCTCAAAAGCTCAGCACTTTTCCCCTCTGGCTTCTGTTCCACCTGCAGTCTGTCACCCATGTGTCTCATTTGTTAGAACATTTGTGGTGTTCATGAGATATTTGGCACAAGTGTGTGCAGTGATATTCATTTTGGTGCTACTGTCCACTGTCATTTACTATTGGCCAGACCCTCACTGACAATGATGTCAGAAGCAGGCAAATGATGTCATGCTGTCCATAACCTCATCTGGAATGTGAAACTAAGTGACTCAGTACAGATTTTTTTAGCACAAACACATTAAGAATGTCACACATTAAATTAGCCCTTTTTCAGCCTTATTCTCATTCTTATTACAGTATAAATGTTGTTCTGCATGCATATTAAGGGGTAATAAATTGTTCCAGCTGGGCTAAAACACATGCATAATATATTTTGTTTTCATTTTATTTGTCTTTAGGGGGAAAAAAGCATTTTAAAAAAAGTGTTAGTCTATAGTGAATATAATGTTACCTATTTATATATTCATAATGTATCAAAGCATGCATCTTTATGGATATTTGTGCATCCTTATGGACATTATTGGTGTTGTCATTGAACTCTTTTTTTATAGGAATTTTAATCCTTCACCCTGATTTCCTTTCATAATCTGTCATATGCTTGGTACCAAAAATATCTACACTGAGAACCTTCAGGACAAGATGTCCCACTACAGCCCATTAATACTGCAATATTACATCTGGGTGTCATTCAAGCAAAAATGCATTATTTGTGAATAAGCTTAGGTTTTATAACTTAAAAAAAGAGCAAGATTTGTAATATTAGTGGTATGTTTTCAGCTTTGTGCTGTAAAGCAAATGACTATTTTACTGTTTTCTGTTTTTGAGCACTGCAAGTGAAATGAATTCAAATGACGTGATTATAATTTTGTGGATTTGTTAGTACAGTATGCATGTCAGACTTTTGTATTTACAGTATACTGAAAAAAACTGTTTGTAAGTAGGAGTTTACAAACTGATATTTTAAAGGGTAAAATCCTTAAAGAGGCATTATATCCAAAAATGAAATATCCCTCTCTATTTAATCCCTCAAGTGGTTCTAAAGGTTTATTTTTTCTGCTGATCATGAAACAAGATTTCCTGAAAATATTGGAAAGATTCAGCTATTGATGTCCATGGTAAGAGCAACAAATACTATGCAAGTCACGATCTGTTGTTCCTTTGTGTTCAAAAGAAGAAAGAAACTCAAGCTGGTTTGGAACAAGTGGAGGATGAGTAACCAATGACATCATTTTAGTTTAATAGGGTGAACTATCCTTTTTAAATGAAGGATTTTTGCAGTTCTTATTACGATTGATGCTGGAAAAGAAATCTGTCGATTAAAGTAACAAAAAGAAACTTTTATGATAGATTATTGACAGATATTTTTGTCCTTAATGGAACTCTTCCATTATTTCATTGTGTAACTCTTTTAAATTGACAGGTGAGGGTAATGCTATTCTTCATATTTATATTTCTCTTATGTTAAAGCATGTTGAGCTGATCTAACTCGTTTTTGTTTGTTTGTTTGTTTATCTCTTTCAGGGTCTCTATGTGTTTTCTGTGTACTTTGTCATGCATAATCAGCTCTTCTGGCCTGGTAAGGCAACTTACACAGTGGAGATGAATGGTCATAGCAGCCCAGACTCCATTTACCAGAGCACTGGTGCTGCTACTGTCGGCGGAGGAGAAATCAGCAAATCCACGCAGAACCTCATCAGTGCCATGGAAGAAGTACGTCCCTTACCAAGATTCCTGATGCTTGTTTCTTATAAATACTTATGCATAATTCAGCAGTGGCGTCTGACCAGTGGTGTAAAGTAACACATTACAAATAATCAGATTACTATAAATAAGTAAATAGTTTTAAAAATATGTCCTTTTACTTCCATTGACATTTTAGTGCTTTATTTGTACTTTTACTCCACTCTTTTCCTTCAAATTGCAGTCACTATTTTTACATTTACCTGCAGTCACTATTGTTTTCTCATATATGAGGATTGGCTAAGGAGAAGAAAAAAAAAACATCACATTAAGCTGAACAATATTTACACATGGGCACTTTATAAATGCAGCAAACCATTTGGAAGCATTAAAAGCATCCAAGAAGATGTCCAAAATCATTAACAAAGTGACTGTTTTGACTATCACTGATGAGAAGATGAAGGATGCCTACCGTATGATGACTGAAATCACCAAATGGCCCTAAACAATACTAAATGCACTACAGAATATTATGTTTTCACACACATACAGATTGCATGTAAGCCGCTAATAGCGTAATACTCACTACTCTTAAGTACTTTAAAAAGGGCTAATATTTACATGTACTTTGAGTATTATTTATTTACAATATAGATTATGCTACTTGCACTACATTTTTGTGCAAGTAATATTAAAAGTAAAAGCAAAATTTACTTGAGTTCGATTTTTCAGTACTCTTTCCTTCACTGCAGCTGACACTATTTCATACCACACACGTATTTGTAACATTACATTGCTAGGCTTTGGATTTATGCATGTTTGTATAAGCACCTATTTATCATCCTGGAGCTGAAGCAGAGGACTCTCAGACCTGCGTTTGTTCAGTGGGTCTGAAGAAGTGTTATGTAATAAAGAGGCCTGGCGTGGAAGCTCACATTCCTATGAGCCCTCAATGTAAACTATTCACAGATCCGGGAACGAGGGTGTACGGAGGACTGTGAAGAGACCATATGCTTCCTGGGAAAGATGGGCAGGGATCATGAAAGGCTTTTAGAGCAGATATTTAGAAAGAAAATATCTCGCTTTCCCTCAGTCTGCAACTTTGCAGCAATAACATGCTAAGTTGTTCTCAAGACTCTACATCAGGGGTAGACAATCCTGTTCCTGGAGGGCCTCAGGCTAGCAAGACTTAGGTTACCCTAATTAAACACACCTGAACCAACTAATCAATGCCTGCAGACTCACCGGAAACTTCTAGGCTTATAAGTTTTTTAGCCCTACACTTCACTATTTATTGACATGAGTTTTTTTTTTATGTTTGGGGTTGGAGAAAAAAAAAATCATCAGTGCATCACAACTCTTTCTCTGGCGATTTTTAATTGATTCTGAAAAGTTTAGAATAAATTCTGTGTTCAAATTAGATAGCATGGGCCTAGATAGTATGGGCCTGCACAGGCTTGAGCTAGAAACAGATAAATAGTAAGCATTGACAGGTGGAAACGTATGCTGCAGAATTCTCCTAAATTGGGCAAAGATGGACAAACCTAAGAATTTTAAAGACATACCGTAGCACTTCGCTTCTCATCCAATGTCCACTGTTGAAATTCTTGCCAGACTTGCCAGGCCTAGCAGTAGCGTTGTCCTATATGTGAACCGGCTTTGGAACGATTACAGAAAGTGGACGGGATGGCATGAATGTGATGCATGAACTGATCACAATAGAAACATAAGAAAACTTGCGTCTTGCAAAGTTCTGTGTGGCTCAATTCTAATATAATTTCCAAATATCATTTTTACATAAACATTTTAGCTTTGAAGACATTTTTGTTAATAGGATATAACAAAAACATACAATGCAGTCCTTACAATCTGCCATTTCAATGTTACATTCAGAGCTTATTCATGCTGAATATAACTCTAACTTTGTTAATAAGATAAATCATTTTTAAAGATGGGAGTACTGTCATACTCTGGTCATAAAAGCATTGAAACTTTAAATCTGGTTAAAATGGTTAAAATGGCTAAAAGTTGGAAAGATGTTTTTGCACAGCTGAAGATACAGGAAAATGTAGGTCAAAAATCGTTTTAGGAATTGAATTGTGACTCCCAGAGTTAAATAGGATTCTAAGGTTTCTAAAGGTTCCCACCCCTAGCTAAATCTGCTTCTTTGAAACAACATGACAGTGTTAAGGGAAAGGTAATGAGTTTGGAATGTATTTTATTTTATTTTATTTTGTTTTGTTTTTTATTTATTAATTCATTTTTTTAAAGAATGGATAATGAGGTGGAGTTGTCCAAGAACCAGTAAATGTTCAGTAAATAAGCATAAAACAAACATATGGCAGCAGACATTCTCACACAACTGCTACCAAACTGAATAGCATATGGATACAAATGTAGAAAAGTCCAGATATTCATTCATTCATTCATTTTCTTGTCGGCTTAGTCCCTTTATTAATCCGGGGTCGCCACAGCGGAATGAACCGCCAACTTATCCAACATTTGTTTTACGCAAGCCGCAACCCATCTCTGGGAAACACCCATACACACTCATTCACACTCATACACTACGGACAATTTGGCCTACCCAATTCACCTATACCACATGTCTTTAGACTGTGGGGGAAACCAGAGGACCCACACGAACGCAGGGAGAACATGCAAACTCCACACAGAAATGCCAACTGACCCAAGCGAGGCTCGATCCAGCAACCTTCTTGCTGTGAGGCGACAGCACTACCTACTGCGCCCATGCGTCACCTAAGTCCAGATATGTGAAAACCAATATAAAATGACTTCAAATGAAATAATATGTTTCTTCAGCCAAAGTTACTTTATTCTAAATAAGTACTAAATAAATACACATTACATTACTAAATGCGTTGATGCTACAATTTCTTGCTCAAATTGAGTCTTAATTTGAAACCTCAGAATGGGTGGAATATTAATAAGGTTGAGACAGAACTCTCATTTTAGGCACTCTAACCTCTAGGTCAGAAACAAAAGTAACCCTTTATTTTTTTTTGGAAAGCATTGACTCATGGCTTAAACTGTCTTGTAGTGTCACATGAGGCCTCGAGACAAGGGGAGGAGGAGGAGGAGAAAGGAGGGCTGGTGGTCTCCTCTACCTCTTTAAACAGAGATGACTTGGTGCCTGGCGGTGCTCAATTCAGCCGGTGTACATTCTGTCCTGATCACAGGACTCTTGATTGGCTATTGTACCCGAATGAGGTGCCTGGGACATTAGGGGACTGCAGTGACCTCTCCCTCTTTCCTCCTGGAAAAACAAAAAAAATACACACCCAGCCAAAAGGAAATGAAGCCACTGCTATTAGGAAGCACATTAAAGGCAGGGCAGGCTTACTGTTTCATAATCTTGTGTTTAATGAGGCCAATTCTTCTTTACATTGATGAATGAAATGACTATTTATTTATAAGGTCAACAATGTTTTTTAGCTGTGTGTGTCTCTTACATATAAGAATATTTCAAATGCGTCAACTGTTGTAGAGTTTTTAGTATCACTTTATAATAACTGCACACTATGAATCATTTATTAAGCATCAGCAAACAGTTATTTCATTATTGAAGTATTAACTTGTAAATACAGCTACACATGCTGCATTCTTGATTTTAAGCATATGTATGTGCTCAATGATTGTATTTTCATACTGTTAATGATTACCTTTTATTACTAAAATGACTACTGCATTATGTACATAGTTATTTAGGAGTAGTTGATGGTTTTTTAAGATCATTCAGAATTAGTAAGTAAATGATAAATAAGCAAATCAAATGAACATTTATATATCTTATTATTCAGTTACTCCATTTGTTGATAAATGCTTTATTAACAGAAATTCCGACAGTTTTGTGAATTTAAAGCAAGGACAATTTTTGCTTTGTAAATCTCTTATAAATGACAATTGAAGGCTCAGTTAAGCAAAAATACAAATAAAACTGTAATACTGGACACACAAAAAATATTACAATTTAAAATAGCTTTTTTTCTGTTTGAGAGTATTATCCCAGTCTAATGCCCCAGTGTCACATAATAATAAAAATAAATCATTAATACATTCTTCGCATGCTAGCAGAAAGGACAGAAAGGAGTTTATTTATGCCTATTTTTGGGGGGAAAATCATCTTGAAGCCAAACTTTATTGAAGATATTTCATTTTTTATTTAACGTAGCATCCCATTTGTTGACAAGCATTCATCAGGCTAATTCTGGAATTGTCAAAAGCATGCTGATCCCACGGTTTATAAAACATAAATATGATTAATCTTAGATGTAAAAAAATACACTTTAATGACAAAATAAGGTTATGTAAGTGTTGTGGAAAATTGCAATGACTGTTCTCTACTCTGCAATGTTTTAAATTCATAGCACGCACAACACAGAAACTCTGGTGTCTCAGAGAATATCGCGTTTCCCTGTACTAAATACACAAAAAAAAGCCATTCAAGACCAGGAAACGACCAGGAAACTTGTATTTACGACATTTCTGATCACATGTGAATTTAATATAATGATATGCTCTTCAAGAAACAAATAATTTTTCCCCATTCCCATCTCCAACTATAACAGAATTCACTGTAAAATGTGAACTCGGTCTCACCTTTCAGTACAGCTGTATAGACATGGAAGTTGTGGTACCCTGTGAATGACCCCTGCCCCGGACACACCAGTGAATTCAGACTTGATTTGTGTGCTTCCTTTGAGCTCAAACTTGTTACAAAAGTCTTTTTTAATGCAATGGAGCTTTGGAAAGGGATCATTACTTGATTGTAAAAACATCTAAAGACCTCTATTCTGTCATGTTTTGCAGATCTCTGCAGACTGGGAGAGAGCTTCGCTGCGGCCCAGTAGTCAACCGAGCAGTATCTTCAAACCCAGTCCTCAGGATGAAGCCTACATCACTGAAGGGGGATTCATAAATACAAGTCTAGTGCAGGACGAGGAGTCGCAGGAGTTTGATGACCTCATATTTGCCTTAAAAACTGGTATGTTACAATCTTCAAAAATGCAGCTAAATCCTTCCAGATATTTAGCAATACAATGAACATATTTTGGCGAAAACCAGGGCCTGTATTTACACATATTTTACCACTGAGAGTGACTACTAGAATGGCCATAGTGGTCGTTCTGACCGTTCTCATATAAGACGTCATGTTGTCATGTCATATTTAGAATCAAAGCTTCTATTAGAGTTATTAGAATTAAGATTTTAAAGTCTATCATAGTTAATGAAGTCATTACCCAAAGAATGCAATATTTTATGCAATGGTAATACTGCCTATAAATGTGTGCGAGGTACTATTTGGTCTGCGAAGCTGCGCATCTCACTTTCACTTCACAAGTGGAAGAGCAAATTGCTGCACTGAATATGTTGTTTTGAAAGACATATCTGAAGTAAAGCTACATATTTGCTATGAGGAAGGTATGTTTATGCTTGCAGGAAGGGCTAGGCAACAGAGGCACACAATCAAAGGCACAAGAAAATGTAAAAGACACTCAAATCTATGCTGTCATTTTGACTGCTTTGATAGTTCAAGGAAGAAATAGGAATATCAGAAGTTTTTGTGTTTTGCAATTTTAATAAAATAACAATGATAGAAAGAAATATGCACACATTGATGAAAAGTATTATAGATGAATTGGTTTTATTTTAAGAAAGTTATTAAAATTACAAAATGTAAAAACCTCAGTATTTCTAGTGTTAAAACTTAGTTAAGATGCTTAGAAAAACCTTTACTAATGATTAGAGAGAGGTCTTAAGCTAAGGGTAGGTGCAGCTTTTATTTCATTGCTATGGGTCTTTGCTGTGCTTATTAACTATGCACACAGGAATTGGCTGATAAGGGATTTGACAGACTCTTTTTGACAGTAATAATGCCAATAATAAAATTACAGCTGTTACTTTGCCCTTTTGTCCAGAAGCAAAAATTATATTTATTGCAGTTATTTTGTGAATAATATTTAATAAGTTACAATGCTTGAAATGCCATCTATTAAGAATCACCATTGACAGTTAACCTGAAGTCAGAACACTTTGGTATAATTTGTAAACAAAATAGAGCTATCTGTCAAAATGTTGCAGTGTGTTTAGTTTAGGTTACTTATTTATGTCATGTATTCACTTTTATTTAACCTGGAAATCTCACTGAGATCTCACCTTTTCAAGAGAAACCAGGCCAAGGTATAGAAGTCTTATACTAAAAACAAACATCAACATTATCTAAGCAGCTTACATTTTAGGTCTTGAATGTCAGACATGCCCGTGTCGGTTAGTGTCGTCAATCTGGCAACTTGCGATTGGCTCAAGTTGTTGTTGAAGAGAGCAGATGAAAAAAAAAAAGTCTCTCCTCTCAATATTTTGAATTTGGACTGCACTACCTAGTTCAACCACTAGGTGTACACCGCATACTGCACCTTGATGTTTTGTGAATGCAGTCCAAGATACTATTCTTTAGAACAGGCCAGATTTTGATAATAATGCTCAGTCTCTGCACAGGTTCTGGCCTTAATGTGAGTGACAACGAGTCGATTCACGGCAGTCATGATGGAGGAAGCATGGCGAACTCTCAGATCGTCGAGCTGCGGCGAATTCCCATCGCAGACACACATCTGTAACCTCACCGATATTTTGTACTGAAAATTGTAAAAATAAGAACAATAGTTGTTGATTTTTTACTGTTTCTGCCTTTGCACTAAATCTTGTTAGTTTTTAAGTTGTCTTTTTATATGGGGAAATTGAAATTGCCTTTTTATGTATACATATGTGAATATAATTATCACTAAATTAATTTGTGAAAGTTTTTAGCATTGTTGTGAATTGAAATATGTAGATCGAGCGGCAGTTGGCCAGTGAGCCCTGATATTCTGCTGCTTGATTTGTGTAACACCAATAATAAAAGATTGAAACTCTATTCGGTCTGTGTCTTCTTGCAACTAAATATTTATTTATGGCAGTGAAATGACAGTGCATTATCAGAACTGGTAACAAAGGGAAGCGATGAAGTAAAAACTGAAAAGATTTATGTGCTGCAGCATTAAACTTCACAAAACAGTTGTACATACAAAATATGTCCTTAACAAAATTTAGATTCTTTCAAATATGCTATTTTTTTACAGAAATACTGTCAGTGTAACAAATGTGAGCCAAAGTTAATTAAATAAAAATATATAAAAATAACAAATAGTAATATTCAATATATTAGGTATTATAAATATTATTTTTTTTACTATGGACACATTTCTGAAATACATTGCCAAGCTTTGTTTTTTAAAATGTTCTTCTAAATTACTTATAATTATCTAATTATTATTATTATTTATTTATTTATTTTGTTACAAGTATACATAAATAACCCTGCAGAAACAGGCCTACAGGTAAACATGTTGAACATGAATATTTAACACACTGTACAAAGAAATTGCAAGAAATGTATTAAAATAAATAATAAAATAAACTTATTTATTAGGTTGTTTGTTTTTTTACTTTTTTTATTTGCAGCTCTTATAATATAATATAATATATAATATATGATATGATATGATATGATATGATATGATATGATATGATATGATATGATATGATATGATATGATATGATATATGATATGGTGATATAATATGATATAATTAGTCTTGTCTTCCAGTATCAAAACATTAAATTAAGACATACTGACTTGAAAAGATAAATGTCATTAGAAATCAAGTGTTCTGAGGTTTTAAAATAGTATTTTATAAGTTTATTATATGTTTAATACTCAAGAGAGACATGGGAGAGACAGACAATCAAACAGTTCCTGATATTTTGCTTTGTGTGTAAATATGCTTTATGATTTAGGAATTTGCAGAGATTTAAACAGGAAAACAACAACAAAAAAAATACTAAATAACAATTGAAAATAAAGTTTTTTTATTTTATTGTTTTTACTGATTTCTTATGTTACAGATTTTTTTTTTAATTTCTCAGATCAGAATTGAAATATGCAAAACAGTATAAGCAGATTTCCCAAAACAATGCATATACAGTAAATAGAAAAACACCATGGATTACCCGCAAAAGTCTGTCTCTTGCTCAAAACCCTTAGTTCATCTTTCAAAATTACATTTCTGTGTCAGTGAACATGTCAGTGTCAACAGAATGACAAGTCTTTGTGTCATTGTGTATGGATTAGACAGTCGAATTACTTAGTCATGTTGTTAATATAACAGTGTACGAGGGAGGGCTGTTCTGATGTAAACTATGGCAACAGCACTGCATACCACTTAGAAGAGAATATAGAAATGTGAATATAGGACAAACTCCTTAGGGAAACCTAAATGCAGTGCTATAGGAATTACAGCGCAGTCTTCTTACACCTGATTCCTATACATACACAAATGATGGTTCATGAGATGCACCTTCTTTACAAAAATAAAAAAAAAATCAAGGATTCACCTGGTGTCACAATTTACCAATTCATAACACTCTAATTGAAGTTTATAGAAAATGCATTATGACACATTATTATGACAACTTGTTCAAGCATGTTGCATGTAAAGACCTATATTATGAACTAATGCCTAAACATTGTCAGGGGTGAGACTATTCAGACAGAGACAATTATAATACATTTTGAACAACACAGCACAAGCAACTGCAAACGTAGGAAACAGCAGACAATTAATTGTACATAATCATTTGCATGAATATACCAAAGCATTTGCAACTTCATTTCTTGTCGGCTTAGTCCCTTTATTAATCCGGGGTCGCTGCAGCGGAATGAACCGCCAACTTATTCAGCATTTGTTTTATGCAGCGGATGCCCTTCCAGCTGCAACCCATCACTGGGACCCATCCAACCCATCTGCAACCCATCCCTGGGAACCCATTCACACATTCTCATTCACATACATACACTACGGACAACGGAAACCCAAGCGAACACAGGGAGAACACGCAAACCCCACACAGAAATGCCAACTGACCCAGCCGAGGCTCGAACCAGCGACC
>CAIGQQ010038283.1:4563273-4597451 GCA_903798035.1 Danio albolineatus
TATTATTATTATTATTATTATTATTATTATTATTATTATTATTATAAGTTACATTTTTGTTTTTTGTATGCTGTCTGAATAGTTTGTTTGAGACAACTACATGTGTACCAATGAGAGTAATAAAAAAATCAAGTCTTTATTTCGCAGGAGAGGGGTATATGGGGTGGTTCACTCAGGGTGCCATTTAAACTAGAACTGCCACTGGTTGGAAGGGCATCGGCTGTGTAAAACATATGCTGGATAAGTTGGCAGTTTATTCTGTTGTGGCAACCCCAGATTAAAAAAGGGACTAAGCCGAAAAGAAAATAAATGAATTAAATTGTATAAAAATGTAATTTACTATAAATGTTGCAGTTATAAATTTATTTGACAGAGTATTGACTCTTTTGCTGAAAATATTTTATGACAAATTCATTTTGTTCCATTAAAAAAGGTGATTGGAAAAGAATTCCTGACATAATTGCCCGATGACATTTATGTTTATGACAGCTTTATGAGTTTAACCAATAGAGTTTGTTGTTAGCTAAAAACAACTGTGTGCAACAGTCACGGATTTTGTAAAAAAATAAAATAAAATAATATATATATATAATATTAATATAGGCTGCTTTTGAAGCTCACCACTTTTTATTGATCATTTTTTGTTACAAGAACAGGGTGCAAAGTTAACAATATGCTAAAAGTTGTCAAATGTTTTTCTCTATTTAACATTGAAATTTAATAGTGAAAAACTACTTCCCAGGTATTTCATATTTTTATGTGCAGCTCGATGTTGGACTCATACAAAAATTGTTTGCATTGCTGAAGTCAAAAACACAGACTGTGTCATTGAATAGTGTGTTTCACTTGCTGTAAAGCCAGTGCTTGGTCTTCAAAAATATTACAAAATAACAGTGAAAATCTCAACATAGGCTCATTCCGAAAACTAACCCCTTTATACATTTCTGAAGATCACCAATTATATAGCCAGATGTACATATGGCTGCACTTCGTCTTTAAAACGAATGATACGGGCCAGCATGATGCCGTTTTGCACTTACCAGCTGACCGTTTACCTCCATATGGACAGTTTTCCCGCTGTTACCAGTTTGTCTGGTTAGCTACCTATTTACGCTGGTGAACTTGAGACACAGAGAGGAGTTGACCACGACGATGAGGTTTGAGTCCAGCAAAGAACAATTGCAGAAAGCAGGTAAGACAAAATTAAAAGCCAAAAAATAAAACAAACAGGTAAATAACAGGGGGAGAATGTGGTAAAATATAAAAACATGGTGCCATAAGAGCATTTGTTTTTCTGTATTGCTTGAGTTGAGTTTAGGGAAGTGAGTGAGTGGGTCAATCGGTGCTTTTTAAAACTATTGGTTGGGCTTAGGGAATTAGTCAGTTGGTTGGTCAGTCAGTCGACAGTGGCCTCTGGTGGATTTACGCGAGTAAGTGCAAAAAATATCGGCCTCTGATAGATTCACAAAAACAAAAACTGCTAAATAACGTACCACCTGGGATATATTTGGTGCTCTCCAGAAATGAGACTGGGTTGGAAAAAGGGACAGGGGATGATTAAAAGAAATGCACAAATTCTGGACCTTTGGCAGGTGACAGTTGGTCATTCGAACTTCAGGCTACTGGTCTGCTATGTAGGGAGCACTATGGGAACAGAACTATTTTTCTTTTTTATAAAGATGCATTTCCTCCTTCCAACCCCTTTTATAAAACTTTTTTATGTATCGTCTCTCCATCTCCCCTAGCTAAAGAAAACACATTCCCAGGGCCAAGATCGGCTGCAGCACCCCCAAAACAAACAGATCGTCTTTGAGGTCAGAGGGCTGCAACCTCTTAGATTATGCGCAGTCTGAGCCGGATCAGTTCCAGATGAGTGTTCTAGGAGTCAGCAGGGAGATGTATAAACTTCACCATATGGCCTGTCTTACCATCTGATTTACATCTGCTGTGTCACAGTGTGAGTAGATCGGCACAAGAGTTAGCTTGCGCAGCTCTGCTGGAATGTAGACCACGGCCGAGGAAGCCGCAGGACAAATGTAGCACTTGAGACTTTACATGTTTATAACCAAAGTTTTGCACAGTTTTCTATTGGGCTGGGTACCAGTTAATATGCACTGGGACAGCAGAGAAAAGACAGGAAATGATAGTATGACTAAAACATGAAACCTCACACAAGAAGAGGATTTTTTTTTGACAGTTAATAAGGTAAGGTATCATGGTTTAGCCTGGTATGCCGTCATGTCTCAGTAATGATGCATGATGCCTGTCAAGAACCTTGACCTTTCAGATCTGGTGAACGTTTGATATCAAGATTGAAACTGATACTGTTTTAGGTGGGCTGTGCCAAGATGTCCAGACATTTGCTCTGGATTTCCAGACTTGAACTAAGGTTAAATCAGTTTCCAAGTATAACAAATATTATAGTGGTGGGTGATCATGTGGTCTTGGCTTTCAGAAATTTGGTCTTGATTTTGGGTCCCAACCTACTGTATGAACCACCGCCTGTTTCTAGTGCACTCAAGGTGATATTTACCTCAACTGCACATCATTATTTTATCCTTATTATTTTTTTTAACAATTGTCAAGAACTGCATGTCACTCTTTATATACGATGGCCTTTACTAAAAAAAAAATAAATAAATAAAAAAAAACATACGATTCAATACAATATGAACATATTGTATTGTACAGTGTCTTTGATGCTATTGAGGTGGGATGTGAGAACGTTTAGGGACATGTTTGGTGGTATGAGTAGGTTTAGTTGTGGGTTAATGTGCAAAGGATGGTTAAACAGTGTAATTATTAATACAATTATTAAAATTAATTGTATTAATAGTAAATTAAGACAAAATATAATTATGAAAAACATGTATGTACATAATAAGTGCATTGTACCAAATGATTAATTTAAACTTAAGTACATTTTAATGGAGTTTGCATGTTCGCCCCTAAATATCAACTTCAATATAAATGGCCCAGGGAGAAAATAAGTAAGTAGTGAAGGCCACTTAATATAAAGCCACCACCACCAATATAAAGTATATGACCACCGATGATTTTCTCAAATTCATTTCATTGTCACTGACTGCCAGATCTTGGTCTTGATGTGTTCTGGCTCCATGAGGGTCTGGTTTCACTATGTAATGCAGTACAGACCTGCAGCTATGTCTGTTTGTCTCAATAGCCAATCACACATGTGTCACACATGTTGGGGTCAAGAATATGGGCATTCTGTTTATACTTTTTTTCAAATAACAAATAAAAGGTTTAAAGCCAGTCTTCCTGTTTTGTTCCAGATATTGACCTCAATTAGTGAAAGTCAGTCAGTCATTGAGACAGCACTGGCATTCTGTTCAACACTCTCTGGAATCTCCTCTATATTTAGTGTAGCCTGCACAACTTGCCATAAATCTCTGACAACATTTTGCACACTTGGCACATTGATATTTCTAAATCTGCAATGCAGCAACAGGCTGCAAGAGGAGGAAGATCACGGTAAATATAATAATAGCATTATTGAAGTTTTATGTTCTGCTTGGTAATGCAGTGAATGGATAATGAAATCCATCAAATTTGGCAGAACCTTCAAAGCTTGCTAATATCTCAGCTCTGCCAGTTTTTGCCTTTCAGTTTTTTTCTGTGATGGCAAACGATGAAAAGCAAAAGCTCAGATAAGGTACTTGAACTTCAGCGTTGGTCTGAATCCAAACGAATGTCCTCCATTGTAGACAAAGATATCTTCCTTTGCTTTTTTTCTGCCTTCCCACACAACTCAAGTCTCTTTGTTTAAAACAAGTTATTTTATCATGTATTTGTGACCCTGAACCACGAAAACAGAATTATGCTACACTGGTATATTTTAGCAGTAGCCAAAAATGCATTATATTGGTCAAAATGTTATTTTTTTTTCTTTTGCAGAAAATGATTAGAATATTAGAAAAATATAACAAAAATGCTCTTGCTCCATGAAGATATATTGCACATTTCCTGCCGTAAATATATGAAACCTATTTTATTAGTAATTTGCATTTCTAAGAACTTAATATTTTTCCAGATCTTTTTAATCATTTTATCTCAGCCAAATAGAGGTAATAAATAAGTATGTACAATACATATCAATGGAAAGCTAATTCGTTCAGCTGTTAGGTTACATTTATCTCAATAAAATAATGCACTCATGACTGATTTTGTGATCCAGACTTGCATTTATTCCTCTGCAGATTCTGCATGTCACCATGGCTTTATAATGCAGGCCAGCTTGCAGAAACTGTGCAAGTAAATTTCAGTCTCAAGAGGCACTAGAGGCTTTGGTATTTAGAGTGTTTGCTAGGACACCCCTCCCATGTCAGAGATACTGGTCCAAGTCCTGTACGAGTGGTGTGAGTAAAACTGGAGGTGTTACGTTGGTGCCATGACTTACGGGAGCAATGTGAGTGTAATGGAAACCAACTTGTAGGAGCTGTATTTGTAAACCTTTCCCCTGATCTCAAGAGGTGCACTAGCGACTCAAGCCGCATTTCTTAGCATCCTCATTGGCATGTCTGTGTCCCATGTCTAAGATGTCTGCTCGGATCCCTTTTTGAGCAGCGTAAATATGACTAGAGGGTTGTGACGCAGTAAGGGAGGCTGGAAAGTAAAAAGCTGTGGAGGTAAACTTTTAAAGACACACTGACTGACATAAGAGTCTGTGGTCTTTAACATCCTTGCTAGTGAGCCCATGTTTATACTGCAGGTGCTGGGCTGGAGTAGAACTATAGTTGTTGAACTTTTCAGAAAGTATATTTAATTCAGTATTAAAAAAATCTCTTTTTAATTGAAAATAATTATAAAAACAGTTGCACGTGTAAGCAGTGGTGAAGAGTAACTAATCACAAATACTCAAACTACTGTAACTGAGTAGTTTTTCTCAGGAATTGTAATTTACTGAGTAGTTTTAAAAATGTGGACTTTTATTTTCCCTTGAGTACAGTTTTAGTGCAGTATCGGTACTTTTACTCCACTACTTTTCTTCAACCAGCAGTCACTACTTTATTTCTTTCTTGTCTATGGTCATTGTCTAAAGCAGAAAAATCAGTCCTGTGATTCCTGTCCAATTAAAACACATAGAAAATAATTCACATCATACTGAACAACCTCAAGACATGGGCACTTTATAAATGCAGCAAACCTTTTGGAAACATTAAAAATGTCCAAGAAGATGTCCAAAATCTTTTAAAGACTTCATGTCACTGAAAATAATGGATGTTGACTGTATGATGACTGAAATCACCCAACAGCCTTAAACAATCACTAAATGGAACAAATGAAGAATGGAAGGAAGGGCCAATTAAAAGGTAGGAACGAACAAGGAATGGAAGGAAGGATCGAAGAACCAAATAAATGAAGGAAGGATTCAAGGAACTAATGAGTGAACGAAGGAAGGAGGGAACAGACGAATGAATGAAGGAAGGAGAGAACAAACAAATAATTAAAGGAACGAACGCAAATAGGAAGATCCCTAAATACACTACAGGTTGTTTGTGCAGGGATGTGTAAACGTAACATTCTGTAAACGCATCAACTTTTCTACAGTGTAGTTCTTACTACTCACTACTCTTGAGTACTTTTAAAAGGTCTACTTTTTACTCATACTTTGAGTAATATACTACATTTTTGGGCAAGTAATGGTACTTTTACTTGAGTATGATTTTTCAGTACTCTTTCCACCACTGCATGTAAGTCATGTGATAAACCTAACCACTTTGATGGCGAACTTCAGCTAAGAAATATTCAGCTGATTCAAATCGTATCACTCGATTGAATTGGCATTGGTTATCAGCTGATAGATATGGGCCAGTAGGGGCCTTCTGCACCTACTGGTAGACTCAGAAGACTGTTATCATCCATCCACATGGTTAATAAGTTATAGATCACATACAGGTGTGGCCGAAAGTTAACAATAATTATTTACATTATTTATTAAATTTCTCATTAATTGTATTTTATAAACGTCTACACCTACCCCAACCCTAAACCCAACTGCCACAGTAATGTATAAACACATCTGGATCTGAAGTCTTCTCTGTTAGTATAGCTGATTAACCTAGTGAAAGGATGATAACAGCCTTCTGAGCCTACCATCACACGCAGAAGGTCCCTGCTAGCCCATATCTAGCAGCTGATAAAGCCCATTCAATCGAGTGATAACATTTGGAGCAGGCAGGATATTAGAATAGTCAAACCAACATTTTGATTGTTTTACAATATGATCGGTCAGCCGGTTTGTTCATTAATGTTTTCCCATTGTGCACAAGTTTTTAAAACAAAACCACACTACTTCTCTAATGTGCATGCTAGAATTTATTGAAATGCATTTCCCTCCTAGTTTATGAACATTTATTCTTATCGGAAAAAAACATTTTTGAGTATCCTAATCAGTTAAATGCACATCTTGGCATTTCCATTAAGATTTTTTTAATTTAATATTCCTAAAAGTGCATAAAAATAAGTGGATTGAAACATAGCTGTTGAATCTGCTAAGTTATTTTAGGGTTAATATTACTGCGCGACAGTAAAATGTTTTCCCTCAACTGGTAGCATCTGAGCAATTTATGCCTTCAAACAAACATATTTACTGAACTGATAAAAACTTATATTTTCCTTTATTGTTGTTGTTTTCTCACTCGGTTCTCCTCTGAAAACTATTGTTTCAAACCAATGAAGAACAGGGTGCAACAATACATATAGCCTGTACAAGAAGACTAGACAATAGTGCAGTTGAGGAAGAGAATGGAGAAGCCTCAAGTCTGACATTAAATGAAATGGTTGGCAAAGTTCCTCATGCACGCAGCATAAGTTATCAGTCAAACCAGGAGTGTTGGCTAATGTGAGATTAGACTGTTTGTAGAAGCTGCCCTTTGCTCTATTATCTTCAGCCAGTTGTAAACTGGGTCAGATTAAGTGGATAAAAATATGAGGATCCTGGTCTTGTTTTGATTAATGCTGCAGGTATTAGAGGTTTGTTATGGAAAAAACATTTGTATGTATATATGTATATATATATTATTTTAGTGGTGATAGAACGAGCTTGACCTTGAGCTGGATGCATATAAAGTGTAGTTTCATAGTACAGGCTATTTTCGAAAACAAGGTCAAGGTCAATAATTAAACCATAACATAACCAAGTGTTACTTTTTTCTTTGCAGGACTGGTAATTATTTCAACATCCAACATTATATTGCATATTTCCAATAATAGTTTACCAATCAGTATTTTACTGTGTGGTGCTAAACAAATCATTTATTGAGTGCGTTGAAGCGTTACAGGATTACAGACAGATTCTGGTAAAGCCTGTGCCTGGAATTGTTTGTCTCTTTCTCCTTTACCCTGTGGCATCCTTTTTATACTCCTCATACCAGCTGGGTCAGAGCATTTGTAATGGTGCACACACCTGTCATCTCATTGAACAACACTTCACAACAGAGAGGGAGAGAATAAGAGCAGCAGACAGATAGTAAAAACCAAAAGGACATGCAAATATATGTGACCCTGAACCACAAAGCCAGTCTAATGTTGCATGGGTAATATCCAGAAATACACTGTATTGGTCAAAATGATAGATTTTT
The DNA here is from genome assembly GCA_903798035.1 of Danio albolineatus. NCBI lineage: Eukaryota > Metazoa > Chordata > Actinopteri > Cypriniformes > Danionidae > Danio > Danio albolineatus. The sequence continues at coordinate 4,570,878 of CAIGQQ010038283.1, forward strand.
ATTTTATTTTATTTTATTTTATTTTATTTTATTTTATTTTATTTTATTTTATTTTATTTTATTTTATTTTATTTTATTTTATTATTATAATATTAATATTGTAATTAATTTGTATTATTATTATTGTAATGATTTTTGGCATAAAAATATTTTTTAAATAGCTGTATCCATACACAATAGTGTCCTATCATAACAAAGTATACACCAATGAAAAGTGTATTTATGCAGCTTTCAGTTGATGTATAAAAATAGTTTTGTGGTCAAAGTTCACATATATGAACAGTATACATATACTCTATGAACAGAGTATTGATTATTTTCTTTGTCAGAACAATTTTAGACACTTAAGTCAGACCTTTCATAAATGGTCATATATTTATATATGCAGTTCATATACATAAATATGTGCATGTTCTCTTAGTTGCTCAATGCTGTCAACTGAAGCTACTGTACGTGTTAAAGCCATTCTGCATGAATCTTGCACATTTTATGCAGTTATGCAACACTGCACTGTTTAGCCATTATCCATCTCGTGTCTTTCACTTTAAAGCTAAGCTGACCTCACAATATTGGTTTGTGTGTAGTTGCTGCTGTAAAATTATAAAATGCATTCTCATAACCTTCAGCAATATCCTGAAATTTACATTCCTTGAATATGAATGTGGCATGAACTGCAAACCGCCCACAACAAGCACCAGCAGAAACCAGGCTTCTGCTTTTTTTATTATCATTGTAGTTACTGTTAATGCAATCACTACAGTCATTGGTTGTCAAAGTTTTACTTCCGACAGTCTAAAATCTAATCAAACGTTGTTTGAGATGGTGATGCTCACCAATATTTGTTATTGCCTGAGCGGTCTAACTGTGTTTATGAGAGTCCTAATGATGGCCAATCAGATCAAAGAAGGAGGAACTTTAGCATTAACAGGCTGAATTCTGAATAATGATGCTAATGGGAGTTTTTGTCAAATTCTGCCCAACATCTAATGGTTTTTGTGATTCAAGTTATTGATGCTAGCTAAATACCTGAATATGACCAGAGAACAAACAGTTTGGCTATGTGTATTTTTTATTAGTACTTATTCATCTTCTTATACAAATTTAAAATACATAATATTATTTCAAAATTGTTGAAATTTAGGACAAAAATTATTTAAATTCATTTTTATTTGTATACAAATACGTGACATTATACAAGTTATGTCAAAGATGTGACATATGTGTGACACCCAAACAAATTCCATTTTACAAATAGCCACATGCATTAGACTCCAGAATAAGTCTCAGTCATTAGGATGCTCTCGGCAGGGCATAAAAGGCTGAACTGCCACAGCCTTAATGGTGTAGAGGATGTTTTCTTGGCACACTTTGTTCCCATTTTACCCATTGAGCATCATGTCAAAAATGGTTTCTAAAAATGGCTGAATAAAAATGTAGCCTTTGATTGGTGCTTTCTCAGTTATTTGCCTAGGCTTCAGATCAGACTAGAACATTGATTAATAATGAAGAAGTTGATCAATGCTTGGAGTTTGGATGGAAATTATACATCACATAAAGTAACATACAAATAGCAGGGGAAAATTCGGGAGCAGGTCAATATCACACAGGAAAATAAGACAACATAAAAAAGTCCTACAGTGGCAATACCTACAAAAGTAATGTCAATTTCAAAAGCCAGTAGCTAGTCTGTAGGTGCTCTTTATAGTTAATTACATACTTTGACAAAGTTAATCCGTAGGAGACAAAAATATTAAATAATATTCCAGTCTACTGGTCAAAAACTTCCACATTTTTTGAGATATCGTGTTTCATATTGTGTTTTGAAGAGTATGATTGCAAAAATACATGATTTATGGAAATTACGAAAACTGTAAATTTGATTTTACATTGAATATTAAAGACTTTTAAGACTAATAAGACTTTTAAGAGATGGTGGCAATTTTCACAATCAAGAGATATAGTATTATATTCCCTTTAACTAATTAACTGCATTAAATGGATTTTACAGTGATTAAACAGATCAATGTTTAAATCAATGCTAAAATCAAAGACAAATACAAGTTTTATGAATAAAACTTACACAAGTTACATTTATTATGAATACCTCCTCGTGTTCAGTAGAGGTGAATGAGGTGCAGAGAAGCTGACTTAAATTTGCGCAGAGAAAAACTGTTGTTATCAATTACTGTTTACTTCACTAACACAGTTTAATGGTGACGGATTGATCCAATAAGCCTATTGATAGGTTTGTGGAAAGAAATGTCATGCTCCCTTGTAAAAGTATTTTTTTAGTATTTTCAAAATACAAATACAGTATTTTATTTTTTATATATTTGTGGCTTAAAACACTTAAAATGTATATATGTATACCAAATACCTCAAATTTATATATAAACATGTTGAGATTGTTAATAGTAAGTTCCTGGTCACCACTTTCTAAAATAATTGCATGCATATATTTATTGTATATTCAAAGATTATAAATCTAGCTCATTCTATATTTCATTCAAATTTACACAACTAACTAAAATTTGGGGGATTTTGCCTAATAAACTCTCTGCAGTTTATAGTCGTAACGGATGAGGAGTTGAGTGTTCTGGCATACAGTTAGGAAAGTCCATAACCGAGAGTAAGAGAGACGTGTGTGTAATGCATTCCTTTCACACAACTTTCAGTGCTGACTCAACCTGTCGCAATCACTCTCTGACTCGCAGGATGTGAGAGAATCCAGGGGCTTTTTTCATTTGGCAACTCTTTACACACACACTGATATTAACTGAATGAGTCAGTGAATCAACGCTCTCGTCCCCAAATGGCCCCAAATCATGTGTCCCAAGGAGAGGAAAAGACTTAAACAACTAAACAAGACACAATTTAAAGAAAGGAAGCTCACAGTTTCTGAAATGGTTATGTAAACAGCTAGGGTTTAATAGTGTGGTCTTATTTCATTTTTATTGATGTTATTATGTTAAAGTAGACTTATTTTTTTATATACTTTTTGTTTTTATTTTAATTTGACAAGTTGTAGTAATTTATTCATTTTTTGCCATTTGTATTAGAAGTTTTATGCTCAATCATTTTAGAGATATTTTGAGAGATAAAAATACTTTTTTAGGTAAAAATTCATTTTGTTCTTCATTAACTCTTTCTATTTTAGATTTTTTAATTTTAATTTTAATTTTTTTTAGATATTTTACTATGTAAACTAATGTCAAATTGTTTCATTTTATTTTTCATTTTAGATTTATTTTTTTATTTATTTTATAAAATTGTATATAAAACTACACAAATATAAATTCATATTATTTATTTCATTATTTATTTTATTGTACTTTTGATTCATTTTATTTATATTTATGTTTATGTTACATTATGTTTATTTTAATAACATTTTATTTGACATAACTGACCCAATAGAACTGATGCCAGCGAGATGAGAGACGATGAACAGAACTGCTGTAGTGAACTGTCATTGATGGATTTGTGGGTTTGAGGAAAGGATGTTTTCTCTGAGTCTGGTAATGAACTGAGGGGCAGCGGGTGGCATCATGTGGGTGTGTCTGCTGACCCGCTGCTCATTGGCCAGATCTGGGGGCACAGTATTATTGCGTAGCACTGACTCCCAGATTTACTGCTGAATCATGTTACAGAGGAGACAGAATGAAGACGGAGCTGAATAGAAAAGAGAACCGGAAGAGCAGAACTGATCGCACAACTGATCAATAGTTTAAACATCCTGCTTCCTGCTAGTTCAACATATGCAAATTTATAAGCTACATACTAGATTTAATTAACTTCAAAGTTGAGTCAAATACCTCATCAAATATGTCAATACCTGCTTGTACTTTTCACTTAAGTAGATATGAAAAAAAAACTGTATTTTAACAATAAGTACTTGTATTTTCTTCCTTTTTTCTTGTGATTTTCTTGTTTATGTTCAATAAACAATGCAAATGTTAATATACAATTAATACATGATTTCTTTGTTTAAATGTTAAATGTTTTAATTATATTTTATTAAAATCCAAAAGCTCATTTATAATGAACATTGTACTTGAATTAATTGTAAATTATTATTATTGATCTTCTGTTATAATGTGGCATTATAATGTTATAATGTTAATTAATGACAAATATTTAAATTTCAGTGTTGGTGTTTTAGATGTTTGTTTTAAGTTGAAGTCACGATCATCATTAATTCAACACATACTTGCAGTCAGTCTGGAATCTGTTACTGGCCTCTGCATCACATTTTGATCTTTTAAGGGATTTTTAAAGATTTTTAATCCATTTTATATAATTTTACAGGACAGTTTAAAAAAACAAACTATTTGAATATGACAGTAAAGTTTAAACCTTGTGTGCTGTTAGGGATGTTTTCATCCACTCTCATTTTGACGCATATTTTGGTAAAATGCTTTGATAATTTTTTCAACAAATTAACCCTTTGAGACCGACGGGAGCGGCCGCGCTCCAGTTTGCGTGCGTCTGTTTAAAAGCCAATAAAAACCGAAAGCAAATGGGTAGAACAATAATTTTTTTTGCATATGAAATCAGAGACGTTATACTTTCAGATCAAGCCCAAAACAGTCTCCTGTTGCAATGTTTTCATTCTTTAATGAGTTTACACAAATAGCCTAAAATGTTTACAACAAAAAAAACACTTTAATTCATCGCACGCCTTTGCAAATGTGTTTTATAAAGGTTGTTATTGTTTGCTATGTATGTGACGTAATTACCTCGTGTGCACTGTGAACCTATCAGGTTTGTCTTGCGTGGTGATGTCACTCAGCGCGCTGTTTGATATACGTAATACGCACGCGCCTTTCTATGTATGTGTGTGCCCTATGGTGTGCCCTCTTCTCGTAGCGGTTTCACTTTATCCGTATCGGAACATCATAATTTCTTTCACACACATGCACACAACACACACACATCCACATTTATACATACAGGCACAATATCAGACACACACACACACTGGCATGGAGTCGTGACCGCAAAACAAACAAAAAAATAGTCCGATGTTTTGGAGTTTTTACTCGATCAAACGACAAGGAATTCTCCGACTCATCATCTGCTCAAGATACTATTACCAGTAAAGACGAAGCTGACTTTAGTGAAGGATTAGATCCATTCCAAGACATGCTAGTATATTCTTTATAAATGCTTTGCTTTTGAGTATTATATGCTCATAAACAATGCTTTGCTTTGAGTTTGAATAGAAAAATAACACAGAATAATCCCGATAGGATGACGCGATGTTTACTCTTATCGATTCACTTTTATGCCTAAAACATCAAACTTTTATACCTTTATACTTACATTTTTTGCTGTATTGCTGAATCGTGCTTATTATTTTACATACATTGATGTAGTTTTGAACACTGAAGCCCTCAGAACCCTTTTCACCCCTCATCTGTGCTCATTTGTAGAGAGAGGTTTTTGTTGATCAATCAAATTGCTCTGTCTACACTGTTTATAAAAATAAGTGCATCTCACAAACGAATTGATGTAATTAGTCCAAATCAGTTTTATATAGTTTCAAAGGGTTTTATGCATGTTTTTTACATTGACAAGTTTGAGGTTTACATTTGTGTTATTTCTGTATATAGTAAAAACTAAAATAAAAACTAAGCGATTTTTCATTTTTTGTGTGTTTTATTGCACTTTTAAGCTATTTAACTCCTTAATATGGATTTATGACATACATAAACTTAAAGTTGGGGATGTAAGGATTTTATTGATATATGGCATTTGAAAATACTCAAAAGAATGACATCACAGCATGTAAAAATACTAAGATATACCCTGGCGGAATTGTTCTATGGCAGGTCTTAAAGGGTTAATGTCAACAATACACTCTGGGCAAATTCACTACCCATTCATTATGTTCATGGCTGTTTTTGCCCCATTGACTTCTAATATGATGACATTGGTAATTTCAAAGACATGACAAATGCATTCTTTATTGATGGTTATTGGTGATTTTCCCTCTTCGAAGAGGAGCAATTTGTAACTTTCAGTGTTGAACTTTAGTTGGCACCATTAATCCTTTAGACAGGTCTGTGCAAAAAAAAAAAAAAGTGTGTGTGTGTGTGTGTGTGTATGTGTGTTTTAAAAGGAGTTCTGTAAAGTATAACAGCAGATTATAGTGTGTGTGCATTAATACATTTACTATGTTAACTATGTTTATTTCGCATTAATGAAAGGCAATGGGGCAAAAACAGTCATGGACATAATGAAAGAATAGTACATTTGAACAATACACAAGGGTTAAAACATTTGTGAAGTTTTGTGTGTGTGTGTGCGTGTGTGTGTGTGTGTGTGTCCTAAATTGCATACTTCTCTGCTGTATAGTATGTGAAATGTAAAAGATTGTGAAAAACTAAAAGAAAGGTATGTATGAAGAGCCACAGTATTCAGGGTAATGCCAGCATACCCCCAAGAAGGACAAACCACATCCAACACAACTGTGGATGCAAGAGGCTGCACAAATCCCAGCAGAATTAAATGCGCAACTCTCATGTTTCCACTAAAACTGCTCACAGAGTGCTCCAGAGGGTCAACATGTCAGGGCTGCTATAGCCAAACGTTTATCTATTTCAGTGGTGCCATCAGAGAAAATCCTATGGAAAATGTGAAACGTATATTGTTCTCGGATGAGTTTACTCTCTTGCCCACCTCCGGGAGAGTTATAGTTTGGAGCAGCCCCTAAAGAAGCACACCACCCAGACTGTTGCATGCCCAGAGTAAAGTTGTAATGGTTTGGGCTGCAATATCATGCCATTCCCTAGACCTAATACTTGTGCTAGATAGGCGCATCATTGCCAAGGACTACATAACCATTCTGGAGGACAATGTGCACCCAATGATTAAGTGCATCAAGGCGATGTCGTGTATCAGGATGATTATGCACTAATACACATGGCAAGACTGATGACATGAACATAAAAAAACAAAGTTGAACATCTACCATGGCCTGCACAGTCACCAGCTCTAAATATTATTGAACCACTTTGAGGTGTTTTGGAGGAGTGAATCAAGAAATGTTTTCCTCCATCAGAATCATGTAGTGACCTGGCCACTATCCTGCAAGAAGAATGGTTCAAAATTCCTCTGGCCACTGTGCAGGACTTGTCATTCCCAAATTTAATTGATTCAGTGTTGGCAGCAAAAGGAGGCCCTACACCATACTAATGAAATAATGCAGTCTAAAACCAGGCAGTTTCAGTTTCATTGTCCAAACCCTCTATATTCCTACTGAGTCACATTATTTTTCCACCTTTTAACCAACAATTGTACTGTATCGGAAAAATATTAAATGTTATTTACTTCCCTTTGCATCATAATTATCTTGCAATGATTTTTTTAAATTATTGCTTGAGTACCATAACTTATACTTTATTTCGACAAGTTATTGTGCTTAACTTGAGTAAACATTCAAAGCAGAAATAGTCAAAAAATTCTTTGCTGTGTTTATCAGGGCTCATGTCAAGTTTAGGACTGGTGTAAATATATGCTGGGACATCATGTATGCAATGCGGCGGATGTTACGCAGAGACATTCCACCATTTTCACACTCACAGGGCTTCATTTCAGAAGATTTTGACTGTGCTGTTAGTATCTGGCATCTTCAGCTCTGGAGGACTGGAAGAGGGAGATGTCGACAACTACTAAACTCACACAATTACCTAATGATTTAAAGGGGTTCAGAATATATAATCTTTTTCTTCTTTTCCTTTGAATTTTACTTATAGAAAATACATATTTTTTTGCAAAATTGAAAACCCTGTACAACTTTTAAAAATTTGGCAATTACAGCTGAATGATTTCAGAAAAAGGAAAAATAGGGAAAACACAGATATACTATTAACATAATATTTATTTATATTATTATTGATTGCATTATTTATAATACTAAAAATAAAAAGAAAATAATAATAATAATAATAAAAACAAATATTTTTATAATAAATATAGTTTTATTCACATGAGGATCAAATAACTTTTTTTCACTTGTTTTAATTTCTACAGTTCATAAAAATAAATCAAATAAAATAAATTATTTAAATAATAACAATAATAATAATAATAATAATAATAATAATAATAATAATAATAATAATAATAATAATAATAATAATAATAATAATTGTTGGCTCTTGAATTTAAAAATACATTAAATAAATACATTTTAACTGAATTTAATTTAATTAGAAATACATAGTGCCATTTACTGAGGTCTAAAGATTCTACCTAATGGTATAAAATCTCAAATCATCTCAATTATGCATGCTGCTCTGCTGGTGGTCCTGTCTTTGACAAAAATAGATCAGTCTCTAAAAACCTCTGTTTTTTTTCTGGGGAGTTGAGTTGATGGACTTATGAGTTGTGGGCAATTATAACTCAACTGAGAGAAGTGGGGAGTACAAATGCAGACACTCCCCTATTACATAAGCCACAATTGTTATGATATCAATCTCTCAAGATCAACTGTACCAAGCATTTCTCCATCAGCATTTAGCAGGATAAAACCCAGACTGCTAATCAGCCAATATCCACCTGTGACAGTATGTATTACAGGGGTGATTTTCAGTGTCATGTCATGCCCGAGACATTTGAGGGATCTGGGCAGACATGTTTCTTGTGTAAGCAGATGCTCACTCTGAGGATCAGATGTTGTGGAAAATTAATCAAGCCAAAATCTGTTCATCATATCATCAAAACAAGTAACGCATTCTGCTGCGTGTGTTTATAGGTGTCATGAGAGTCCCAATATTCACAGTCAAATTGCTCTATAATAAACTAGTTTGGACGAATACATTTTACATCCGTTTATGCTTCACTGATGCCACATTTCTATAATAATATTAATAGTAATTATTATAATCCTATAATAATATTATTGGATGTGCTACAAGGGTTTAGGGTATTATATAATAGAAGGCATCTTGAGGTCTTGAGGTCTCAAGGGATTGATGAAAGAACCTTTTTATTTTATTTTATTTTTGTTTTGTTTTTATTTATTGAGTGAACTATCCATTATACACTATTAACTGTTTAAACCTAATTTTAACCAAACATTTCTCCTACAATTTGGGTTTCAATGGATTTTTTTTGTAGTGGAATTACTTGCAATAGAGTTTTGGCCAAACACCAGCCTGTCCCATCTACAATTCAAGCACTGGTATTGCAAAAGATCCTCATGGAACATATCATTCCTATCAAATGCCTCATTTTCTCAAATGCAGAAAAAAAAATGAAAATCATAAAAGGTGTGGTGTGTAATTTCTGCACCACTATCAACACCAAATGGAAATTGATTTGCATTTTGATGTGCTTTTTTGGCATATTTTTGATGTCGTTTTGACATTAAGGTGTCTGCTGGGTACACAGTGCAAAAGCTGCAAGATAATCCCTTCCCAAATTCATACAGTAGGTTGAGCCAGCATTGCTATTTGATGGCCTAAATAGCAAATGTTTGATTTGATGGCATGGAATGACTTTTATAGGTCCAGGAATATCCAGCGAGGCGGACAAAAGGAACTGGGTTAGTGGTTCACATGAGTCACTTCCTCCTACCAGCACTTATTTCACATTCGCCTTTTTCTGCACTGCAACCATAGCAAATCAACATTGTTAATCACATACATTCAGAATACAACATACAGTGCAGTTTAATAGACGTGTAAATACAGACGAAGGCAATAAAATGCGAGTTTTTGTGCTTTTGTTCAGAGGATAGTTCTCCGATATGTCGCCTCCTGCACCTGCTGTTTGGCAGCTCAGAGGCGCAGGAGGGGTCAAGGCTCACCATGACTCAGGAACAGAGGAGAAACGGAGGGTATGTGAGTCAGCCTGTTGCCTAAAAAGGACACTGGCTGGTGCTGGAAGGAGTAGGGCAGAAAATATCACTCCCTCCACCTGCAGAGGGAGAGGGAACTCTACATCTACTAATAAAAGATTGGCCCAGGCCCTATTTGGTGTGGTTTATTCTTAGAGATTGATTAAAATGTTACATAACATGCTCAAGATTAATTTCATAATGGAGAAGATATATTCAGTTGCATTAACTGCTGATACATTAGGTCAGTGTAAAAATGTATTTATTCAGTTTTTAAAGATTTATGCATCACAAGGTCAATAAAATGCAAAAACAATGACTGTTTCCAAACTGTTTCACATCTGCCACTAATCAGAGAAAATATATATGATTGATTAAAGGGGTATATATATATATGAATATATATGATTGGTCCACCAAAAAAAAAAAAAAAATTCTGTAATTGTTCATTGACATTTCACTAGTTTCAGCAAGAAGGTTGCAGGTTCAAGCCCCAGCTGGGTCAGTTGGCATTTCTGTGTGAGGTTTGCATGTTCTCCCCCTGTTCACGTGGGTTTCCTCCAGGTGCTCCGGTTTCACCCACAGTCCAAAGACATGCGGTACAGGTGAATTGAATATTGTTTCTACTAATTAAAGTACTGTATTTGTTCATTTATTTACTCAGTTAGTGGTCATAATCTACATATTTTTTAAATTATTATATTTTTATTATTAATCTAATGTTTTATTATTATTGTTATTATTATTATTATTATTATTAATATTATAATGCATTTAAGATTATATATTTATTTTCTAAATTAATTATTATAAACAATAATTATATTACTTTTATAATTATAAAAACTGTATAAAAATATTTAGTTTGGTATTATTTAGATTATTATTACAATTATTAAGCATGATTAAAATGTAATACTTATGCACTTATTTTAATCTAATTGGTTCAACATGTAACATTTATGTTTTTTTAAATACATTTTCAAAAAAAATGTTTTGATAATTTTATTAATGCTGTGTGCTGTCGCCTCACAACAAGAAGGTCTCTGGTTCGAGCCTTAGCTGAGTCAGTTGGCATTTCTGTGAGGAGTTTGCATGTTCTCTCCGTGTTTGCGTGGGTTTCCTCTGGGTGCTCAGGTTTCCCCCACAGTCCAAAGACATGCATTAGGGGAATTGGGTAAGCAAAATTGTCCGTAGTGTATGTGTGTGAATGAGAGTTTATGGGTGTTTCCCTGTGATGGGTTGCAGCTGAAAGGATAAAACATTGTAAAACATTTGCTGGAGAGTTGTCAGTTCATTCCACTGTGGTGAACCCTGATTAAATAAGAGTCTAAACCAAAAAGAAATGAATGAATTAATGAATTTAGGTCACCAACTTTATGCTTTCCCTCAAAACATTCCCATGGACCACAACAGTCCCATGTGTTTAAAATCCTTGTGCAAATTACAATTTATATATTTTTTAAAAATTATGTATACAAAATGTTATAGTTCTAGATATATTTATAACTACAGGTCAAGAGATGTTGCTTTCCACTAAAGCTGCAATGCGTTCTTCCTTCAGCTCCACATCCTCAAACCTCTGCAGTCACATACTCTATATAGTGTCGTATTAATCATCCATTGACATAACAGCTGTATATGTGGCACAGTGTGAATTGTCAGCCCTTAGTACAGTGCAGCCACAGTATCATGAATAATTCACAACACATTGCCACCCGTGAGCTCTCAATACGGATGCTCTGCAGGCACTCAAATACGAATCTTCAGAGTGTCACTGATGGAATACGTGAGAATAAAGACTGTAGGTCCTGAATGCATTAAAGTAGTAAAGCATAGTTTAAAGTACCACAGCTGTCTGTACATAACAAAGTGAACATCACAAAACTATTTCAATTGCCTAGATCAAGCAGAATTCTCAAAAATATGCATAAAATTGATGAGTCTTAACATCTGCAACTTTTTATGAAGAATGATGTGATATAAATGAAATGAACATGATGAGAGGGCAGGGTATATTGAGTAGCTCCTCCCTCCTTTACTTTGAAGTCCAAAACATCTAAATCAGGGTTGCTCAACCCTGCTCCTGGAGATCGACAGTCCTGCAGATTTCAGTTGCAACCTATATCAAACACACCTGCCTGTAGTTATCTGCTGTTCAGGTCCTAATTAGTTGGTTCAGGTGTGTTTGATCAGGGTAGGAACTGAACTCAGCAGGAAGGTCGATCTCCAGAAGCAGGGTTGAGCATCACTGATCTAAATGATTGTTAGGTTGCATTTCAGAAAGGGAAGTTATTAGGTTCCTAATATGGGTTCTTGCTTAATGGTTTTTAACACATTCAACAGTTCTGCTTTAACCCCCCAGAACCATAAGCTTTGCAAATCCAGGAAATAAAGATTAAATTGGGTTGTATTTTAAAGACTCCATGGCCTGACCAAACAATCACTGTGCTCAATAAATCAGGGGAACTGCAGACAGTAAGACTTACCAAAAAGACAGTGTCATTTATACTCATGTTAGTCTGTCTGTTTCTTATTATTTGAGTTTCATATAATCTTGCATCCAGAACATATTCAGAGCTGATGGCTACCATGGTCATTGATTAGTAAAAAGCTCAAGACTGATACCTGCAAAGATACTAGTGACTGACAAGTCTCTAAATGCCTCTGGCATTTTAGATTGCAGCTCTGCCCTTTTATGTTTGACAAGAGGAGAACTGGTCACCCCAGCTGAGCCTGATTTCTGCTGGTTTCGGTTTGTTTTCCACTTCCATCAGTTGGTGGAATTAATGGAGTTATGGTTCTTTGCCACTGTTGCTTCTGGCTTGCTTGGTTGGGGCTGGTGGAGCAGCTATTCAGTGGATCAGCCTTCAACAGTGACATTTTTTAACAAACAGCAGAATTAAACTGAACTGAACTTCAACCGTGACATTTTTTTTTGTAAATGAACCAGAAGAACAGCAACATTCTACCACAATTCTCCTGCCTGTGTAATATGAATGGTCCATAATCTGAAATATTGTTGTTTTCTCATCTTGAGATGAGATTCAAGACAGTCATTTTAAAAGCACTATAGAAATAAACTTGATTTTTTAAAAATAGCCAATAGCATTTCTTTATTTATCATAGCTCTGCCAGCCACTGTCACTGAGCTTAAGTGCATCTGACTCACAACAGCTTCGATCTATAATAGCATTGCTGAGTCTGTCTAATCATTTCAATGCTTTAAAATACAGCATTCAGTGTAATTCAAATGACTCTTATATATTTTGTGGTCTGTGCCTGCTTTACCTGTCACTGATCAGAGCAAATTGTTACTTTATTTAGCTCAATGGAGAGCATATCTGCACCGTCTGAATCAGTTATCTTCTATGTAGTGCACTACTACTACACTACTATTAATCAACTATTGGTGCTATTAATCAAATAGAAAATTGTAACCTTACTTTTAAATGTCCCAGTTGTATAGATGGTGACTATATGTGTTTATGCAAGGCTTTTTCCTCTCGAAGCTTGCTGTAGAGAGAATCCTGTTTTTTTTGGTGTTCTTCCTTGTTGAGAAGTTTATTTCTAAACTAATTTCAAGAAGATCACTACTTATGATTCCAGCCGGTCCCGCATTATTTAATTTATGATTAACTAATCAGACGATTCCTAAGTCCCCAATACCCTTCCATATCACAGCCTTCTTCGTTTTGAAGACCGCTCCGCTCCGTATCGGCCAGCTACTTCAAAATACATCTCCAACTATAACTTCAACAACAATTTCAACAGCAACTTCAACAACAACAACAACAACATCAAAACCTTCCATTTAAAAATGCCTCACACAAAGCATCTGCAGTATCTTCAACTGAATTCTCCAGCAAGATCACAGTTCAAAACTCGAACACCATCAATGAACTCTGCCTAAACTCTCAAGATACCGGCGATCCAAGCCATTGCAATGAAGCCGAACTCTCACCACTCTCCTATCGGTGCGCCCGTGGTAACGTACATAGCATGCTTTAAGGGGAGGCCTCACAAAAATAACTACTCTCCAACAAAGACTAAACATTTTATAAATCTTTTGAAAGACGAGACTCGTGTGAACATAATGATTTCAACCAAACAAACTCACCTCTCCCACCTGTCCACAGATCGATGGCATTGTAGCAGCTTGTAATATGACTGCAAGGGTCCAGGCAATCCAATCCGTAAAACATTAGTCCACAAAATAATTTTATGTTGATAAACATCCATGGAACGCACTGTTTTCATCCAAACTAGTCGCTGGAGTGCTTTCAGTAGAGTAACGTCTTTCACACAAAAACACCAGTGATTTTTGGTCAGCAAAATGGCTGACGACCTTTTGAAATTTTGATTGACAATCCATTGAGCCAATAGCTGAAAGGAGAAGCGTTACTATCCAAGGAGCTCCTAAAACTTGAGATGGTCCCGCCCTCTCTCACGACAGTTTATGAATGGACTCATAAACTGCAAAAGACTTTGTGAATGAATTGGGCCACATATGCTTGTGATTTTAATCATGTTAAAATTCCAAACATAATGTTATTTAATCATGGATTAAAGAAAGCCCATAAGAAACATTTCATTCACACCGTTTCTACTACGTGGTGACATCATCTTTTAAGTTCAGGGTTTGATGTTGGCAGTTGATATATTTATTTAAAAAAAAAAAAAAAAAACTGCCACATCTGATCGCCATTTAACTTCTGAAAGGATTATTACCCAGCTAGTGACAAACACATCAAGCATAGAAGTCCAATTGTAATATGCCATAGTGACTCATATGTCCATACACAAAAGTGTCATAGGCAAGTTTATAACGGCAAGTCAGTTGGATGGGAAAACGGCAAAGAAACAAACTTTCCTCTTGACTGCTATGAATAGTGGGAGGTCATTTCTGATAAATGAAGTAATGTTTCATCCATTAACTTGGCGTTAGATACATTTGTATTTTAAACAAATATTCATATCACCAAGGGGCTACTCAGTCATGAAGAGATACTTCCAGGACCACCTGACAAGCCACACCCCATATCCTCAGCTTTCCATCCATCTGCCATCCTGTGGCGGGGGGCGAATGCGCACCTCTACCATCCTTGCACATTGTGACAACGAAGCTATCATACCATGCATTAACAAAAGGCGTTTCCAATCACAGTCGCCCATGCCCTTATTAAAATGCCTCACATGGATATCAGCTAAAACAATTCATTATGTCTGCTGAGACATTATAATTTGAATGGCATCTGCACTCATGTTAGTCTGTTTTTTATTATTCCCAAGGTTTCCATAATCCTGGACCATGTCGTATCCTGAGCAGCTGCTGTGGTGGTCATGGAGGAGTGGAGAGCATGAGACAGATTCCTGTAAGACGATCCCTGTGACAGACGAGTCCTCGCATTGTTCCCGAAGGGCCAGCCTGTTGACCAGCCAGTGACCCTCCTGTGGTCTCTCCATGATGGATGTCCAGCGTTCTCCAGTCCCCGGCGCCATAGACTGCAGCTCTGCACAAGACGTCTGGCCATAGGAGAAATGGTCGTGCCCAACTGAGCCTGGTTTCTCCCGAGGTTTTTTAAGTCTTCACTTTCGCCAGTTGGTGAAGTTTTTTCGTCGCCGCTGTCGCCTCTGGCTTGCATGGTTCGGGACTTGTAGGGCTGCGCATCGATGGATTAATCTTCAGTGTTTGGACTCTCAGCAGTGATTATTAAACCACGCTGAAATGAACTAAACTGAACTTCAACACTGAAAACTGGACTGACACTGTTTCAATTTTTTATAATGCATGTGAAGCTGCTTTGACACAATCTACATTGTAAAAGCGCTATACAAATAAAGATGAATTGAATTGAATTGAATTGCTGTACATGTACTATGTTGAAAAAAAAAACATTTCTGATTCTCTTGTTTCTCATTTCAGAGATCATGATAGGCTGCTCAAGAAGCTGACCCGCATCCAACCTTTTACACTCCACATCCATTCTAAATGCATTCACACTCTACACAAATGATACATTTCCACATTCCCCCACACACCCATTCCAAACCCGCTTAGCATTCTTACACACAGGAGAGCAATGGAAGCCCAGCTGATCCTCCCACATGCGTTTCGAGGTATAAGCACAACTCTGCCATTTCTCCCTTTTCCCCATCCTATTAACATTGGAGCTCCTTCACTACCCTTCCCCTTTTTTCCTCCTTTAACTTTTTCCCTCCAAACTTGAACTATCCCATACTTCCATTCATTCTCGTTCACCACAGCTCCGACCCATTTAGGGGTCGCCCAGAGTTTTAATTGCTGCAGCAGTGATGCTCTAAACGAGCTCACATACAATTACATTTCCAAATACCATTATTGTCACACTCCCCTGCACTAATTCAGCATAATAAATGCTTTAAGTAAATGCTTCTGCGGTAGCGCACATTGCCTCCATACTGACCCACTGCACCTCTGCAGCAGCAGAGAAGCTCCGCTGAGCTACACTCGCAAATAGCACCACTGCAACTGCAGTGATGCTCTAGCTAAGCCCTTATTCATTTTCATGTCTACATATCACTACTGACTGTATTTAACATTCCTGTGGAAGCACTCATAACGCTACAATTCTCTGCAAAAGCAGAGATGCTCTGCTGAGCCTTATTCTCCCTCTGCACCACTGCCACAGCAGTGAGGCTCTGCCCGAGCTCACACACACACTTCAATTTAGCCATTGACTACCGACACAACTGCAGAGATGCCCCGCTTAGTTTAAATTCTCCTCTGCACCTCTGTACCACTGACTTCCATTGCACCACTGCAACTGCAGAGATGCACCACTTAGCTTAAATTCTTCTCTGCACCACTGACTACCATTGCACCTCTGCAACTGCAGAGAAGCTTCGCTTACCTTAAAATTTCCTCTGCACTACTGCTGCAGCAGGGACACTCTGCCTGAGCCACATACACTTCCATTTATTTATACTTTTACACTCCCCAGCAGTCACAGCTGTTAAAACGTCTGCGTGAAAGTTCTTTGATACTGACTTCTATCGCACCTCCACAGCAGCAGAGAAGCTCCACTGAGCTTATCCTGACATTTCATCATTGTCATTTTAAGAGTCTCTTTAGCAGAGCTTATACATCCTGCATTCAAAGTATTACATCTGTCTACACTGCTACGGGAGCACACATAGTATTTGCAACATGGGCTGCCAATACACCACTTCAGTAGTGGTGATCACTAAATCCTTTACACTATACTCCGGTTTCACCTTTGCTCCTGCAAACCCTCTCTTGGTACCATCTTTATAACACTTTCCATTCAGCAGCCGGTTATGGCTTTGATCTTTATTGCTTTTTTGGGGGGGGGGGGGTTCTTCAATACGCGGCTGCTGTCCCGAGCTTATTAGCGCATCTTGGGGAGTTCTCGAGATCTACCTGAGCTCAAACTCCCCTCTCGCCTTGCAATTGGGAGAGAGCCCTGGGCTTGAGGATATTATGAGCTCAGGGCTCTCTCCAGGGACAGCATGCCAGTCCTCCAGTCCTCCTTTTTTTCCCACAATGACTTGAACACCATTATAAAGAAAAGTTCAAAGACTCACTAATGCTCCAGAAGGAAACACAATGCATTATGAGTAAATATTTCATGCATTTTTTTAAATCGTTTTTCAATTGTTTTGATTATTCACATTTTCACAGATTTTACAAGTGGTTTCAAACCAAAACAGTGTACTAGACAGCAGTTGATTGGCCATAATATTTGATGAACTGCACTTTGATGTCATAAAAATAATGTAAGTTAGAGTTCATGTGATAAACAAGTATTTTAAAGTAATCCACCCATTCATTTCACAGTCTCTTCTTGCTCTTGCCATCAGGAAGATGATTCTGGAGTATTACAGCCCCCTCAACTAGACGACTCAACAGATTCTTTTTACTAGCTGTTAGAGCCCTCAATTCTAATCACCTTACCCCCTCTGAAATAATATCCACATTCCCAGCTCTCAAAATCAGAATCGCCTCTGCTCCCCACCACAGACACGAAAACCTCAAAACATTTTCTCAGTGTGCCTCACACAGGTGAGTGCACTTGACAAACCACCTGTGGCAAGCACACTCTTTAATCCAACCCAGGCTCATTCTAAAAAACGAACCCCTACATACATTTCTGGAGAGTGCCAAATATATTACGAGGTATGTTTTTTTATTTTTTATTTTTTGCAGGATGCCACTTATGCCTGCTATTCTCATGTAAATCCACCAGAGACTGCTGTCAATTGACTGACCGACTGACTGAATAACTGACTGACTGACCGATTGACTCAATCACCCACTTATCCTTTTCCCTTAACCCAACCGATAGTTGGGTTTTTAAAAAAGCACAAATTGACCTGCCCACCCACTTCTCTAAATCCAACTAACAGTGTTTTGAAAAGCAATCCAAAAAAAGAAAAGCTCTCACCTGATTTTTACCATGTTTTTAGATTTTAACACATTCTCACCCTGTTATTTGCTTGTTTTATTTATTAAATTTTTTTGGCTTTTGTTTTTGTCTTGCCTGTTTTCTGGAAACGTTCTTTGCTGGACTCGAAGCTCGTCATCGCAGTCAACTCCGCTTTGTGTCTCAAATCCTCCAATGTACTTGGAGAGTCACTGGACAAACAGTGGAAAAGCTTACAAAAAACAAAAACATACATTTTGATTTTAGGGTGACTGTAGGAAAGCACGTGTATGTTTGTGCTTTAACTGCTGTTGCACAGAAAGTAACACTGCTTACTAACACAAGTAATGACACTGCACTTAACCATCAGGAACTTGAACCTTTGGCCCTATGGCTGTAGTGTGGACAGACCTGGAGGTATGCAGCCTATCCTGGGAGCTGTAAACCCAGAGACCTCAACCAGCTTGAGAAATTTCATACTATCAGGTTCTCCCCTGCTTATCCACAGCCGTGCTGCAAAACAACTGAGGCTTCTGAGTTGTGCGTGTCAATATAGCTGTGAGAGCTCCCGCTGCAGCTGTTCCCTTCACTAGTCCTGTTTGCTTGGTTGCTCTGGTCACAGATGGGTGTGAATGTTTGGATTTATAGTGTAGCCTTTATTCCAAATTATGACTGACACTTTTGGATTGAAAACAAATCACTTTTGTGTATATGCATTAAGTGGTTATTATTGGATTAATATGTCTCAGCTGAGAAATATATATTTGAAGTACTTTTTTATATGGTGTATGCCCATTTATTATTAAGAGCTAGAGAAAATAAAATAATTTTCAACTTCTGAGATGAACACCTTCCACTTACCATTAGTTCCAAAGGCATTCAAAACAGTTCCCACACAGTGTGTACTGTGCCTATTACACAACTGCACAATGTATTTGTGCACAAAAAAAAAGATATACAGTAGGAAACTAGTTTTGTTTATGTTCCCTGAAGAATTCCAGGTCAGTGTCCTCTTCTGCTGCCCCAGATGGGAACATTGCAAAAATGCTCAGTCATATATCCCCCACAAACAAAAAAGGCTTTTTAAAAGGCACATGACATCAGGGATGTCACTGGTGAAACATAATCGACAGAGATGACAGAAAAGGTGAACAGAACATTGTGTTTGAGTTACAAGTTACTTTATAAGGTGCATTATCATTTCTTTTATCCATGTGTGACTTTTGCTTTTCAAATTGTGGTTTGCATTTCCAGGTTTATGAACTTCCCGTTAGTAGAATTGAAACAAAATATAAGAATGTGCTATCCAACAAATAATCCATCCACACAATTATCATCAATCTGTCATGAAACACAAGGAGACCCAAATGTGAGAGTAAAGTAAAAGGAGTTTAATGTTAGAATGCAATCCAACCAGGCTCAATATATCAGAGTTCGTGAATGAGGCAATGGAGAAAGCCAGTGGTAACCTCTCAAGGGGACGTTGCAACTACACAGCTAAGGGAAACTTCAGACAACAGAGAAGGAAGTAACAGTCACAGTCGAAGCTCATAGATGATCACATGAGGAACAGTTCAGGAAGCAGGCAATAGCCACAGAAGATAACATCCACAATGATCGATGGTTACAGTGACTCACCACCAGCATGTATGTAAAACTCGGCCCGATTAGGCTTTATAAAGTTCGTGCTTACCGAGTTTTATCCGTGGGTTCTTGGCTATTACCCGGTCTGTTAAGGCACCTAGATAGAAGAGTCCAACTCAACTTCTGTGCTTGGAACGTATGGTTTATTTTCACAGCGTTATTCAGCATAATCTCTGCATTAATTCACAGACTACTCTCGTGCGTCTCTCTCGTACAACTGTCTCGTCCAACTCTCCCGCTTCACTTCTCGTTCTTTCTTTTCCTTTTCCCGCTGTAAACGAGATATCGCGAGAGTAGAAACTAACTTTATTTAAACATATTTTTAACTCTTACATAATACTCCCCTTCCCCTAAGAAATGTCCTCATTTCTTTTTTTTTTCTCATAACATAAGTGATGATGTATTCCCCAAAATTATATAACAAAAACAACAGCCAATAACTGGAAAAAGACAAAAAAAAAATAAAAAATCTGTCAACACCGCTACATAGCCCTAAAACCAATGGGTCAATTATACAGGTTCACAACAGTGGTTAATAACAACACATGCCTATAACCCTAGGCATACAGCTTAAAAGTATAACCAAGACAAAGCAGTTTGGTGACAGTGCGTAACCTAATAGAGTTGAAAGTCTTTCAAGTAAGCAGGTGGTCGACGTGACCGTGAATGTCTGTGTGGTGTGACAGGGGGCACTGGGGCCCGAGTTGGTCCTTCCCCAACCGCCAGGGCAGGTGTCTGGGCTGGCTGCACAATGGGTGGTGTGGGGGCAATGACTCTTGCATTCGCAGACACAACATCCTGTGACGAGCCGTATTGCACCACAGGTTCGTTTGGCAAGTGTGATCCGGCGGGGGGTCCTGAGGTCACTGGCATAACAAAGGGGGGATGGAGACCTGATAGTGTGTTCAGGGTTGCTGGTTTGGGGATGGGCTGAGGTGAGGGGTGAGTGCACAACTGTGAGTGATTAGTGATATATGGCTTCGTACGGTTATAGTGAATGACTTTAGGCTTGGTATGTGGTTTAGATGTGTCGCGAACAGTGAAATCTACTGGGATCAGTGTACCCGGCGCTGCGACTGACTGTAAAACCTCATAAGGACCCACCCAGCGAGGATGTAGTTTATTATGCTTGTTGGCCGGGTCATCAATGAGCACCCTGTCACCAGGCTTGTACGGGATGTATTTAACATGCCGATCATAATAATGTCGCTGACGTTCTTGTGCTTTGTCCCTAAACGCAGTTGCTGAACGATAAGCAGCAGACAATCTTTGTCGTAGCGAATTGGCAAATGCTGCAGGCGTACCGGTAGTCACTGAAGTGACAGTGGAGCTATTGTGAGACAGTATGTCTAATGGGACCCGGGCCTCACGGCCATGCGCTAGGAAAAATGGTGTGAACCCGGTGCTGGAATGATTCATTGTATTGTAAGCTAATGCGACGTGAGAGAGATGTTCATCCCATTCTCTACCAGACTCAAAGAGGCATTTGGCGAGCTCATCTTTTAAGGTGCGATTAAATCGCTCTACTGCACCGTCGCATTGGGCATGGTAGGGGGACGTGCGGAACTTTTTTATGTTCATTAGTTTACAAAGATTTTTAATGAGGTCTGATTCAAATTGTCTGCCTTGGTCAGAATGCAAGGAATCCGGGACTCGATGTTGTGGTATGTAATGATCAAAAATACAACCTGCTACAGATACAGCCGTCTGATCCTTTAAGGGATACAGGTTGACAAACTTAGTATACAGGTCCATCATCACCAAGACATAACGATTGCCCCTGGTTGACAGAGGCAGCCATGTTATATCTGCAGCGACAATTTGAAATGGTCGATCCGGGGATATGGATATCAGCGGGGCCTGCAATCTGGGAACAGGTGAACGCCGGGACTGACAAGCCACACATCGAGAACAATGTTCAGAAATGTCCGTAGACATGTATGGCCAATAGAAGAAACATCTAGCCCTACTTAGCGTTTTAGCATACCCATAATGCCCAACTGAAGGATCGGCATGAACCTGAACGAGTACCTCTGGGATCAAAGACGTCGGAATGACTACTTGGAAAACATCCTCAGCACGAGAGGTGCGTGATACTCTACATAAGACATTGTCATGGAGGGTCAAACGATTGAACTGGGACCACATTTTTCTGACATAGCGTGATGAGCTTCGGATCTTCCACAGCGGGGGCTTGTGACCTGATTCTACCCATGAAATGACGGAGGCTAAGTCAGAGTCAGACCGTTGTTGATCCGCCATTTTCCCGTCACTCTGAATTTGTATTAGATTCGCAGAGACATGATTTGGAAGCGGTGTAACCCCGAGAGACTTTTTGTTCAACTTATTGTGTGTCAGTGTAGGTACCAGAGTTACTTGTGGATCAGGTAAATCGGTTTGTGTTTCAACTGAAAATGTGACTGACTCCCTTTTCATGCCATCACTCTCTTGCGTGAACTCAACATGCGGCCGTCGAGACATGGAGTCAGCGTTTAAATGTTTAGCTCCTTCGCGGTGGCGCACGCACCAATCATAGAGATCCAATTCGACTGCCCAACGTGCTCGTCTACCTGTTGGATCATGGTCCAAAGGCAGCTTTTTGAGTCCGACCAAAGGTTTATGATCGGTAATGATGGTAAAAGGGTGGCAAGCAATATAATGGTGAAAATGGCGCACCAACCACACAATGGCAAATAACTCTCGATCAAAGGTGGACCACTTTCTTTCTGAAGCTGACAACACATGGCTGGCATATGCAATAACATGCTCCTTACCATCCACATGTTGTGAGAGGACTGAACCGACCGAATGTAAGGACGTGTCCTTGTATAGAAAGAAAGGCATGGAGAGGTTAGGAAATGCCATTATGGGTGGTGAGGTCAATGCTTCCTTTAAGGCACAAAACGAGTTGGCTGCATCAGCGGACCAGCTGAATGTGACACCCTTGTGTGTTAACCGGTGTAGAGGTTCTGCCATGCGAGCAAAGTGTTTGATAAATCTTCGATAGTACGAACATAAGCCCAAAAAGGCCCTGACCTGCTTGGCGGAAGTTGGGATTGGCCATGTCTTAATTTTCTCAACGTTTGATGGATCAGGCTCAACTCCCGCACTGGACACTTGGTGACCCAAAAATGTAACTGAAGGGCGTGCCAAATGGCATTTAGATGGTTTTAGTTTAAGTCCAGCAGAACGAAAGCGTCCAAAGACCTCACGCAAGTGTTTGAGATGTTGTGTGAAGTTCGCACTATAAACAATTATATCATCAAGATAGATTAAACAAATGCTCCAATAGAGACCGCGGAGTACTAACTCCATCAAGCGCTGAAAGCTAGGTGGTGCTTTAGATATGCCCATGGGCATCATACGAAACTGATAAAGCCCCGCACCTGTCGAGAATGCTGTTTTTTCTTTGTCTGTTGGATTTAACGGTATTTGCCAGTATCCCACAGTTAAATCGATTGTGCTGAACATTTGCGCTCCAGACAACCTATCTAGAGTGTCATCAACCCGGGGAAGAGGATGTGAATCCTTAACCGTAACCGCATTGAGTCGTCTGTAGTCCACGCAGAACCGGTGTGTACCGTCCTTTTTACGAACGAGCACAACCGGGGCTCTGCAACTCCTCAATAATATCATGCTCCAATAATTTAGACACCTCGTCCTGAAGGATGTTTTGCACTGCTGGTGAGGTGCGATATGGACGCAATTTAATTGGCGCGGCGCTACCAGTATTAATGGAGTGTGCAAGTAAATCCGTCCTGCCATAATCATGTGGATGTGTGCTAAAAAATATCTGAAAATTCTGTTAACAGATCTTTCAGCATTGATTGTTGGTCTACATCCAAGCAGGTGTCCGTTAAACGCATGTCTTGGGCAGCACAAAATTTATTAACAGAGGTGGTTACTGATGAAACTATTGCGTATTCATCCTGCGATTTCCCCGTAATGCAAAAAAACTGATCAATTGGGCATCCTGCCCCCAAGGAGACCGGTTGGCTTGTAGGATTAACAATTCTAACGACACCCTGACCATTTTTAAGTGTCGTTAGAGTGCGCTCTACACCCAATGATATAGCTTGGGGAGATTGAGGCTCTACAATGCCCACTAATGAGTCTGTGAAGGGATTAGCAACAACACCATCTCTAATAGCAACCGCAATCGCCATCTCCGACATTGGTGGGACTGTTACCTGAGCAACCGTAATCGTAGCAGTTTGTATTGGGCCGACTGACTGTGGTGGTGAAAGAGACGTAACGGTGTTGTACAGTTGTAGCTGCTTATGCGGTATATCTACTGTAACAGAATGCTGGACCATGAAGTCCCATCCAATAAGCACAGGATGGGTTGCTGTACGTGTTACATGAAAAGTATGAGAAAATGACGCATCCCCAACATGTACAAGTGCTGTAATTGAACCCAGTATATCCAGGGGTTGCCCTGTGACAGAGGAGGCCAATACAAATGACTTACAGATAGGTTGAGATGCTAATGCTGGGATTGATTTACGACAGTCCTCTGTAATGAGGGATAACCCTGAGCCAGTATCGACCAACGCATAGATTTCAGTGCCCGCTAGTGTTAGTTGAATGAATGGTGTGGGTGGAGATGGCGTGTAATGCAAATTATCAGACTTGACCATTGGTTGTGTAGGAGCTGATGTTCGGTCCCCAATGTCAGCTTCTACACGTTTCCCTGATGTGGTGAAGAAGGCACTGTATCCCTCTTGGTTGATGAGAAATGTACATGACGCGACGGGGATGTGTGCGCACGTCTGTGGTGTGGGGGTGGTGAAGGTGAATTATGTGCATAATAATCAGAATGTCTGTAATGTGGGTTTGGTGAGGGTGTCATGGCCCGAAGGGGGCTGACGCTCTCTGGAAGGAGAGCGGTCAGGTCTAGTGTGCGTGTAATAATGTCTGTGAGAGCTGTGATAATCAGAATGTGTGTAATATGGAGTGTGTGACTCACGACCCAGGGGAGAAGGGGAATAACTGCGATAGCTCTGACGACGCGGGTCTTCATAAGATGTGATGTCATCATAAGAGTAGTGGTGATGTGATGGGTTGTAGTTATCATGAGGTCGTTGTTATCGTTGTCTCTGCTGGTGCTGCGACTGGCGACAGCAGTCCTGACGACAAGGGTGACGACCAACCCACTCAGGCTGGCGAGGCTGTGACGTTATGTTGTAATCGACAGCAGCACAGGCATGTGTAGTGTCTGTTACCGTGTCTGTTGCGATAATACATCCAGACGGTCATCCGTACGCTGTTGATGAGACTGGCGTAAAGACTGTAGATCCATCCGAAGGTCGGCAATAGCCGATGCCAGTTCTGCGATGGGCGTTGGCGTCGTTGTTTCCGATGAAGGATGGTGATGCACAGTGACTGGCATGACAGCTGTTGGGTTAGCCACGCTTATAGCCAACTGTGCACGTTCACATTGGCTGGCTATTTTTAAAGCATCATCCAAACTTACTGCTCCATGTTCATGTATTTTCAACTGAAGTGCAGGATCTAAGCCAGTTACAAATCTGCGAAAAATTTCACAATTTCGAGCTGTGACGTCAAACTGTGGAAAAGCTTCAGTCACTAAGCTGGTCAGTTCGGCTGCATAAACCTGAAGGGGTTCCTGAGATTTGCGTGGACGAGCATTCAGATATGTTTGAAATGTGGCTAAAAATGTTGCACGACCAAAAACAGCACTCAATCTGGCTTTTGTTAGATCGTAGTCTGTTTTAACAGCAGGAGAAAGTGACTGCCAGTATGCAAATGCAGGTCCTGTGAGTTTAGCAGGGAGGAGTGCAGCTTTATCAGGTGGTGTGGCAGAGACGTTCAATGCAACTTCAAATCTCTGTATCCATGAGCCAAACGGTTCAACCCCCTCACCCGAAAAGGAGCAGGAAGATCGATCCTAAAAGGCACGTTTAAATTTGCAGCAAGCATCGCGTTTTGTGGCTGCGGCTGCACTGCGATATTGTCGTTCTCAGACATTCACGTGGGAGCAGCGGCAACAGAGAGAGAGAGAAAAAAAACGGCATGTAGTCCAGCTTGCAAAAATTACAGCTCGTAAAATATTGTGAGCAATACAAACGTGCCAGCAAGTCAATGTGATTGTTTTTCGCTGTGCAGAGTCGAGCAGAAAACGTCCATACAGAAACCGAAAGCACCGATAGCCAACCACCGCTGCCACCAGTGTAAAACTCGGCCCGATTAGGCTTTATAAAGTTCTGCTTACCGAGTTTTATCCGTGGGTTCTTGGCTATTACCCGGTCTGTTAAGGCACCTAGATAGAAGAGTCCAACTCAACTTCTGTGCTTGGAAGTTGGTTTATTTTCACAGCGTTATTCAGCATAATCTCTGCATAAATTCACAGACTACTCTCGTGCGTCTCTCTCGTACAACTGTTTCATCCAACTCTCCCGCTTCACTTCTCGTTCTTTCTTTTCCTTTTCCTACTGTAAACGAGATATCGCGAGAGTAGAAACTAACTTTATTTAAACACATTTTTAACTCTTACATGTACATGAACGGAGCCTGGAGACACAAACACAAGATGGAACGTAACGGACTGACAAAAACGAGATGTGAAGACTGAACTTAAATAGCTGCGCTAACACCGAACAGCTGCTGTCGCTAATCAGCCCACGTGACCACACA
>CAIGQQ010038283.1:4597461-4616175 GCA_903798035.1 Danio albolineatus
GACAATCAAACAATACACTCACGCCAACACAGGTACAGCCAAGCACACACAGACACACAGATCCCTGAACCGTGACACAATCTTGAAAACTGAGTGAGACCTACATTTGGCTTTGTGCTTAATTTTTTTTCAGCATGAAAATATTTCTCTTGGTATTTTAAAGAAGCATTAGTATTAAAATCATATATTTGGCCAAAGCTCTTCTGAGTTCACAGTAGGTAGTGCTGTTGTCTCACAGCAAGAAGGTCGCTGGTTCGAGCCTCGGCTGGGTCAGAAGGCATTTCTGTGTGGAGTTTGCATGTTCTCCCCGTGTTCACGTGGGTGTGCTCCAGTTTCCCCCACAAGTCCAAAGACATGTGGTACATGTGGTAAGCTAAATTGTCTGTAGTGTCTGTGTGTGAATGAGTATTTATGGATGTTTCCCAGTGATGGGTGATGGGTTGTGGCTGGAAGGCCATCCGCTGCATAAAATAAATGCTGAATAAGTTGGTGTTCATTCCGCTGTGGCGACCCTGGATTGATAAAGGGACTAAGTCGAAAAGAAAATGAATGAATGTATGTCCTACACTACAATGATATTCAATATAGGACTGTAATATTACTGCAGGAAAGATACATTTTTGTGGTATGCTCAGTGGTTAGCACGATAGTCACACAGTAAGAAAGTCCAGGTTTGAGTCCCTGCTGAGTCAGGATGCCTTTCTGGTCCTGTCCCAAATGGCACACTCTGAAGTTAACTTTCATGGTCCATGAATCATGTGGTGCAAACCTTAAACCCCTGATGCAAGGCTGCAATGGACTCTGAGCATGCTGAAGTGTATTATACTGTAAATGCTGTATTAGTTTATTTTATTTCTTTCAATTTTGTTTTCTGTTGATTTTATGTTTTATTTTATTATAAAATGAAATTCAAACCATTTTTTCATTCATTTTTCACAACAAAAAAGTTTAGTTTTTGAAATAAAAAAATAAATAAGTAGTAATAAATTGAAACTGAAAAATAGGCTATGTAAAAGTTTGGCTCCTTCTCTTTTGTGTGGATTTTATAACCTGTAGTCCATTAATGCTGATTGATTACAACACAAAATTAATTTGAGCGACTCAGTGAACCTAAACAATCCAAACACAGGTACAACAAATTATAAAAAGGCTGTTTAAGATAGATGATTGCTGGTTGTGTTTCTCCTTGAAAGTAGCAACATGGGAACCTCAAAAGAACTTCCTATGACCAAAAAACTAGGATAATTCTTCAACATGAATTAGGAGAAGGATGCAAAAAGCTATCACAAAGATTTAAAGTCTCTATCTCCACAGTCAAAAATATAGCAAGAAAATGGAAGGCGACAGGAACAGTTCTTGTGAAGAAAAGGTGTGCTAGACCAAGAAAAATATCTGTAAGGCAAAGGCAAAAATGGTTAGAATGGTCACAGACAAACCACAGACCACCTCCAAAGAGATTCAGGAACATCTTGCTGCTATTATTGTCATTGTACATCATTCCACAGTTTAGCTAATCACAAAGAACTGCTCAATGGAAAGGTGATGCAGAAGAAGCCTTTTTCTGCATTCTGCCAACAAGACGAGTCATTTGAGGTATGCAAAGGCTTTTCTGCACAAGCTTGAATAGTTTTGGAGAAATATACAGTGGACATAAGCCACAACCATAGGTGCTTTAAATGATGGGAAAAGAACACAGCATTCCAGGAGAAGAACATGCTTCCTACTGTAAAATATACTGGAGGGTATATCATGGTGTGGGGATGTGTGGCAAGCACAGGTACTGGAAACCTTGTCAGAGTTAAAGGTAGCATGGATTCCACCCAGTATCAGCAGATTCTGAAGAATAATGTTCAGGAATCAGCAAAGAGGCTGAGGTTACGGCAGTATTGGATGTTTCAGCAGGGCAATGACCCAAAGCACAGTTCGAGATCTACCAAGTAATTCATACTCTTAAACAATACAATGTTTTTTTAGAATGGCCATCCCAGTCCCCAGACTTGAACATCATCAAAAATTGATGGATTGAGTCAGCGCCAATAGGCTAGTGGTTAAGCATACCAACATATAGCACCATGGTGCTCATGGCATCCTGAGTTCAAATCCTGGCTTGAGGTCCTTTGCCGACCCTACCCCCCTCTCTGCTCCCACAACTTTCCTGTCTGTAACCTCAACTGTCCTATCTCAATTAAAGGTGAAAACCCCCTAAAAAATAATTATATTAAAAAAAATTAATAAATAAGTCAATGTATTGATTTGAACAGGGCAGTTCACACTCAGCACTAATCAAACCTGACTGAACTGGAGAAATTTTGCAAGAAAGAATGGCCAAAAATACCTTCAGCAAGAATTCAGGGACTTATCCTTGACTATAATGGCCCGTTTGCACTGAGTGGTAAGGAACGGTACGGTATGGTTCCGTACGCTTTTAGGGCTGTTTCCACTGGCTAAAAGCGTACCGAACCGTACCGTACCACTTTTCAGAAAAGGCAGAGCTAGACGCACAGCTAAACGCTATTGGTTTACAGAGATACGTCATTTGCTCACGCAACAAGCCAGAATGAAAACAAAGGACCCGCCAGGTTTAATACACAGCCGAGAGACAATACACCAAAATACTGTAATATAAACATATAATAACGAGCCATGGTCGACCCGAGCTCAAACAAACCTTGTCATCGTCTTGATGAACAGCCACAAAGCCAAGAAGATCGGTTTCACTTTCTCACTTGCACATCAATATTTGAAATAACAAACTTCTTGAGCTGATGATAAAAACATGTGCTTGATTATTGATGTGCTTTTGAAACCCGATCCTGTGTGCTTGATTATTGACATGCTTTTGAAACTCGATCCTTTCATAAATAGACAAACGTGAGACTGACGCGTGCAAAAACAAAGGAGAAGCCGGAAAAAAAGGAGCAAATTATTTTTTCAGCAAACATGAAGAAACTGCTACATTAAACCATTATCATCACCTTTTGGACTATTATGAACTCGGAATGACGAAATTACTTTCTAACAAGAGGCTACATGCACTGGTGAAGATTAAAGATACAGATGAGAAGTTTGCACTGACTGTGGGTTATATTTCGTGTTGTTTTTTAACCTAAATAAGACATAAATGTATGCTGTGTGTAGTTTTTATGTAATTGGTAACATATCTGAGACTGTAAGGGGCTGTATGTGTTCATATATGCTGCATTTATTTATTTATTTTATATAATCGCGGACAGTAGGCTATTTCACATCATTGATCTAGTCATAATCACATCATGTTCATAGAAAGGTTAGTAATGAACATTTATACCAGTGTTTATGTGTATAATAAAGCATCTGTTTTGTGAGAAGAGCTTTTTATATGATTTGTGAATGACCCATACAGCTTTACTGTAAACATTTCCCAGAGCGAAAATGACGTCGACTGAAACTTTCTGTCGTACACCACGCCCACCAAAAGAGTATCCTTTAGCAGTAGAAACACACGCCTGATAAAGGTGACCCGTACTGACCTGTACCATACCGTACTGTACCACTCAGTGAAAACGGGCCATAAGAAGTGTCTACAGGCTGTTAATTCATGAGCCTGTACATGTTAGGGTTCTGTGATTTCTCTGTTGTTGTTCCGTGTGCTTAGTGTTTTTCATGTGACTTCCCCTTATCAAGTGGCCCCTTTGTTCAGTTTTCCCGCCTGTTGTTAGTCTCATGAGTTTCACCTGTGTCTTACCCCTGTGTCTAATTTGTGTAATTATGTTCTGTGTATCCAAGTCCTGTGTTTTGTTCAGTCTAGTGTCTGGTGTTAAATGTCATTCATGTTGTTTTCACCCCAAGACTCCGGAGTGTTGATTTTCCAGTGAGTGCAAATACGTGTTTTGATAATTACTGCGATCCTGTGGCTTTGTGAGAGCAAGTCGTGACAGTACAAAAGACTGATGTCATTAATCTGTTGGGGTGCCCAAATTTTTTTCACCTGTCTGTTTTTGTTTTGACTTAAATTGCATTGTGTCTGTTGATTAAATAAATGGTATGTTAACTGAAATGTTCAACTGAAATGTTGCTTTTTCCCTAGGCTAGGTTATAAAATATATCCAAATGCAGGCTATGGCTTGCAATTATGAAAATTATCAGCAGTGGCCAAACTTCTGCATAAGACTTTATGATAATAAGATATTAAGCACCCTAAAAGCAAGCTATAGGCACATGTTCATTTCCTTCTAGAAGCTTCATCTGGACTGTGAGCGTGAGGCTCCTGGTAAGAACGCACGGCAGAAGGATTTAGCAGTTATGGAAAAGCTCAGACCTATGTAGCGTCAGCTTGGACTAAATCAGCAGCTGCCTTTGCTTGTAATCCAGCTCTCTTTTTGTTGGGGCCCAGGGTCAGTGTCATACAAAGAGCCTGACCTGCAAAGTTAATGTAGTAGAGGCCTTGCAGAACAGAAGTGCCGGGTCAGAGCTGACTCAACACAGAGCCTGCAAGCAGCACTCAATTGTTGACTATGAAAACTGAAGACAATACTGATCTAGACTTACGTAACACCCACGAGCTGCGACCCGCTTCAATGTGTGAAGATCTACCTTTCATTTCCAGGCCTCATTCTGTCCTCTTTTTCACATGGCAAAATGAGAGGCTATTTTTTATTTTTTTATTTCAGCATGAAAGTTGCTGTTAGGATGATGAATATATTAAATTAAACTTGAAACTCTCAGAGCAGTTTATAATTGTTTCATTATGACAGACATATAATTTAAAGGGATAGTTCACTCAAAAATGTAACTTGTTTCAAACCTTTATGTGATTCTTCTATTAAACACAAAAGAAGATATTTAGAAAAATGTTGGAAACCTGTAACCACTGCCTTTCGTAGTTTTTGTTTGCTTTTTCCTACAATGTAAGTCAATGGTTTTAAGCTTTTTTCAGAATATCTTCTTTTGTGTTCAACAGAAGAAAGTAGCTCATAAATGTTAAGAATCACTTGAGGATAAGTAAACAGTGAGTAACTTTAGATTATTGGGTGAACTATCCTATTTTATGCTATGATAGTTACCTAAAACAAAACAAAAAATTAAGTGGTAACACCTCACAAAACAACTTGCATATTACAAAAAGGTTCAATTCATTAAAATTATTTAGTTAACCCGAAAAAAAAAAAAAAAAAAATACCCATAAACCACCTAAGTTAATTTTTCATTTAAATATATACTACTATGTGTATAAGGGCATCACAGTGGCGCAGTGGGCAGCCTGATCGCCTCACAACTAAAAGGTCGCTGGTTCAAGCCTCGGCTGGGTCATTTGGCATCTTTGTGTGGAGTTTGCATATTCCCCCATTGTTGGCATGGGTTTGCTCTGGTTTCCGGCACAACTTCAAAGACGTGGTACAGGTGAATTGGGTAACCTAAATTGTCTGTAGTGCATGGATGTTTCCCAGTGATGGGATGCAGCTGGAAGGGTATCCGCTGCATAAAACATATGCTGGATAAGTTGGCGAATTATTTCACTGAGGCGAACCCCAGATTAAGCCAAAACGAAAACTACTGTGTATATGTGTTATTATAGTCAAATGATGTATCTGTGGTTAAATAACAATAAACAGTAGTAATTTAATTAGCTAATGTTAACTGGGATGTTAAATTACAATAAAAAATGTGCCATTCATTATTTATTCATTTTAGTTGGAATTCTTGTGTAAAATGTTCCCAAAAAACTGAATTTACGTTGTTTCACAACTTTAATAGTATTTCATTATTTATTAAAACAACAGAAGGTGCATGTTAAAAGCTCAAGTACCGTTTGATAAATGCAGAAAAAAGAGAGATGGAGAAAGTGTTTCTATTGCTGACCCCTCAGGCTCAGTCCTGTGCTTGCAAGCCTACATCCTAGAACCCAATCAATAAGCATGACACATTAGTGACGCAACTGCAATGGATTTTCTAAATAAGTCACGACTAAGTTGCAAATCAATAATCACTTTGTGTCCAAAATGAACATGTAACCTCACGCTTCCCTTCAGGCACATTCAAAAATACTATATATACTGACTGTTATATAAAAATTTAATACAGTTTTTACAGCATTACCTAGATCTGTCAAAAGGACTTTCCTATATTTTGGCCAGTTTTAGCACACCTCAGTTTATGTTCTAGTGTTTTCAACCAAGCTTGCCAGACAAAGTTTATGACCTCACTTGACCCCAAGGTCACTTCTTGACCCCTGTGTCATCCGATAAGCTGAGGTCAGAAGGTTAGCCCCTATAAACCAAGCTGGCGTCTTGGAGTCCAACACCTTAAAGAGGTTTCAACCTTATCTGCATCTAAAGCAAAAAAAAAAATTAAAAAAAATAAATGTAGAGAGGGGAAAAGATTCATTTTAATTAAACAATTTATTTATATTTACAGATGATAGTCGTAATTATATGACATTATTAGAAATATTATTAATGAGGCTGCATTACAATGAATGTTGCATTTGAGTTTATTTGAATCTGCACTGTGAAAAATGAAATGATCAATTAGTCATGACAGCATGTGTTTTTAGTTCATTGTAACTTATTAAACTAAGTTAATCATGTTCCAACTTAATTTTATTAGTTACGCAAGCTGTTTCATACAGTTGCCAATAGAGCTTAACATGCTGCAATTTAAGAAAAAGCGGAATTACAAAAAATGCCAGTAAATGAAGAAAAGATCTTCATCAGTTTGACAGCACACGTGCTGCAAATCGTCACAACTCAAACAAATGAAAAAAAAAAAAAACGCGTTGCATTTTCATATAACGCTAATATTTTACGAAAACAAGCTGCATTTTCTAACAACACAATGGAAATGTTTCAAGGGAACCCAAAAGTAGACGGATCCGGCTATTTAGGTTATGAGTATTTAGGCTAATAAATACAAAAGACTAGGGAATCAGGATGTTAAAATAAACAACTGATAAACTCACCTTTCAAAGATCACCTTCAGCTTCCCTGAGCAATAGTTGCAGCACAGCAAAAAAAAAAAAAGTTGTGGCACAGCGTCCGTCACATTTTTGAGTCCCCTTGAAACACTTTTGTTGTGTTCTGTTTTTGTGTTGTGAGAAAATGCAGAGCATTTTTATTAATTTGTTTGCGTTCTGGGAAAATGCAACGCATGTTTTTTATGTGTTTGTGTTGTGAGGATTTGCAGCAGTG
Organism: Danio albolineatus; assembly: GCA_903798035.1. Taxonomy (NCBI): domain Eukaryota; kingdom Metazoa; phylum Chordata; class Actinopteri; order Cypriniformes; family Danionidae; genus Danio; species Danio albolineatus. Next base: position 4,604,628 of record CAIGQQ010038283.1, read on the forward strand.
TGCTGTCAAATGGATGAAGATCTTTTCCTAATTTGCTGGCATTTTTTGTAATTGCATGTGTTTTCTTAAATTTCAGCAGGTTAAGCTTTCTCGGATACCGTAGGTTTTAAGTCAGTTTAAGATAATATAAATTCAATGCACTCAGGGTTAATTTGATTCAGCATAAAAAATTAGGGTAAGTGGCCAGGATTTTTATGATTTCTTTTTTTTAGAGTGTAGAAGTGCTGGTAGATTTCGAGTCTCCATGATAAACATAAAAAAATATCTAAAATTTTCATTAAATATAAAAAATATGATTAAATATAGTTAAATAATAATTAATTAAAATAATAATGACACATTAAGCTATCTTTTAAAAAAAAAAATTGACTTAAAAACATTAAAGCACTCCCACTAATTACTTTTTTATTTATTTATTTTTTGTCTGTCTTCACCACCCATATCATACAATTGTATGCACACAGTATCTGGTTTTTAGGTAATCACCTTGAGTTAAAACATATAATGGTGTAAAAAGTCAACTCTATTAGTGGTTTAAAAGTTCAACAGTGATTTAAGCAATTAGCAATATTATCAAATGTTCCCAATCACATTTTTTATTATTTACATTTAGGATTCATTTTACTGCAAATTATACATTTGTTGTATATCTTTTAAGTTCAATGGAAAGATGCTTGAAATGTATCCACAGTTGTGAAATGTGTCTATCTCAATTAGCATGTGTTTTAAGCAGGTGAATAAGTATCATATAGTAATCAAATAATGTAAACTTCATCTTATAATGTATGAAGGAAGTTAGTTATAGCTATTCCAGAAACAAATCTGTGGAAATTGAAAAGTTTGGCTGCCAGTAAAACAGGGATTGTCAGATAATTAAGGACATCACCACCAGTCACTAGATTATCAGTAGTAACCAGGAGCAATATTGCTTCATATGTATATCATGAAATGTGCATTAAAATTGCTCTATTAATCGTGTCCGGACGATTTCAAACAAGACTAAACAGTGACCTCAAAATTTAGGAAAATTGTAGGTTGTTGAATTCTAACTTCTATACTGTAAGTACAAGGATAGCCTGTGGGAGCGCTGTTGCGAGCAAGTAACTAGCAAGAATGTTATTTTAAACTTGTCCATATATCATAAGAGGTCTTGATGCTTAAAATGTGCAGAACTAATGAATTAATATCATCATTGTAAAGTGAAATCTGCTCTAAATAAAGCACAACAGTAGTTAAGGATTTTTGTTTTATTTCAAAGGAAGAACCAAGACAAAAAATAAAACCATTATGAACACACATTTCAGTCATTATTTAATGTTCATAACGGTCGCTGAAATGAAATCACAATGAAATAAGTCAAATTATACAACTGAGACGAAATAACATTGGAAAACATTGCACTTAAATTATAAAACAAACCATATTTCCACTATGGTGTTTCCTAACAGAGTCAGGAGTTTAGCTTTAACACTGGACTACAAGGAAGGCCAAGCGCTAGACTATAGTGTTATTGACCAACCACAAAAAGAAGCACTTTCCTTTTTTGTGTTGAAGCTTATTATTCTTTCTTTAGTGGCCAATTATGTTTCAACTATAAAACACAACAGAGAAGATTCTTTTCGTAATCATTTCTTCAGTCCTTTTTTTTCTGAGGTGTGCTACAGCTATTGTTCCCATAATAATGGTGATGAAAAGATCTATATTAGATTGTTTGTGTGGAAAACAAACACTGAATGCCCAACAGTATTCATCAGAAGCCATAACTTAAAAAATAAAAAAAATATTTTTAAAAATAAAAAAAGACACTGTTTTAGTTTTTAAAGTGTCATAATCAATGCTTGCTTTAAAGGACTTTTTGGTTTTCCCTTTTTGTCCTTTTGAACTAAACAGTAACTCCAGAAGTAAAAGACAACCGGATAACGATTAGTAAGGATAACGTAAATGAGAAATCATGTTAAGTTCTCCATCAAGGCCACTATGTTGCTCCAACAAAATGCTGAACCATTAGTCTATGTATGCTAGGACTACAAATCTAAACACCACACTGGTAAATGTTTCAATGCCAAACTTTCTCCAGACCTCATCCAGACATAGTAAAAAAGTGCTTAACGAAGGCCAAGAATTTTCAGAGCCTAACTACCTTTAGTTGAATGAGTTTTTAAAACAAATGTACAACTCATTTCAACTTGGAGATCCAGAGACCTTTTTTTTTTTTTTTTTTTTTTTTTGCTTGTCTTTTTAATCATTTGTGCCTTCATCTGAATCATTTCTGGCTTCACTGGTCTGAAGAAACATTCAAGCCTATGCAAGTCTGCCAGTGTAGCAGGACAAAAAGGGAATGTTAGAAGTCTTTGAAAGCTGCCTCCTCCATCTTTGTGCATATCTCCCGTCTTTACTGAATCAGTTTGTCAATATGGAATCTGATTTGCCTTCTATAGTTCCTTCCTTGAACTGAAACAGTGCAATTGAAACATAATCTACACTTTTTTTTTGTTTTGTTTTCACCATTTGGCAAGTGAGAAGATCACCTGAGACTGAGTGCTTATTTTTTAGGCAGTGCAATCTCCAAGCCTGCACTGCTAAACGCTACACAGAAAGGCAACAGACTCTACAGGCAGCTTGCCTGAACCCCACCCTGTTTTATCTCTCTGTTCCGATCGCGCACAAGAGTGGCAGGAACAGAGTGTTGCTTTTCCACCAAACAACATGTGCAACAAATTTAACACCAAGCAAACCATGTTTGGCTTAAAGGCATTCTACATTTAGAACCCAAAATAAAGTCCATGTGAACAGGAGAACGGAAAACAAAAGCCACAGTCATGTTGGCCAAGCAACATCGCAAGAGCTTTCAGACAGCAAGTGCAGATAATCGATGATCATAGAAAACTGCAGAGCTTAAACCAGATCAGTGCATTACATCAGTCCGTTTTCTTTTTCCTCGAAATCCATCTGCTGTTTGCAAGTGCAGCTCAAGCAAAACTTCTTATAGGCTCACCCAAAAAGATGAACAATAAAACAATGAGTGATTATAAAACTCAAGCGAGGAAACTTGTGCAAAAAGAAGTCCAAAACTTTAGATGATGCGTTTCTCTCGGCTGTTCTGCCAATGGCTGCTTTTTCTTGAATTTCTCTTCAGATCTCAACAAGGTCTACATGTTCTTGGGCAACCTTTACTGAAAAGTGTGAGAAGAATCGACTACTTTGACAAAGCTCCGCAGGCTTAGTCCGACGGGGTGTTTACCATCCAGGGGGCCGAATCTCTGGGTCCGGTAAATTACCAGTGACTTCCTGCGCCCTTATTTCTGGATTTTCCCATAGAGGTTTGTTTTCTCTCTGTGGTGACAGCAGAGCGAGCAATCGCTGTCATCGGGAGATAAACAAAAGTGAAAGCTCCTAGAGCCCAACTGCTTTGGACTCATGCCATGCATTTTTCAGCGTGATGGGCAGGTGTCGAGCCTCTGCTCCGCAGTTGATGTGGCTTGATCTGGATGTGGATCAATCTGGGGAACGGGGGAAACAGTGGCTGTGAGATGAATGCATATCAACACTGCTCCTCCCTGTTCAAAATAACAACATTTTATGCCCTGTTCACAGTGTGTATTTATATGCATTTTCCATGATCTGATCACAAGTAGATAACGCAAAGTACAGGTGTGAATGGGGTGTGTACGCATTTGACCGAATTGCTCAAACATCACGAAGTAGAATGACCTCTTACCAGACTCAATATGTTTAATTGTCTTCTTTTGCACAAATAAATAGACCCGCGTATTTGACTGGAAATTATTCATTCATTCATTCATTCATTTTCCTTTGGCTCAGTCCCTTTGTTCATCAGGGATCAACACCACAGAATTACTCACCAATTATCCAGCATATGTTTTATGCAGTGGATGCCCTTCCATCTGCAACCCAGAACTGGGAAACACCCATATACTCACATTCACACACATACACTACAGCCAATTTAGTTTATTCAATTCACCTATATCATGTCTTTGGACTGTGGAGAAAGCCGGAGCACCCAGAGGTAACCCATGTAAAGGAGAACATGAAAACTCCACACAGGAATGCCAACTGGCCCAGTCGGGACTCGAACCAGCAACCTTCTTGCTGTGAGGCGATTAGTTTTTTGAAATGTAAATAAAATAAGCAATTAATATCATTTTAATAATATTACTCTATTCAAAGCAACATCCAGTGACTCAAGTTAAAGCCTCAAAACCTTTACATAGTGCATGTGTTGAATGATCGTCTTTTCTAGTGATCAATTCCTGATCCATAGCATGTATTTTATCCTACTTTAGATATTTGTCAAACAAATTTCAGATAAAGAAAATTTAAAATGCAAAACAGAATAAGGTCTGCACACCTATTAGGAGTTAACTGGAACTAATATAAATCAATCAATTATCTATCATTATATAAAGTAGACTATTGATTTAATCTGATTTTATTTTATTTTTGTAATTTGAGAAAAGTTCACAATGTAGGAAGTTTACATACTTGAAATACCCAACAACAGATAATTAAACACTTGGTGTAAATTGTGATTTGTCTCCTTTATCCACTTGTAATCAGATCAACAAAAAAGCACATTAATACAGGTTGCAAACAGGGCCTTAGCTGTCAAAACTACACTCGAAGCTTACCTCAGAGTAGGGTGGGGGAGGGCGGAAGCGGAACTCCTGGATGTAGGCGAAGAGCGGGCCATCAAAGTTGTCTCGCCCTGACGAAACTTCCAGGCAGCTCTGCCTCTGTTCTTCTGTGACCACCTCTGCATAGGCTGGAGGAGCTGAGGACAGTACAAACCAATGTTAATGCTGTTGTTATGCCAACCACTTTATCTGTCTCTTCTCTGCACTCAACTACCCCTACTGCTGTTTTATTCAATGGAAGTAAGAGAGAGAGAGAGAAAGAAAGGTTTGAGCTTCTATTTTATTCATTCATTCATTCATCCGAATCAACTTTTCTAGCTATTTTATGGCAAAAACTGATCAAATATACATATATTTGACAAATAATACTTTTCTATAATAAATAAAATATGTATAACAATAAAATAAATATAAAAATCTAAAACAGTATTCTAAGATTTCCTTTTCATAAAAAAAAAATTCTACCATTTTGAAGGATTCACATTTAAAAATAATTCATTAAAAGTCTCTTATAGCATAAAAAAAACATTATCATCATTAAAAAAAAAGTCTAATAACATTAACAATAGGGCATTGCGTGTTTTATTTGTAGGAAAACTAAGTAACAAAGTAGAAGAGTCTATAATCTTAGCCTGTGATCTAAGAAGCATTCCATCATGTGACCTACATACAGTATATGCAGAATCTCGATTCTTCACACATCCCTCAAAAACAAGCAGATGAAGAAGATGTTGCTTACCTTCAGGCCTTTCAGGGAGAGCCATGCCTAACCAGCTCATGGTCATGCTGCACTGGCTGCTCACAGAAGACGTACGGCTGCCAAAGGGGTGAAGAGGAATGGTGCCAATCACCAGGGGCAGGTTTAAAGACAGGTTCATGGCTCCTGGGATGTCAACATACACCTGTAGATCAAAATATTTGGATATTAGGTTTATCATTTTAATAATAAGTGAATGTTGATTTGTAAATATGAACGTAGAGAGATGAAAATGTCCTGAATGCAAACAACAATTTCTGTGCAGTAGTATGATAAACTGTGATGTTAAACTTTAACACATTTAACACATTAACACATTAACACTGAAATCTCAGAGAACAGAAAATGTTAATGCATTTTGGGTATGCATTTTACAACACAACAGGCTTAAAAAAAATCTAAAAACAGGAAAAAAAAATTACGGGTATCTTATATGTGTAAACTAAAAAAAAACTAATTAATGATGTTGCTATAAGCAGTATATAGGCAGTCTGTAGGCATGCACGAGCACTTGACATCAAAAAGAGCAATGGTGAAATGTAGCACAGTATTTCTTTACAAAGTGACAATGAAAACTACTGGACGATTGTTGATTGTTTTGAACAAATTTTTGTCAGACAAAAGGACAAAAGAAAACATGTACTTTTTTTTTTACACATTACTGTAAAACTGTACTCACATTTAAACAGAAAGTGTTTTTTTTTCTTCAGAAATTGATAAGATATTAGAACAATGAGATTTGAGACATATATACACCTTGAGTTTTTAAAAGTGCTTAAATGAATATAGCTCATAAAACCATGTAGACAAAGTATTCTTACTTGTAACAGACTAGATATTTGGATGATAATCCATATGTCATGGCATAAATAAATTCAGTCATTAAGAATACAAGGACCCTGTTTAATTGAGTAGCGACAACCTTTTCATTGTGCCAGAAAATTTCCAATCAATTTAGAAGAACAGCCTCTGCCAAAAGCTAAGAAACTAAATAATTTGTTGGCTTCTCCACTTTCTCAGTCTATCAACAAGTTGAGCAATGAACTGAAACAGTAAACTCCAATATTCAAATAATAAAGTCAGCATCATGGGTGCTGACCGTTACACCAATAAAGCGGTAACAGATTGGTTTATGGGGTTAATAGGTCATTAGCACCCAATGACCTGAATTTCATTAGATATTCTAAGCTGATCTTCTTATCAGTATGTTCAGGGAGAACTTGGCATAATCTCATTATCATTCATAATGCTTCATGTGTGAAGGAGCCCTTCAAAGAACTGATCTTTCAGCTGTTTGAAACTGACTAGAAAAAAAAAATCTGAAATCTGTGTTTCATGTTATGAAAAAATATAGGGAGATGATAGGTAATCGCATACAAACTAAAATGAATACAAAATGTTACAAAAGCACAAGGCTTACCATAAGTGAGTACTCCACCCTTATGATACTGCAGTCCAGGATGGAGGGTGATACAGGAGGAATCTTCAGCATCTTTCCATTCCATGTCTCCGTCTTGCCAGAAGAAAGCGACTCTCCTCGGATGTTGGCCACCAGTTGCTTGATCTCCTTCATCTTCCCTTTGGCAAAGAAGGTCTGTGTTTGGTAAATGGCAGCCTTTGGCACAACCATACGCGAGGAACAGTTTTCAATTTCAGCGAAGATCTGAATAGACTCTCCTGTGAGAAGACAAAACGTGCTGTTATTTGTACCATAAACTATAAAGGGATATGAAGGCTGTAAAAAATTTGTAATATTCAATCTGAACTAATTAGCAATAAAATGAAATCCATAAATGTATATATTTAACCATGGCTTTTGGTCATGTTTTTATATAACATCGAAAAAGCAGAGTAACACTGTAACTTCAATGAATATAATTTACAAATGATTCAATCTGTTAAATAGAAAAAAAGACATAAACAATTTTCAAAATAACCGTTTAGGACTTCACACTTAGCTGATGACTGATTAAAAAGTATGTTTGGCATGCTGTCCCGGGAGAGAGCCCTAAGCTCATGAGACCCCAGAGCCTGGGGCTCCCTCCTGTTTGGAGGGTGAGAGAGGAATTTGAGCTCAGGCAGATCTCGAGAACTCTTCTGCTTGTTAATAGTGAATGCAAATTATCAATAACTATGGAGAGAAACAGCGCTGATTAATCACTCGCCTATGGTGTAGATTTGGTTTGGTCAATTTACTTATGTTACATGTTTTTGGCCTGTGGGGGGAAACCAGAGAGCCCAGGGGAAACCCACGCAAACACGAGGAGAACATGTTAACTCTGCACAGAAATGTCAACTTGGTCAGATAAAGACCAAGTGATATTCCTGCTGTGAAGCAACTGTGCTAACCACTGGGCCTCTGTGCTGCCCTGTCAAGAAAGGGGAGGAGTAGGGGTGGAAGCGGGGATTCTTCAAGATGAAGATGGCTAAGGTAAGATACTCTGGTTCTGCATTAGCTAATGCATGATTCACCAATCAGATGATTCCTAAATCACTATAAATAACCAGTCGCAGTCAATCATAAGCATGTGCTCCTCTCGAAATTAGTTTATAAATAAACTTCAATTATTAGCAACCCTAGTATGAGGTAAAATACTGAAAATGTAAACTATTTGGAGGTTTACCTGGAGTATAACCCTTTCGTTCAATTTTGGCACTTAAGGATATTGGACCTGAGGTGCAAAACCAGCAGCATAGAGTCTTGTCTTTAGTTCCTGCCTGGGGAGACTGTGAAAGTAGAATAACAAGACTTTAGAATATGAAATAATGGTTATTCTCTAATGCTGAACAAAGGGATGCAAATGATGCAAATGCTCACCAGCAGAAGAGGAGTGTTGATGTCAATGTGTTCAAAGACAGTGAACTCTTTCTTGGTTTTCATGGGCAGAAGCCACGGCCTGTGCAACTCAGCCTTTACCCAGTAGCGCACACTGCCATGCTTTCCTTCAAATGAGGTAGCCAGAGGTCTGCATGTGCACAACACAATAAAATATTTCATTCAGCATTGTGATATACAGTGCAGGTGAATAAATGTTAGGTCTGGTGCCACATTCACTCACGTTTGTGGAAGCTCAAAGCTGAATGCATACTCATGTCTTCCTGAATGAATAGTGGTGAGTCCCTCCTCAGAGTTATCATCATCTGAAACAGAAAAAAATAATATTCCAAATATACCTTACCTGCCAAAGCATTGATCATCTTCTTGTTTATTACATGATTGAATGTATTCAAAGAGCATAATTGTAAATCAAGAACATATAAAAATCAAGTTGATTGATTCTCAAAAACCCTCAACAACCATACCCATGAATTATAAACATGTATAGTCATTGTGTCACGTGTTTATTCTGAAAGAGAGAGAAATATACTCGCAAACGCGACTGCAGCTCATAAAAAAGGTGAATGTGAAACAAAATAACCATTTTAAATCGAATATTTGTTTGTATAACACTGGAAAGCACCGGTGGCTTTCGTTTCGCCAGCTCAGCACTGCATTCAGCTTAGCAGAGGTACGGTAAACAAGTAGGGAGCTGTCAATCAACGGCAGACTCGAGCAAGAGAAGACCGGCCTAAACCGGAGCTCGCTGCTTCACTGTGCCTGCGCCCTCATTACGTATTCAGTGTGCGGTAACGCGCGCGCGCGGGCACAGAGACAAGCCTCCCATTGAATGTACGCGTGTGCTGCGGCGTGGAGTATTTTTCTCCCATTCAGCAAAAACACGTGAGAATAATATGACAGATTGAAAAAAAAAATTCACACCAGCAATCACAAACGACAGAAAAACGACTAGTTTCCAAAACAAATTCATCTTTATTGTAACCAAACATTCATACATAAGCAGTAAGTGACAATTAGACATTATTTCAACATTATCAGATTTCGACTCGAATTATACAGAAAGTTAATTTCTTTGAAATTACAGAAAGCATGCAACTAACAAAATCATAACATGCACTACCAGATTTGTGAACAAAGTTTCAACAACAGGCAAACATTGAAATTTTTCTCCATCTCAGGCTAAGGATTATGGCAAACTTGTACAATTTGTATTTATTAAAACCATGTTTGCCCCATTTGTCATTTCGTAACGTGTGTTGAAGTCCTGTGCCAGCGGTACAATGTGGAACAAAGCGGTGGTTGCAAGTTGTGTGGCAACAAACGACCAATAAACTGCCTTGCGATTAATATTCATAAATCATGTCAAGATGCAAAAACTGGAACGCGAACTGGCTCTTTGAATAATCGGAGAGTTGTTGTTTTGCACGTTTGCACTTAAACGGCCAGATCAAACATGTATAGAAACTTAGAATAAATTATTATAACCAGGTCGTAAGTTTTATAAATGCAAAACTTTTCGACCTAATGAATATGCAAATAATTAAGTGTTTACAGCGATCCAATGAGAAGGTATCGGACGTTCGTTTTGGAATTTAGAATTGCAATGGCCAACTCCATGAAAGAACAGAAATGCAGATAAGTTGCCGCTCTTTTTCTGATGAATATTTGACTGCATCTCAATTTAGCCGCAGAATAAGTGCACGGTTGCATACTGGTGCAAAGTTGCTGCTGTTTTCCCCACTTTCCGCAAAAGCATGATGTCATAGAAGACACGTTGACGCCTCCACCAATCAGAGAAGAGAACGACTAGACACTGCATCAAAACAGGATTGAACCGCTTCTAACAATGGGTGGAAACTTAAGACATTAAACCGAATTATCTGCCATAACTCATTTTTACTGTATTTATTCCATAACATTGATCTCCCAGAATCAACCTATAGCGTTAGAGCACCGAATGCGAATATCGTTTTTAATTAGACTGTTGTACAAGCCGAGCAAACTGACCATTCATTCAAGCAGCTGACACCTGAAAGAATGCTGATGTGTTGTTTAGAATAGAAAATAAATATGCTGAATATCACGCATTTGGGAGATCTAAACGGAAAATTATCTTTGCCAAATCATTATTGTGAACGAATGCGTATGTCGGGTGTTTTTAATTTGACAAACTATTCAGTCAAGTCCCACAAATTAATGCATAATTACAGTACAAAAATAACAGAAATATATAGCTAATGTTATGTCTGCACACAATCTACAGGTTCACCAGTCAACAAGTACTGTATACAGCATCCAAAGAAGCTCATGTCATCCTGGACCACTGAGCATCCCACCAGTACATTCATATCTACTCTTTTTCTGAAAAAATCTACATGTTTGATCGGCATGCTTACCTCTTTCATGGCCAATTAGGATGTCTCTATGATTGAGATATTCCACTTCTTCTGTGTAATTTTGAGTGTAGGCAGTGCTGGATCCAGCATTTCGTGATTCTGTCCAACGAACTTTTGCGAATCCTTTTGCATTTATTTTAAGTGATTTCACGCGAATCTCTCCGGTGACTTCAATAATGACTCTTCCTGAGACGGAGTCCCCACTCGAGAAAACAGGGACATTGCTGTCATTAAGACAGTCGTAGCTTACAATGAAGCTTTTTACCTTTCCTAGCACCATGGTGACAAGAAAATAAAATGTACAAAGTTCTGTAGAGAAAACAAGAAAAAAAATCACACGGAAAAGTCTAAGAAAATAATCTCTTATGAAAAAAGCAAGAGTTAACACTGAATAGTGTCATTGAGATGCGAGAGCTGAATAACAGCAAAAGATGCTGTTATCGCATCTCGACGAAGGCTTGATGGTCTGCAATGAAAGACGGGGAAGTTCTCCCCACCGGCTCACTTTAAGCGCTGCTCTTGTGAAAAACAAGTTAGTGCGCTTGCGCGAAGCTGCAATCCGTCCCCCTTCTTCCGCTTTTTGTGCAGTTCTTTGACCGGGGACTCAGGACAAATAACAAGTGAACAGCTGAGCAGTGTATTAAAAGAATACGTGGAAGTCTAGACGTTTAGCTCCGCATTATTATTTGAACTCTTTGTATAAAATAACACGTTTTTTTTACATTTGTTACAATTATGTATCAAATTTGTGCTTCGGTTACTCAGTGGGGGATTACAAAATAAACGTCAATACTTAATCTTAGGCAATTTATTGCTATGATAATTCATTCATTCATCATTTTCTATTCGGCTTAGTCCCTTTATTAATCTGGGGTCACCACAGCGGAATGAACCGACA
>CAIGQQ010038283.1:4616575-4632361 GCA_903798035.1 Danio albolineatus
TTTCAATGAAGTGCACACAGTATTATATATATAATGAGTTATATAATGTATGCATATTATATAACTCATTATATATATAATACTGTGTGCACTTCATTGAAAAAACAACACAGATTTCAAAAATCCTTTAAAAGTAGAAAGCAATATTAAATGGTCAGGAGAGGCATGTAAACTAGGGCTGGGCTGATTTTTCGGCAGCTCTGTTGACATTCAAGAACTTTCTTTTGTGTGCAATCATTTCAGGGATGGTAATGTGTGCTTGAGTTTGCATTTACCCAAAGTGAAATAAAAAATGAAACTAATCTTTTGTCATTAAAAGTTTTTTTTTTTGCCATATTCAGTTTGCAAACAAAATAAATATATAATTTTTAGATTCCACTTATGAAAAGCTATTGGATGTCATTTAATGATATTAAGACTACTTTTAAGAAACCTGTGTTTAGTATATCTCTGTGGATGAGAATTTTCACAAGTGTAATCATGACAATAACAGAGTTACAATGATAAAAGTGATAAAACAAAAAAAATAAATAAATAAAAAACATAGGCAAACAATATTTTCAGAAGTAAATATAATCATATTTACTTACTCCCAGGACCATTTATATCTAAGTTGATATTTAGCCCCACCATACTGTTTTTTCTTAACATCTAGATTTTACGAGGTAGGTTGTTAGCCCAATGCTCAACCTAACATACACACATACACATACAACCTAACATACTACAGACAATTTAGCTTACCCAATTCATCTATAGTGCATGTGTTTGGACTGCGGTTGAAACCGGAGCACCCTAAGAAAACCCACACGAACACGGGAAGAACACACAAGCTCCACACAGACATGCCACCTGACCCAGCCGAGACTCAAACCAGCGACCTTCTTCCTGTGAGGCGACAGCACTCCCCACTGCACCACCATGACGCCCCTAAATATAATCATACGAATTACAGTTTTTCTCCATTAGTTTGGCTCATTTCTCGAGCCAGAAATTACATTCTCAAAACAACACGGGCTAACCTCCAAACCACTTGGCAAATGTTCACAACAGAATTGAATTTCTCATTTATTTCAACAAATTGCAAATGTCTAAGTACATCTTTGCAAATGATTAAGTACATATAGCCTACATTTAGCACAATTGCCAAGTAAATAGATCTTGTTGATCGAAACTGATTGTTAATTCTCATTCTAATGGTTGTTCTCTCCAAAATGTGTCAGCGTCATTTCATTGTATATGTCATTACATGCACAATAGTCTGTTCAATTGTCAAAATTAGTCAAGACCATAATACCACGAATACCATACAGTAGGTGAATCCTTGGAGCATTTGATTACAATTTATTACAGCAATTGACAGCCAAGGGACGAAGATGTGGCTGTAATATTATTGGCCACCGGGCCACAGTGAATGTCTCAGGCCAAAGAGGGTGCAAAATAATAATGTGTGCTGCCATATCTGAGAATGGTGTGGCCACTCACATCCCCAATCCTGGCCCATACAATACACAGAAGCTCCTCATCTTTGTGGACCACTTTCATTTTGATTTGATCCCTGAAAATGAGAGAGGTCTCGTGGCACCTCACCTACCACAATATGTGAAGAACAGCGAAGAGCTGTTATCAAACTCCAGCTTTATTTATAGCATTCTAGTTTTTTGTTTGTGTGTTTATATCACGGTTTATTATGCTGTATACAGTTTCTTTTCACTCTGATATTTGGAAGTTACTTTGTGTGTGGTTGATCATTACAGTAGAAAAAGGAGTTACCATTTCCTTGGCAGTATGAGTGCAATGTGTGACGTCAAACCTTGGAGGCTACTCTTACCCTAAAATCCTATTTCTTTTTTTTTTTTTCAGTTTTATACACAATTGTATTCTGTTAGCCAGACAAAAAACAGTACAGTAACCATTGTCAAAGAAGGACTGGGCTAAGACTGTAAGGTGGACATGAGGGATATTTTAGTTGTCCTTTGCCATAGTGACAAAACATCTAAACATTTTGACTTGCAGTGCTTACACAATGCCAAAGGGACAAAGCATTTTGGGGACACTGACTGTTTAACTGAGAAGGAAATTTAGTTTTGACACATGAGTGAACTGTTTTGGGAAAGGTATGAGCTGTTGCAGGTGAACCATGATGTTGTGCCGAACCATCCACATTATTCTGGCAAAAGTGAACTGTTTTTGGAGAGATGTGAGCTTTTGAAAGTGAGCTATAGTGTTGTGCTTAACTGTAACACTGTTTTGCCAAATGATCTTAGAATTTTGAGAATGTAATTTCTGTTTGAAGAAATGAGCCAAACCAATGGAGAAAAACTGTAAAAAATATTTTCTGCTAAAATCTTCCTAAAGCCTCTAGTCATGTGTTTTGTAAAACACACATTTTATAAATAGTATTCAACCATGTAATATAAAATATGTTTATTTTTCTCTGGGATACTGAGTTCATTTTTCAAGAAACCTCTGCTTCAAGAATCCATACTATATATGCTAGCTAGCTAGCTAGCTAGCTAGATGGATAGATGGATGGATGGATGGATGGATGGATGGATGGATGGACGGATAGACGGATAGACAGATAGACAGATAGATAGATAGATGGATGGATATTTTGTCAAAACCTGTGATTTCATTTAGTTATATATTGTGGAATGTTGCTTACAAATAAGCCCCAGCACTCAAAGCCCCTGGCAGCCTTGAGCACAACTCCCTAGGTGAGAGCAGCTCATGTCAGACAGTTCATCAAGAATCTTTCTCATCTCACTATAGTTATTAAAAGGGATTTTTAATGCATCTTGTCTATATCTAATGACCCTTTGGTGATTTGAATCTATTACTTGTTTTCCGTTAATGTGTTTTGGTTGAGCACAAAGATAAGTTAATATATTAATTTAAGTAACCACGTACACTGATTCTGCACATTTGACTGATTGCTTGCCTTTGTATCCAATATTGTATAAACTTATTGATTGGCATTACTGATTATTAAAACTGATATTAAGCAAAAGAGACAAGGTATGTTTTGTATTTTTCAATGAAAATGAAAGGAGGCAATTATGTTATAGGCTTGCTTTTTTATAAATACGCATACAGTGAATATGATGGTCATACAAAAATATAGCTACACAATAAGCCTTAACAAATGCCTTAACATTTTTTAAATAGGAAAAAAGTGCAACTCACTTTAATGCTTGTAGTGATTTTATAATTATTTATTATTTCTCTTAAATATTGCAGTAATGTATAGCCTTTATACAGTACATGTAGCAAATAAATAAATATATTTTGTTGCTTAATAATGCTTTAAGGGTTAACTTTCTAATTAAATGCACCTGATGCAGTTAATCAAGTCATTCAACCTTTTTTGAATACTTAAAAGATGTGTTGGACAATGCTGAGTGATATTACGGCTAGGATGAATTTTTAACTGATTAATGGTATTAGTTAAATGGTTGAAAATTATTATTATTTTATTTAGTATATTTTAGGTTTTGCTGCCTAAATATGCAACACATTTGTAAACTCACGGGGTTAAAATAGCAGGCCTACTACCTCAAATCAATCACTCCACAGAAAACATTAAGCATTTAATTCTCCACCTTTAATTCCAATATCACAAACCTCTTTGAACATTTTTAATAGTAATTATTTTAAAGATTATGTCTTGACCATCTGATTTTACCTCAGCATTCTGTCTTACTCGTGGTTATATATTGATTATATGTAAAGTTGACAGCAAAGAATCAAGATTTTTATTGAGATTGGTTCGTCTGTCAAATGTAGGTCTGTTCTTTACAGAAGATTAAATTTTTACATAATGTATTGTATTACTTTGCATACATGTTTATAGTTTTTATAGATATAAAAAAAGCCTCAGTTTTCACAGGTTATATAGGCTATTTAAAAAAAAAAAAGATCTTTTATAAAAACTAACAATAATTGTAATTTTCCAAATGGAAAAATTTGGTTGGTTGGTTGTACCTTAAATCATTAACTACTACAAAACAATATCTGTTGTGATTATGGAAAGATGGAACAGTGCCGCAGTGTGACTGGAATGAGAGAAAACCCAGATGCTCCGACGTATGGCCAGATTGTGGATATTGCGGCTTCTTTGTCCACTTGTGCAAACAAAAAAAGGTGTTTATGGCACGGATCCAAGACATCTACTCATCTGTGTCAACCATAGACTAGAATATATCTGTAAGCATGTGTGGTTGCACTTGTTAACGCCCTGTAAGTAAACAAATATGTGTGGCATATTCATGCAGCAAAACCTACAAAACAAAATAATAAATTTTAACAGTTTAACTGATATCATTAATCAGTCAAAAATGCATCCATTTGGTCAACAGATAAACTGTCAATATGAGCCAATCATTTTAAACCAATCAAGAGACAGTGAAGGGCAGTAGTAACTTTCCTTTCTTGTAGAATTATGTTTTAAACAAAGAACTTTATTTTGGCCGAATTTTTTGTCAATATTGTCTATATGGATAGTGATTTAAAAAAAAGTTAACTTGTAAAACTGCAGTGTTAAATGCAATGTAGTCAAAAATTTTGACGCACATAACTTTTGTGCTGGAGCATCTAGAAAAATAAGTAGGTGCACAAGTGTAAAAAGTTTGTCTCGAGCTCTGGGAATGCTGGTGTAGTTCTAGTTAAATTCAGTTAAAATGGCATATACTGTCGATCTCAGGTATAGAATTTAGCATTTAGCTAATATGTCAGCGTTCCAATTAACAGTTAGTAGTCTGAATTATCCAGCTCCTGTGCTACAATGTAAAAGACACTGTATATTATCTCTTTGCTACTAAAGCGTTCTTTAAAAATATTTTGTGTTCAACTGTCTAATTAATTGTTTTATTTGTTTATTTTTTTTTCAGTGTATGAGTTTAACTTACATTACAGTGTATTTGTGTGGACACCCCGAAATGACAGCAGCCAACTCTAGCCTAGCCACGGTGGATTACCTGTCTGTCCTCCTGTAGAGCCCTTTGTCTCGTGGGCCCAGGAAGGCTGCTTGTATATCTGGATACAGCTGCACAAGTCTTTTAACACTGACAAATGTGCTTCTGCACATCCTCACAACAGAATGGTCCAGATGACCTAAAAAAATATAACCAACTGAAATTAGTTTATATGTAATGTATATTTTGCCTTGTCTAAGTGATGACAAAAAAGGATTTATTTTTCACACAGTATGTGTTGTTTCCTATGAAACAGTATATGATGAATGATCTTTTGATCCTGTATCCTTGCTGCCATTCACTTAGAGATGGTTTGGACATTTGATTGTCTCTAAATGGTAATGAATTTAAGTGACAAAAATATTGATAGCAGGACCATTGATATTGTAATCTATTCAAATTGTTCAGGATTGAACAAGTCAGAAACCAAACTTGTAAAAGTTACTAATGTTAATCTCTCCTCAACTATGATTATTTGTCTTGTTTCTGCTGTCCATATACTGCTGCTCTCTCCACCCGCTGGTTAAAAGAAAAAAAAAGAAAAAAAGTATGGTATTTATACAACAATGAAACTACAAACATCTGAACTACAAGGTGGTAACCAATGAGCATATTTTCTTATAAGCAACTCGCTAATTAATTTGTTGCTAAAAAGTACCTAAAAAAGTAACTAAAAAAGTGAACAATTTGCTTATTGAAGATGTATTAAAAAGGGATCAGATCGATCTGTGAATGACACATTACTACCACAAAATACATGTATGTACAGAACAGAACACCAGTGTAAGAGTAACACATGTAATTTAGAGCTTCAATTATATCACCACGTTTTGTTTTTTTTTTCCATTTTTTCCAATTACATTCCACCATGCAAACAATGTAGACTCTGAGTCTGTTAACTCAAGTCCTCAAGTCTTTGCTGAGTTTACACAGTGTAGGTTCAACTTTTTTGGTCCATAATGCAAACAATGCATCACTTTCTTTAAAAATTGACCCTTCCATCCTTGAGGAGGCAATCTGAAATTTACTCAATTTTAACTAATGAAACTAATTACAGTCTTGTAATTTCTGTTCCATGCACTTTAAGCAAATAGAAGAACAATAAAAACAGACTTACCCACTCTTGTGGTTAGAAGGCCAGTTTTAAACCATTCACCAGGTCAGCTGTGAAAGATCCAGCTAAGACCGGCTAAAATAAATTTCAGAAACTCACTGCAAAGGATCCCGGGGTTTCTTGTACCATCTGTAAGGTTGGTCTTTTAAACTACAGCAGTTCCAAACTGTCGTTCTGCCGAATGACAAAAAAGTTATCAGTATGATGGTAAAAAACTGTACATTCTAGTCAAACCATCCCTCTGCATTCTTCTACCAAAAATGGAAATAAGGGCAGTATTAACAGCTTTAAATGTGGGAGAGCGTTGCTATTATGTGATTATATTGTATTGCAATATGGAACCATTAAATGTTGATGTTAAATCAAAAGTAATTGACAAATACTTGAAAATGAGATGATTTAATGACAATGATTCTCTAGGGTTACAACTGAATTAGTTACAAATAGCTGTATGTAACAATAAAACATACTGTAAGATTTATGAAAATATGCCTCATTTAAGAGAGAGAGACACGATACTGAAAGGCATGATGCCCAGCTGAGAAAGGACTCACACCCTTCTCTTCCCCTCATTTACGTGTGAAACACCTCACCCCCTTCTTTCCCTGAACTCACACAAAATGATCATCTCAAAGCATGAACTGTTCTATATCCATGCAAATGACTATATCTATCATGTTTGATATCATTTGAAATGTCTCAGTGCGACTGGTACAATGGTCTCATTCCCTCAGAAATAGCCATAACCGAATAATAATTATATGACTTTAGATATCTTTTGCACCACTACTAAGGGTGTGACCGGGGGGTTCAGGAACCCTCACTGAATGTAAATGCCCTATTGTTATCCAACACACACCCACACATCTCTTGGTTTCTTGACTACTTAAGTAACAGTTTTCCGGCTGGTCGGGGCGCCTCTGCATTCAGAGTGGCCCATGGTGCTTAGTTTCTCAGAAACTCTGCACTATGTAGAATTTGTCAGGTATGCATCTTTTGATCTTGGATCTATCTTTGAGAATTTGATGTTTGTATTGATTGTTTCTAAATTGACTGAATGAATTGGCATAATACACATTTACCTGACTAATAAATTGTTATATTTGAACGTATTCTTGTTACTCTGAAATTATTACTCAGATAAGTTAAGAATGTACTAGGTTCCATGATAGACGAAACACAGCACGTGTTAAATGGAAATCCTGGAAGTTCCAACTTGTTGTTTGACCTTTAATTATGTTGTTCGTGCAATCACTATGGGGGATCGGGGTTATAATGCATTAGGACGAATGTGAAACCGAAAAGGTGGCGCGTCTTATATGGTACCGATGGTTAACCTCTGGTTAAATATTCCAATCATATTTAAGTTGTTACATGGTTATTTCTACCATGGGGGGCCAGAGCTATAGGCTACTGGCGGTTAACCTCTGAGTATCGTTTGAGATTTAACTAAGTTGTTACATAGATGATTGTAAGAATCGAATGAGATGACTATTTAAATAATGGCATCGTCTGTCTGTCTATTAAATAGTATTAATCATCAACCGCTAATCATTGATCAGACTAGTGAACTTATGATGCATTGCAGCCGGCGTAAGGTGACATAGATTCACAATAAATGAGTAAATAAGAGTAAAAAGTACTATGGGGCGCCAAGGTTATAATGCATTAGGATGTAGTAAGCCGACAGGAAACACATCTTATATGGTATTGGCGGATTAACCTCTGATTAAATATTTCAATCTTGATTAAGTTGTTACATGATTATGTAAATCATGGGGGGCTAGAGCGATAAGTTTCTGGTGGTTAACCTCTGATCATTGTTTGGAATCTAATTAAGTTGTTACATAGGAAAAATCGGTAGGAGTTCAAGATTATTCAAATATATGCTAAAATGTCTCATAAACTACTAAATTAATAAAGTAATATTAAACTATAAAATGGAGTCAGATAAAACAAGAACAAACGTATTAACATTCTAAAACCATCTTATATCAAAATTGGAGTCAGATGTGAGATAAACTTGAAGTAAATCAACATTGTGCCCTTGAAAGATAGAACGTGCAAAGGAGCCTTCATCCAGCAGTAGACACCGCCGTTGGACTATTTGGCTGGACCTTACAATACATTGATAAAAACATATGATAATAACTTTACCCAGCTTAAATGTAAATTAAAGTTACCTGAGAGAGAGAGAGGGAGAGAGAGGGGGAGGGAGAGAGATAGAGAGAGAGTTGGAAGAGAGCCAGAGCAGGAGAAGCAAGAAGGGCAGCAGAAGAAAAGGGCTGAGCTAAGTTTACCACCTATTTTGTACCTTGCTAGACCATGTGACCAAAGCCTAAATACTGAGACATTCAAACTGACCAATCAACATGTGACTACATCATCAACCCCCCACAATCCACACAGCAGGCCCTGATCTTATCAGGAATTTGTGTGAGCCTCCTTTGGTGAAAAAGACATGTTCTGCCATATAAACAAATGCATATAATTTTTATCCTTACACAGTTGGTCCCCTAAGGGCCCCCTAGGCCTTCACCTCCAGGGTCTCTGGCCCCAGAGAGCTGTGTGAGGTCCATCCAGACTCCCTGGGCTTGCAGTTGGGCCCCTAAGAGCCCTCTTGAACTGCACCTCCAGGGCCTCTGACCCCAGGGAGCTTCTTAGGGGCCAGCCTTTCTCCCTGGGCTTGTAGTTGGGCCCCTATGGGCCCTACTGGCCTCCACATCCAGGGTCTCTGACCCCAGGGAGCTGCCCAGGGGCCAGTCAGCCTCCATGGGCTTGCAGCTGGGCCCCTAAGGGCCCCTTGGCCTTTAACTCCAGGGTCTCTGTCCCAGAGAGCTGCCTAGGGGCCATCCAGACTCCCTGGGCTTGCAGTTGGGCCCCCAAGGGGCCCCAAGGGCTTCACCTGCAAAGTCTCTGACCCCAGAGAGCTGCCTGGGGGCCATCCAGACTCCCTGGGCTTGCAGTTGGGCCCCTAAGGGGCCTCTAAGGCCCTGTTTACACTAGTGCATTTTAGTTTTAAAACGGCATTTTAGCATGAAAACGATCCGCGTCCACACTAGGGTCTCTCAACAGATCTCCCTCCACCAGAAACGTATATCACGTGACCATTCGCGCACTCTGGGCATGCGCGTTCAAGTATAAACAGGAAGCAAGTGTCTCGCTCGGCATTTGGTCATTGTTAGTCAACAAACGCTGGTTGAACGATGAACGCGATGGCAAAGAAAGCAAGATAGGTCACTTTGAGGACAGACGACGAGGTTGAGTTGTTACTTAAAGTAACAAATAAATATAAAACATCCATGGGTATCGAAAATACAGTGTTTACAGTGAAGGCTGGTCTGCCGTCTGCCGGTGACGTTATAGCCATGTGCGCTTGACGAATAAGGAAAGGATACGCAATTACCCAAAGCCCCAATCACGTAGCGAATCTCAGCAGCCACGCCTCCGTTTTCAAAGATATCCATTCTCCCACATCCACACTGAGATGAGGCAGCAGCGTTTTAGAATTAAAAAGCCCTCTCCAGCGTTTTCAAAACGCTCCGTTTTTGCACCTCGAAAACTCTGGCGTAGTGTGGATGGATGGCGTAACCGTAGCAAAACTTATGCTTTTTAAAACGAAAACTCACTAGTGTAAAGAGGGCCTTAGACTCCATCTTCAGGGCCTCTGACCCAAGGGAGCTGCCCGGGGGCCAGCCTTACTCCCTGGGCTTGTAGTTGGGCCCCTATGGGCCCCCTTGGCCTCCACCTCCAGGGTCTCTGACCCCAGGGAGCTGCCCAGGGGCCAGCCAGCCTCCATGGGCTTGCAGTTGGGCCCCTAAGGGCCCCACTGGCCTCCTCCTCCAGGGCCTCTGACCCCAGGGAGCTGCCCAGGAGCCAGCCACCCTGGGCTTGCAGTTAGGCCCCTAAGGGCCTCCTTGGCCTTCACCTCTAGGGTATCTGCCACAGAGAGCCGCCAAGGGGCCGCCCAGACTCCTTGGGCTTGCAGTTGGGCCCCTAAGGGCCCCCTAAGAATTCACCTCCAGGGTATCTGACCCCAGAGAGCTGCCCAGGGGCCATCCACTCTCCCTGGGCTTGCAGTTGGGCCCCTAAGGGCCCCCTGGGCCTCCACCTCCAGGGTCTTTTACCCCAGTTAGTTGCCTGGGGGCCAGCCAGCCTCCCTGGGTTTGCAGTTGGGCCCCTTAGGGCCCCCTTGTTCTTTACCTCCAGGGTTTCTGCCCCAGAGAGCTGCCTAGGGGCCATCCAGACTCCCTGGGCTTGCAGTTGGGCCCATAAGGGCCCCCTCTGCCTCCATCTCCAGGGTCTTTGACCCCAGTTAGCTGCCCGGGGGCCAGCCACTCTCCCTGGGCTTGCAGTTGGGTCCCTAAGGGCCCCAATGGCCCCCTCTTCCCGGGTCTCTGACCCCAAGGAGATGCCCAGGGGCCAGCCAGACTCCTTGGACTTGCAGTTGGGCACCTAAGGGCCCTCTCGGACTCCACCTCCAGGGCCTCTGACCCAAGGAGCTTCCCGGGGGACAGCCTTGCTACCTGGGCTTGTAGTTAGGCCCCTTTGGGCCCCCTTGGCTTCCACTTCCAGGGTGTCTGACTCCAGGGAGCTGCCCAGGGGCCAGCCAGCCTCCCTGGGCTTGCAGCTAGACCCCTAAGGGCCCCCTCGGCCTTCCCCTCCAGTGTATCTGCCCCCGAGAGCTGCCCAGGGGCCAGCCAGCCTCCCTGGGCTTGCAGTTGGGCCCCTAAGGGCCCCCTTGGCAATAAAATCCAGGGTTTCTGGCCCAGAGAGCTGCCTATGGGCCACCCAGACTACCTGAGCTTGCAGTTGGGCCCCAAAGGGCCCCTAGGCCTTCACCTCCAGGGCCTCTGACCCCGGGGAGCTGCCCAGGGGCCAGCCAGTCTCCCTGGGCTTGCAGTTGGGCCCCTAAGGGCCCCCTTGGACTCCACCTCCAGGGCCTCTGACCCAAGGGAGCTGCCCTGGGGGCAGCCTTACTCCCTGGGCTTGTAGTTGGACCCCTAAGGGCCCCCTTGGCCATCACCTCCAGGGTCTCTGCCCCAAAGAGCTGCCTAAGGGCCACCCAGACTCCTTGGGCTTACAGTTGGGCCCTTAAGGGCCCCCTGAGCCTTCACCACCAGGGTCTCTGCCCCAGAGAGCTGCCTAGGGGCTACCCAGACTCCTTGGGCTTGCAGTTGGGCCCTTAAGGGCCCCCTTGGCCTTCACCTCCAGGGTCTCTGCCCCAGAGAGCTGCCTAGGGGCCACCCAGACTCCCTAGGCTTGCAGTACGGACCCTAAGGGCCCCCTAGGGCTTCACCTCCAGGGTCTCTGACCCCAGTGAGCTGCCCAGGGGCCTGCCAGCCTCCCTGGGCTTGCAGCTGGACCCCTAAGGGCGCCCTTCACCTTCACCTCCAGGTTCTCTGTCCCTGAGAGTTGCCTAGGGGCCACCCAGACTCCCTGGGCTTGCAGTTGGGCCCATAAGGGCCCCCTAGGCCTTCACGTCCAGGGCCTCTGACCCCAGGGAGCTGCCCAGGGGCCAGCCTTACTTCCTGGGCTTGTAGTTGGACCCCTAAGGGCCCCCTTGGCCTTCAACTGCAGGGCCTCTGACCCCAGAGAGCTGCCCAGGGTCCAGCCAGCCTCCCTGGGCTTGCAGTTGGGCCCCTAAGGGCCCCCTTGGACTCCACCTCCAGGGTCTCTGACCCAAGGGAGCTGCCCAGGGGTCAGCCTTACTCCCTAGGCTTGCAGTTGGGTCCCTAAGGGCCCCCTTGGCCTTAACCTCTAGGGTTTCTGCCCCAGAGAGCTGCTTAGGGGCCACCCAGACTCCCTGGGCTTGCAGTACGGACCCTAAGGGCCCCCTAGGGCTTCACCTCCAGGGTCTCTGCCCCAGAGAGCTGCCTAGGGGCCAACCAGACTCCCTGGGCTTG
This sequence comes from Danio albolineatus, assembly GCA_903798035.1. Taxonomy (NCBI): domain Eukaryota; kingdom Metazoa; phylum Chordata; class Actinopteri; order Cypriniformes; family Danionidae; genus Danio; species Danio albolineatus. Next base: position 4,628,572 of record CAIGQQ010038283.1, read on the forward strand.
CAGTTGGGCCCCTAAGGTCCCCTAGGCCTTCTCCTCCAGGGCCTCTGACCCCAGGGAGCTGCCCGGGGGCCAGCCTTACTCCCTGGGCTTGTAGTTGCACCCCTAAGGGCCCCCTTGGCCTCCAACTGCAGGGCCTCTGACCCCAGGGAGCTGCCCAGGGTCCAGCCAGCCTCCTTGGGCTTGCAGTTGCGCCCCTAAGGGCCCCCTTGGACTCCACCTCCACGGCCGCTGACACAAGGGAGCTGCCCGGGGGGCAGCCTTACGCCCTGGGCTTGTATTTGGGCCCCTAGGGGCCCCCTTGGCCTTCATCTCCAGGGTTTCTGCCCCAAAAAGTTGCCTAGGGGCCACCCAGACTGCCTGGGCTTGCAGTTGGCCCCCTAAGGGCCCCTAGGCCTTCACCTCCAGGGTCTCTGACCCCAGGGAGCTACTCAGGTGCCAGCCATTCTCCCTGGGCTTCAAGTTGGGCCCTTAAGGGCCCCCTTGGCCTCAACCTTAAGGGTTTCTGCCCCAGAGTGCTGGCTAAGGGCCACCCAGACTCCTTGGGCATGCAGTTGGGCCCTTAAGGGCCCCCTAGGCCTTCACCTCCAGGGTCTCTGACCCCAGGGAGCTGCCCAGGGGCCAGCCAGCCTCCCTGGGCTTGCAGTTGGGCCCTTATGGGTCCCCTTGGCCTCCAGCTTCAGGGTCTCTGACCCCAGAAAGGTTCCAAGGGGCCAACCAGCCTCCCTGGGCTTGCAGTTGGGCCCCTAAAGGCCCCCTTGGCCTTTACCTCCAGGGTCTCTGCCACAGAGTGCTGCCTAGGGGCCACCCAGACTCCCTGGGCTTGCAGTTGGGCCCCTAAGGGCCCCTTAGGCCTTCACCTCCAGGTTCTCTGAACCCAGTGAGCTGCCCAGAGGCCAGCCAGCCTCCCTGGGCTTGCAGCTGGACCCCTAAGGGCCCCCTTGGCCTTCACCTCCAGGGTATCTGCCCCAGAGAGCTGCCTAGGGGCCACCCAGCCTCCCTGGGCTTGCAGTTGCGCCCCTAAGGGCCCCCTTGGACTCCACCTCCACAGCCGCTGACCCAAGGTAGCTGCCCGGGGGGCAGCCTTACGCCCTGAGCTTGTATTTGGGCCCCTAGGGGCCCCCTTGTCCTTCATCTCCAGGGTTTCTGCCCCAGAAAGCTGCCTACTTGCCACCCAAACTCCCTTTGCTTGCAGTTGGGCCCCTAAGGGCCACCTTGGCCTTCACCTCCAGGGTCTCTGCCCCAGAGAGCTGCCTAGGGGCCTCCCAGACTCCTTGGGCTTGCAGTTTGGCCCTTAAGGGCCCCCTTGGCCTCCACCTCCAGGGTCTCTGACCCCAGGGAGCTGCCAAGGGGCCACCCAGCCTCCCTGGGCTTGCAGTTGGGCCCTTTCAGGCCCCCTTGGCCTTCACCTCCAGGGTCACTGCCCCAGAGAGCTGTGTAGGGGCCACCCAGACTCCCTAGCTTTGCAGTTGGGCCCCTAAGTGCCCCCTAGGCCTTCACCTCCAGGTTCTCTGACCCCAGTGAGCTGCCCAGGGGCCCCCAGCCTCCCTGGGCTTGCAGTTGGGCCCTCATGGGCCCCCTTGGCCTCCACCTCCATGGTCTCTGACCCCAAGGAGCTGTCCAGGGGCCAGCCAGCATCCCTAGGCTTGCAGTTGGGCCCCTAAAGGCCCCCTTGGCCTTCACGTCCAGGGTCTCTGCCCCAGAGAGCTGCTTAGGCGCCACCCAGACTCCCTAGGCTTGCAGTACGGACCCTAAGGGCCCCCTAGGGCTTCACCTCCAGGGTCTCTGACCCCAGTGAGCTGCCCAGGGGCCTGTCAGCCTCCCTGGGCTTGCAGCTGGACCCCTAAGGGCGCCCTTGACCTTCACCTCCAGGTTCTCTGCCCCTGAGAGTTGCCCAGGGTCCACCCAGACTCCCTAGGCTTGCAGTTGGGCCCATAAGGACCCCCTAGGCCTTCACGTCCAGGGCCTCTGACCCCAGGGAGCTGCCCAAGGTCCAGCCAGCCTCCCTGAGCTTGCAGTTGGGCCCCTAAGGCCCCCCTTGGACTCCACCTCCAGGGTCTCTGACCCAAGGGAGCTGCCCGGGGGTCAGCCTTACTCCCTAGGCTTGCAGTTGGGTCCCTAAGGGCCCCCTTGGCCTTAACCTCTAGGGTTTCTGCCCCAGAGAGCTGCCTAGGGGCCAACCAGACTCCCTGAGCTTGCAGTTGGGCCCCTAAGGGTCCCCTAGGCCTTCTCCTCCAGGGCCTCTGACCCCAGGGAACTGCCCGGGGGCCAGCCTTACTCCCTGGGCTTGTAGTTGCACCCCTAAGGGCCCCATTGGCCTCCAACTGCAGGGCCTCTGACCCAAGGGAGCTGCCCAGGGTCCAGCCAGCCTCCCTGGGCTTGCAGTTGCGCCCCTAAGGGCCCCCTTGGACTCCACCTCCACAGCCGCTGACCCAAGGGAGCTGCCCGGGTGGCAGCCTTACGCCCTGTGCTTGTATTTGGGCCCCTAGGGGCCCCCTTGGCCTTCATCTCCAGGGTTTCTGCCCCAGAGAGCTGCCTACTTGCCACCCAAACTCCCTTTGCTTGCAGTTGGGCCCCTAAGGGCCCCCTAGGCCTTCACCTCCAGGGTATTTGACCCCAGGGAGCTGCTCAGGGGCCAGCCATTCTCCCTGGGCTTGCAGTTGGGCCCTTAAGGGCCCCCTTGGCCTTAACCTTAAGGGTTTCTGCCCGAGAGAGCTGCCTAGGGGCTACCCAGACTCTCTGGGCTTGCAGTTGGGCCCCTAAGGGCCCCCTATGCCTTCACCTCCAGATTCTCTGACCCAAGTGAGCTGCCCAGGGGCCAGCCAGCCTCCCTGGGCTTGCAGCTGGACTCCTAAGGGCCCCCTCGGTCTTCACCTCCAGGGTCTCTGCCCCAGAGAGCTGGCTAAGGGCCACCCAGACTCCTTGGGCTTGCAGTTGGGCCCTTAAGGGCCACCTAGGCCTACACCTCCAGGGTCTCTGACCCTAGGGAGCTGCCCAGGGGCCAGCCAGCCTCCCTGGGCTTGCAGTTGGGCCCTTATGTGTCCTCTTGGCCTTAACCTTAAGGGTTTCTGCCCGAGGGAGCTGCCTAGGGGCCACCCAGACTCTCTGGGCTTGCAGTTGGGCCCCTAAGGGCCCCCTATGCCTTCACCTCTAGGTTCTCTGACCCAAGTGAGCTGCCCAGGGGCCAGCCAGCCTCCCTGGGCTTGCAGCTGGACTCCTAAGGGCCCCCTCGGTCTTCACCTCCAGGGTCTCTGGCCCAGAGAGCTGGCTAAGGGCCACCCAGACTCCTTGGGCTTGCAGTTGGGCCCTTAAGGGCCACCTAGGCCTACACCTCCAGGGTCTCTGACCCTAGGGAGCTGCCCAGGGGCCAGCCAGCCTCCCTGGGCTTGCAGTTGGGCCCTTATTGGTCCTCTTGGCCTCCAGGTTCAGGGTGTCTGACCCCAGAAAGCTTCCAAGGGGTAAACAGCCTCCTTGGGCTTGCAGTTGGGCCCCTAAAGGCCCCCTTGGCCTTTACCTCCAGGGTCTCTGAACCAGAGAGCTGCCTAGGGGCCACCCAGACTCCCTGGGCTTGCAGTTGGGCCCCTAAGGGCTCCTTAGGCCTTCACCTCTAGGTTCTCTGACCCCAGTGAGCTGCCCAGGGGCCAGCCAGCCTCCCTGGGCTTGCAGCTGGACCCCTAAGGGCCCCCTCGGCCTTCACCTCAGGGGTATCTGCCCCAGAGAGCTGCCTAGGGGCCACCCAGACTCCTTGGGCTTGCAGTTGGGCACTTAAGGGCCCCCTAGGCCTTCACCTCCA
>CAIGQQ010038318.1:0-25530 GCA_903798035.1 Danio albolineatus
CTTGATGAAATCTCTGCCAGATGCTCCCCCTCCAGAGATGATTAACATATCAATACACTAGGCAAGGGTAACTGTGACGCCCTGTTGGGTATTTAAGGTTAAGGTTTTGTACAGATCGGGGGATTTCTGTAACCAGAAGACCCCGTTGCAACGTACAAGTTTCTGGGCTCTGTCTCAGAGCTTGTATGTTGCAATGTCTTTCTACATGGCCAGGTATTAATCTTTAACTCTGTTGTACAATCTAAATTGGCTTATCTTGTGTAATTATGTGAATTGGAATGGAAAATCTTTGCCTGACAAATAAATGTACAATTCTTGTTTAAACTCTCATATTTCCTGACAATCACTGACTTAATATGATATAATCTAGTGGCTAAATCAAACTCTCTTCAGGTATGAGCATTCAAATTATAATAAATTGGAGTCAGATTAAATTCGGAGTTGGAAACGAATTAAAATACGTTCTCACAAGTAAAAATATTTCTTTTCACATGTGCTAAAAGGCTTACATGCATTTAACTTCACCCATACTGTTAGCTTAGTCGTTGGGCTAATACATGGATCCTTACACAACGAACTCAACTGATAAAAGACAAAGTCCACCATTCTCCAATTCTCATACAGCTCAAACAGAAACAAACACATACGACTCATCATTAACTGCTAAATACTGCGTGCTGTGCACGACTGGGGGATCAGAGCTTGGCAGGTCTGTCATCGGAAAGCATGTGCTCTCATGAATATTATGAATATGAACAAGAATATGAATTAAGAAGCAGGCTCTGATCATGGGATAAGAAAACGCAGCTATGAATAATATTGAGAAACCGACACATCATCTCTGGACAGGCAGACGAGAGCTACGTCTCAGATTTTGATCCCGCCCTAAATATAATTTTAAATTAGTAAAATAAAGTTAGCTGACAAAAGCTTAAAATCTCAAAAAATGTACTCGAGGGTTTCTTGAATTTTTAACTCAAACCGATTGAGACCCTTGGGGGCACTGTCATTAAAATCCACCTGGTCACACAGCTTACAGAATTCCTTCACATATTGTTCAAGATGGTTGTGATTCATCTGGCAGTGTCAGTCTTACCGTGGCTAAGAAGGCAGAAGGGAGCAATTGGGTAAAATGGGTGATCTGTTCATTAGCCAATCATGGTTTGCAGAGCTTTTCCTTATTGTCCAGAAGTAACTCATTTTGGTGATCATATCAGCTTGAAGTTTACAAATATATATATATATACATATACAGAGCATTTAAAAAAAATGTTTAACAAATACAATAACGTAAGCCAAAAGCAAGGTTCACAACAGAGGTCAAAATACAAGGCAGTTCGACAAGCGTTATTCAAAATACAAAGTCAAAAACAGACAGGTAATGGTCAAAAACAAGACAAGACAACACAATTGCAAAGGTAAACACTTGTTAAGGCAGTTAGATTGGCAATACTTCAGCGTATGTTTACCTTTGTGCCTTGTGGTCAGCTTTGTACGTCTGTACACTGCAAAAAATGTAGGGTTCCACACTATTCCTTCATGTTGTCTCAACACAAATCAATTACGTTAACTTAATTGTTTTTACAAATTTAAGTTGATTGAACATAAAAGAATTAGGTTATCCCAGAAAAACCTTCAATAATTGTGTTGATTCAGCTCATTATAATTAAGTAGAGTGAACAAGCAGCAGAAATATTTTTTTGAGTGTAGAAACTGCAGAGTCAGTTCTGGGTCGAGAGCGCCCTGCTGCAGTGACGTTACAGAAACATCCACAACTTCATGGATACTTAAAAGCATTGTTTTTTTGAAGACCTCTGTTGTTTTTTTGAACCTCTGCTGTTTTTTTGAAGTTCAACCTGCCACAGGAGCTGCTCGTGCAGTTTTACTCAGCTGTCATCCAGTCCATCCTCTGCACTTCAATCACCGTCTGGTTCGCCTCAGCAGCCAAATCTGACCTCCGTAGACTACAGCGAATAGTCCGGACTGCTGAACGAATCACTGGCACTACCCTTCCTACACTTCAAGAACTGTACTCTTCCACAGTAAGTAAAAGGGCTCGCAAAATCACCCTGGACGCCTCGCACCCAGCACACTTCCTGTTTGAACTGTTACCGTCTGGCCGGCGCTACAGAACACCGAGCACAAAAACTGCCAGACACAGGAATAGTTTCTTTCCTCAGGCCATCTACCTCATGAACAGTTAATATTTCTCCTATTGTGCAGTAAATGTGCAATACTTTCTCACACGCACTTGTACACAGCACCTAATAATAATATACAATGCAATATTTTCCTTACGCGTTTGTACACAGCACCTTATAACAATATATAATGCAATACTTACTCTTTTGCACACAGCACCTTATAACCTGTATATTTATAACAAATCTGTACATACATTTCAACATCCAGATCGTTGGACTGCATCTCTGTTTAATGTCTATTGTCTTTTATAATATTTATTCTGTGTTGTCACTATGTCACTTTATGTACACTGGAAGCTTCTGTAGCCAAAGCAAATTCCTTGTGTGTGTGAAGCACACTTGGCAATAAAACTGATTCTGATTCTGATTCTGATCATACCGTGCGCATTCGAGCACACCTGTAATGAATAAACAACCCGATGATATTAGCTTCATCATGCTGTTTAACTTAAGTGATTTTTACTTGTAGGATTTTAATAGTATGCTTTGCTCTGATTTATTCAACACGTTTTCAAATTCTAATGCATGTTGTTGGCATAAAAAATGTTTAAAAAAATTAGAATTCCACAAGCAAAGCACAGGTCTTTAAAACGCACATAAGCAACTACTTGATTAATGCCGTCTTTTTCTTTCATTTACAAAATGAAAAAACTAATTATTGTAATTATTATTATGATGATGATTTTATTATTATTTAAAGCCTCCCCGTATTGATTTTTACTCCAGATGTAAATTATCAGTCTAAGATAGTTAATTTTAGAAAACTGTTAAACCTTAACTATAAAAGTAAACAGCTTTGTTTTATACGTTTATTTATTCAGTTCTAATACACACCTTGAAAATGTAGACTTGAGAAGTTTTTGAGAAAAAAATAAATAAAAGACTAAATGTGAGTGAAAAAATAATAATACATTTACATAGAATATACAGTTGTACGGAATAAAAGACGCTGTCTTTGTAAAATCCTTACGGAATTAAATATCGACTGTGAAGTAAAAGACAAACTAGCTTTACAGTCCTCATCTGATGAAACCAACCGTGTCTCGCAGCGCCCTCTGCTGGAGGAATAGTTGCTTTTGCTTTTTGCTGTGAAAAGTTCCAGGGACAGGACAAAAAAAGCTGAAACAAGATTTCTGTTCGCCCTTTAAACTGACTCTGAGATTCTGACATGCTGCGGCTTCACCAAAGTATCAAAACATTTCTAAATTCAGTTCCCATGCTCTGACCATTTTTCTTTATTAAGGAGTGATTTAAATGTTGTATTTGTCAATTTTTAGAGTCATTATCCGCATTTTTGGGGAAGTCCCTGCTTTTATGACATTTTTGGTATTTGGAGTGACACGATATCCTTGATTAATCTCTTTAAAAAATGGCTTGGGGGTCCATGTTTATAGAAACAACCACGATAATAATAATAATAATAATAATAATAATAATAATAATAATAATAATAATAATAATAATAATAATAATAATAAATATTATAAAATTATAATAATATTAAAATCATAATAATAAATCATAATAAATAATGAAATAATAAATAACAGATGGTTATTGAGGCAAATACACAGTGGTATAAACAACAAACTAATAAATAAATAAATAAACTGAAATCGCATAATTAAATTATAAAATAAAAAAAATCAAAGGATTAAATATTAAAACAATCCACAGGTTGCTTTTAAATAAATTATTAAAACCAGATAAACATTAAATAAAGAATAAACATCTCAATAAAACGAATAATATAAACGGTCAAAAAATAATTAAAATTAGCAGCAGGCATACTAATGAGTAAAGTCCTAAAAAGCAATGTAATAACAATGTAATTATGTAGGCCTACTGTTTCTGTATACAAGAAACCACGTGTGATGCCTACAGATGCTTTATCACCATGGAGGTCCCCCACAAGAGTGATCATATTTACTGGCCTGTGTCATCTAAACGACGGAAAACCCCACACCTATCATCAGTCATAGACTAAAAAAAAGCTATCAATACACTGCCTGTAGTTCTCGCGCTTCTGAAGATGGCTCGGTCGGGCATTAGTGGGCGTGGCTCGTGAGTGACGTACACAAACACGGGCATATTCTCGACTGGCTCTGTTTTCAGACTGACTGCAGCTCAGCTGATCGTGACGCACCGCGTTCACAGCCAAGAGCGAAGGACAGACACATATAGAAGTTGAGGTTCGGTTACAAACCAACGCAATGAAGCCCGCGGTAAACGGGTGATTCTGACGGAATTCCGTAGCAGTTTTACACGCACGTTACCAGCGCGTCAGTCCCTGTGATCCGCGTCTTGGGAGTCGGACTTACCGTCGCTCCCCTGGCTTCATACCACAGAGGCTCAGCTCCTCCTGGCTGGATATACTTCTAAAAAAGGTAAAAGTTAATACAACGGGGCGGCCCTCAGGACTGCTGGATTTGTGAAATATATGGAGTTGTGTGTGTGTTTCTGTGACGGTCTTACATTTCAGGAGCAGCACCAGCTGTCAGTGGCCATATGGCCCACTCAAATCGCTTTTCAACTTTGGGCTTGCCTTGAAATAACAGCACATTGTGTCCGGCTTCCAGAAAGTTCCAGGCATGGCCAGGCCACACTCCAGGGGAATACCAATCTATATTCAGTCAATTTATCTAAGTCCAGCAGCTTGCAATAAGTGTCATCATCTGCAACAGTTCATAGAGTTTCTCTTTTCCATGACACTGCATTTGGATCTAAATAGGAGAATACCTAGACTCAAAGTGATGTCTTTAAATAGATTTAATTATCACTTTACTTCAGCACTATTATGCATATTTTTATACTATATTAGCATTTTTAGTTAGTTTAGACACAATGTTGTTTGATAAAGCAGCCAACTTTTTAAAAACTAAAACCATGTCTGCTTACTAGCATGTTATTACTACATTTACCACTTTTTTGTTAATACAACATTGAGGTATTTGTTGTAATTTAAAATTATGTATGAACCACACACAGACTATAATGCCAACATATCTGTATTTTGTAAAATTAAAAGAATTTAAAATCTGAAATTTACCAGTATTCACCACAATGAAATGAATTAATTTAAAAACTCAATTGCTCACAACTATCCACAATTATCCAATGTACGTTTAACAAAATAACATCAAAACAGTATGAATATTGCTGTGAAAGTTAATTTCACTTGCATCAATTATCACAGTAAAACTTCAAAAAAAATTCAAAGTATCCTTGTTACAATCTAACTTTTACTAATACTTCATTGTTAAATTATTAAACATGATACATATACGTAATTTATGGTTTTGGTTATAGTGCAGTTAATGTTAAGGGTTATTATGAATAATTAGGCAAAATTAATTGTACTTACTATAATAATTACTGAAGAAAATACATGTAATAAGTGTAATAAGGAACAATGTGTAATAAGGACACATTAAAATAAAGGGTTACCAACTTTCACTGTCCCCCAAAATATTACTGTTTTATTCTGCAGTGGTTAATCTTTTTTTCCAATAGTTATATAACTTAATAAATGATTAACAAAAAATATTTTGACTTTGAATGATGTCCCTTATTCCCATGTCAAAATTGGCCTGAACACAATACATACACCGTTGTAAAATGTTGATAATTAACAGAAAAAAAATTGACTAAAAATGGAATAATTGAGTGAATATATAATAAAATATTTTAAAGGCTTATCTTAAAACACTTACTAACGCATATTTTTTGAATTTCTCATTAATCTCTTCTAGGTCAAAACATAATTGAGGGTTAACAGTTATAGTTTTACTGAACCGTATGAAAAACCTTATGTACTGTATGTTGTCATGGTGATAGTGCTGAATGAACACAGATCCCTGGTTGTGGGAAGGTGACTATAACTGACATAAAACAACAGGTCTGAGAATCGAAAGGGTTTCAGAAACACCTCTTGACACATTTTAAGGATTTAAGGATGAGATCATAACTCTTTTTTTTTACATGTGAGTAACAGGTGCAGTAAGCTGAAGGCCGCAATGGTGGATTACTATGATGTTCTGGGAGTGTCACGAAGTGCTTCTCCAGATGACATCAAGAAAGCGTAAGTCGAAACTGCCTTTGCTTATCAGTAGCCAGCAGTATGGGTTGATGGCTATTGTTTCTGCTGAATGTTGCTATATTTGTCTCAGACAAATGCAAGTGAACTCTTATTATTAAATCTTGTAGGCTTGTTATTGTTTACTTATAAAATAAAATCTTCAACAGTAAAGAACACTACACTGTTTAAAATACACATGAAATCAAAACTCTGTTAGCTCACATTGGCAGTTTTCTGGTGAACAATTCATCTGTGCATGTCATTGAGAAAAATAAAATAGTTTTCCAGTGTAATCTAAAATTAAAATGCTCTTTCTGTTTGTTTTCAGTTAAATTCTCAGATTACGTCTGTCTGAGGTACTGGGCGAGTTGTTGTTAGAACAGATATGGTTGCGGCCCGAAGTTAATGACAGTTGTTTATATTATTTATTAAATTTCACATTCATTGTGTTTTATTATCGTCTACCCCAACCCTAAACCCAACCATCACAGTAACCTAAAAACAGTAGTTGTACCAAGTATTGTTTATGTTATCTATTAAATTATCCAATAAATTTTATTTTTTAACGCCTACCCCCACCCCAACCCTAAACCCAACCGTAACAGTACTGTAAAAATATCAACTATTGTTATACATTGTCATAAAAAAATGCCACCATATTAATGTGCATATCGCACTTCCGGCCGGCTGCATATGCGATCTAGCCTTTACCTACTGGGCATGGCTAACATTCTTAACCACGCCCCTCCAACTTTCAGTTTTGACATCAAACAGTAATGGTGAGGAGGAAGAGTCTACCAGGTTGTAATAACTCTCCCCAAACCTTTTTTCTGATCTTTCTGAATGAAATGCCTACCTTACTACATCCATTCAGCTCACAGTAGGAAAAACAAGCCATGCCCACTGCATCACAATATGAAAAAAAAGCAGTTCACCGGTTCATATAGACTTTAAAGTTTAAAGACCAGGAATTCCAGAGACTTTTATTTCAGTATGTGGATGTACTTCCAGCTAAAACAGAATATTGAGTAGGGGTAGAGCTTTCTTTTGCACATCATTCCCTCATAGCAAACTCAGGGCTATAGATATCTGTCTATATATACATATCATACGTATGGCTCTGTGCAAACGAATGGTAAGAGGGGCATGGCTAAGGATATTAATATGCAGTTGCTATTGCTATGGAAGCCCTTAAGTTGACATCAACAGAAGGACCGCCACTCTGAAGATGCAAGCAAATGGTCAGAATTTGATTGAAGATTGCCAAAATTACCTTTTTTTATAACAATGTGAGCTAGCACAATAAGCATTGTACATTTTGATTTCATGCTGACTTTAAGAAAGATGTGTTTTCCTTAATCAAAACTACAGTAAAATACTAAAATAATAAAGTAAATAATTATTTAATATTATTATTATTATTCATTCATTAATTTTCTTTTCGGCTTAGTCCCTTTATTAATCTTGGGTCGCTAGAGTGGAATAAACCGTCAATTTATCCAGCATATGTTTTTGCACAGCGGATGCCCTTCCAGCCACAACCCATCTCTGGGAAACATCCATACACACTCATTCACACTCGTACACTACAGACAATTTAGCTTATCCAATTCACCCATATCTGGTCATTGGACTTGTGGGGGAAACCGGAGCATGCAGAGAAAACCCACATGACCACGGGAAGAACATGGAAACTCCTCACAGAAATGCCAACTGACCCAGCCCAGGCTCGAACCAGCAACCTTCTTGCTGTGAGGCGATTGTGCTACCCACTACGCCACCGTGGCGCCCCAATATATATATATATTGAAGCATTTCAATTTTAATTTATTTTAAAAAAATCTACAGTTAAAGACTTTTATTTTTAGCATGTTGATGTACTTCCAAATTATAGGTCCTGTGAAATGATTTGAAATATGCATTTTTATTCAGTGTTTAATGTAATCTCAACCAAAACGCGGAGAGAGGGTGGGACATAGTGTAGCTCCTCCCCTTTTAAAAAAACAGCCAATAGTGTTTTTTTTTAATCACAGCTCTGCCAGTGAGAGTGGTTGAGCTCCAGCAGATCAAATGAAAAGCAAATGAGAAGAGTCAGCATGTCAGATACTAGAGATCATTTGATTGGTCAAGATTTGATGAGAAACTGAAGTAGGAGGTTACGTGAATAAAACGGTTGATCCATTTAGGCAGAAACTACAAGCTTTACATCATTCATGTCAGTTTTATAACTTCTAAACATGAATTTTGTCACTGTTTTGGAGCACACTAGCTTAGAGATATTGTAAAAATTAAAACCAACATCTGAAAAACTTTGTTTTGATTTCATGGGACCTTTAAACTAATCATTTCAGCATAGCATCTGTGATAGAGTTTTACCGTTGTTCTAAACAGGCTCATTATTCTCCCTTACCATACCCTCTTTTACCCTCTAGAAGATTACCAAAACAAACTTTTTTTTCAGTGAATTAATTTGCTCAGATTAATTGTTCACATAAAGAAAAACAATGTGAGCTAGCAAACCTAAAATTGTACATTTTGATTTCACTTGCACTTTAAACTGGGTTTTCAGCAGTCACGCAGTCTGTCAGACGTCATTTTAATATGCTACTTAAAATGAAGTTCCTAAACATAAGTTAGGGAGGAGCGAGCCCATCTAATATTTCAATCAACAGCCAGAGTATTTATGCAGCTGCTTACCTCGCTCTCAGCTGTTCCAACATCCTTCCACCACTCCAAAATTACCACCTTCATTCCAGGTGCTTTGCCCTTTGTAATCACCCTATATTAAGCTGCTGGGTGGTACATCAGAGCTCAAAGCCCCTCATCAGCAAACAGCAAGCCAAATAAGTCATTCATTCATTTTCTTGTCGGCTTAGTCCCTTTATTAATCCGGGGTCGCCACAGCAGAATCAACCGCCAACTTATCCAGCATATTTTTTACACAGCAGATGCCCTTCCAGCCGCAACCCATCTCTGGGAAACATCCATACACACACATTCACACACTACAGACAATTTAGCCTATGTCTTTGGACTTGTGGGGGAAACCGGAGCACCCGGAGGAAACCCATGCAACCACGGGGAGAACATGCAAACTCCACACAGAAACGCCAACTGAGCCAGCCGGGGCTCGAACCAGCGACCTTCTTGCTGTGAGGCGAACGTGCTACTCACTACGCCACCGTGGCGCCAGCCAAATAAGTGTAAATATAAATTCCTAACAAATAATTGGGCTTGGCGGCACGGTAGCTCAGTGGTTAGCACTGTCACCTCACAGCAAGAAGGTAGCTGGTTCGAGTCCCGGCTGCGCCAGTTGTCATTTCTGAGTGGAGTTTGCATGTTCTCCCCGTGTTCACGTAAGTTTCCTCCAGGTGCTCCGGTTTCCCCCACAGGGCAAAGACATGCCCTATTGGTGAATTGAATAAACTAAATTGGCCGTAGTGTATGAGTGCGTGTGTATGAGTGTTGCATCTGTTGCGTAAAACAGTTGCGTAAAACATCCTGCGGTTGCTGTTCATTTCGCTGTGTTGACCTCTGATAAATAAGGCACTATTTGATATAAGGTACTGAATGATAATTGGGCTGACAAACTTGTTAATTTGGAGTTTTTAAAACATTTATTATTAAGATATTATTATTTACCTTTGAATGGCAGGCAATATTAGTTGCATTATTATTAACAAGTTCATACCTTGATAGTGATGGCTGTTACTCATTACTATTTAACATTTGCTAATATTAATAACAAATTATTCAATGTTTTCCTCAAATTTCCATTAATTTGACTAATGAATGTTAATGGGGTATATGCTGAACGTCATGTGACCAAACCGGATCCCTGGGTAGAACACTTCTGCTCATCGCCATTTCATATGTGCCATTGGTTTGTTATTGAAAGTAGTAAGTAGTTAGTAGTGTTTTATACGTCATATAATAGGGTATATGCACAACTTTCATGTTCCAGTCAACCTGGGTAAAACACTTCCAGTTTTTCACTTTCCACGTCTTGTTTTATAATTTAAAATATTTAAAAAATATAATTATATAACATATAAAACACTACTTACTACTTTCAATAACAAAACGATGGCGCATATGAAATGGTGATAAGCGGAAGTGTTCTACCCAGGGATCCGGTTTGGTCACGTGGCGTTCGACATATACTCTATTGTCTTCTTTTTTTTTAACTAAAGTACACAGATCAAGGTTATTGGGAAATGTAAAATGTGTCATTTTACACAGGATTTTTTACAAAATATTTTAACCATATTTTGATTCGACTTGACTGCGTAATGCATGCTCATATAGAAAATCAATTATCAAACAGCACAGATGCATCCAAGAATGTATTGCGTGTTAATGGCCCCTGATCCTATATATCTCTTCATCTCAATCTTGAGATGCCAGTCAAGCAAAGTTTACTCATCAGTTTATTTATGTGAGTGTGTATACAGTTACAGAAAACTGGCTCTGCAGTGGCACCCGGACAAAAACCCAGACAACAAGGAGGAGGCGGAGAAAAAATTTAAGGAGATAGCAGAGGCCTATGAAATTCTTTCAGACAGTAAGAAGATGAGACTTTTGCCTCTACAGCAAGTTCATTAACTAAGTAGTCTAAGGAATTAGGTTACTTAGGGTGTTGAATTTCACTTGTTTTTTTTTCTACTTCTTTCCAAGAGAGCAAGCGAGATGCGTACGACAGATATGGCAAATCAGACATGCCAAGTTCTGGTGAGAAGGACTTCACACAGTCTTATTAGCCAAACACAAACATTATTTTGTCTTCAAAATAAGTCTAATAGATTTCCAAACATAGATTTCTTGGCTAAAACAAGACTAAATATGGTAAAATCTGAAAAAAGTCCAAAAATAGACTAGTCATCAACTAGATAGATACGACTGAAAGACTACACATGTGAATTCTGTCTAATCTGTCAATTTGAGGACTAGTCTATTTTAGACTATTGTTTGACCTACAATCCAAATCCAACCCAGAAATCCATGTTTGGATGTCCATTAGACATCTTTTAAACAAAACTGCTTAGTGGGTCTGTCATATGTGAGGACTTTTATTTTGTTTTACAGGCTCAGGTAGCACAGGTTCATTTTCTAATGACTTCCCAGAATTCACCTTCACATTCCGCAGCCCAGATGAGGTGTTTCGAGAGTTCTTCGGAGGGCAGGACCCATTCGCTGACTTTTTCGGTAGGTTCTCAGACTAATACAGAAATACTAAGCAGGGCAAATTAGCTTGAGTTTATAATCCCTTAAAAGTGATGATGGGAATGGAAAGTTTACATTTACATAATGATAAACACAATCTACCAAAAACTGTGGAAATCAGAATAAGGTTGTAAGAATTGTTTGACTCAGTGATTAATTGAATGGATGCTTTTAGTTGTGATTGTATTTAGGGTCATTTATAAATGGACTTCAGCAGATTCTCTAGGATTTTTGTCATTTTTGATTTCAGAATTTAATGCAAACTCAAGCAAAAGATGAAAAATCTCATTATTTCTGTGTATAATGTAAATTTTTCTAAAATTTTTGAATATTTTATGCAGTTTTGGGGTGTACTTACAGTATACTAGGCTATCCAAACTGTGTCTGAGCACGTTTGACCCCCATTTCCCAGTTTGTTTGACAAGTGTAAGTGCTCCAATTTGCTCCTGGGTCCTGTTGGAAGAGGTGTGCCAGGGTGCGGTTCGGTTGAGCATTGGCGCAGTACGCTTGTATACTTTTATATAAACGCGAACAGTCATAGTTTATTAAAAATGCAAACTCCCCGCTGCACGTCAGCTGCACCTTCATCAAACCTAATACGTGTAGCTAATTCTTTTTACCTTATAAAGTGGTGGAGCTGTTCAGCAAAATATTTGACTGTGTGTCACTGCATCCCAAATGACTTAAAATAATACAAAACAATATAACTAGCTAAAGCAATCTCCATTATACTGAGTGAGAGTGCAACTCTTTAAAACTGAACAGTCACATCATCAATGACGTAAACATACTCAGTCTTGGAAGGTAAAATTACAGTGTAAGTGCAAACAGAGGGGGAGAGGGGAAGCGGGACAATCATGCCTAGGCACGGTTCAAGACAACCATGCCTAGTGTGAGTACACCCTTAAGAGCCGTTCGCACAGAAAACCAAAAAAAGAAAAAAAAAGTACAGCTCATTGTCATGAATAATCATATCGTGTACAGTGCAACACTTTCCCCCCAACCCTTGTGGATCAAATTACGTAGTGTCACATAGTGTGAACACCACAGTGATTTAAAGACACAAAATCAAGTCATGTAGTCTGAACAGCACAGCGATCTGCCAATGTTTAAAGTCATGTACTGTAGTGTGAACTTGGCTTAAACAGTAAATTATGGATTGCAAAGGCTGCCTGTGGAGTTTTTGGTAAAACATGACAGCAGTTGGTGCATGCTTAAATTGCTATTTCTGGCCTGTGATCACATGCTGATCTTGAATCTTGCTCCTATAACGGTGAAAGTGTTTTGGCTGTAATAGAGTTTTCTTTAAACCGGTTGTTCCTAACAGACCCATTATTCTCCCTTACCATTTCTACACTCTTCTGCTTTCCTTCTAGATGATTTCCCATTTGGTGGAATGCACAGTGGTTTTCACAGCTCCTCCAGGCTTGGGCCCAGTCGCTTCTTCTCCTTTCCCTCAGCAAATGGTCAGTTTTTAAAAAATGGTCTTGTGCTCTATTTGTTTATACGTACAGCATATGCTTTATTTCCTTGCAGAATATATTCTAATATTGAAAACGTTGTTGAGGATTTGGCATGTTGTTGATACTGTATGAGTCTAGCTTTAAATGGTTTATGACAATTGTGTTTTAAATTCCTCTAGAGCAGCATTTGTTTTTGATTTTTAATCAACAGCTGACTTCACCTCCTTCTCATCTTCATTGGGTGGTATGGGCAGCATGGGAGGGGCAAACTTCAAATCCGTTTCTACTTCCACTCGTGTTGTCAATGGAAAACGTCTCACCACAAAAAAGTATGTTTGTTTAGTTTTTACTGATTTGACAATATTTTGTATTTGTAAATATTTCAAAGTTTAGTTCACCCCAATATGAAAAAATCTGTCACAATTTACTCATTCTTTCATTACTCATTGACTTTCATTCAAAAACAATGCAAGAATGGACCTTGATAGTTCGTGTTCATCAAGTAAATAGGTTGCAAACATCCTTCACTGATTAGCATTCATATGTAAATAAAAGTCTAAATGATATATGCTATACGATTCTTCAGTGACTCATTTTTTATATATTTTGAGTTTTGGGTGAATATTTTTAAATGGGTGGACAGAAACCTCTCAGATTTGATAAAACAATTTAATTTGTTTTCTGGGGATGAGTAAATCATTTATTCATTTTCCTTCAGCTTAGTCTCTTTATTGAATGAACCACCAACATATGCAGCATTTGTTTTACACAGCGGATGCTCTTCCAGCTGCAACCCTGTACTGGGAAACACACACACACGCTTACATTCACACACATACACTATGGCCAATTTAGTTTTTTCAATTGATCTATAGCGCATGTCTTTGGACTGGCAGAAACTGAAACACCTGGAAGAAACCCATGCAAACACGAGAGAATATGCAAACTCCACACAGAAATGACAACTGAACCAGTGACCTTCTTGCTGTGAGGCGACAGTGCTAACCACTGTGCCACCGTGTCACCTGACTAAATCATGAGTTTTATTTTGAAGTAAACTATTACCATTTTCTCTGAAATCTTTTAAATGATATAAAAAAACTGAATAACTGACAACTGTAAACTCAAATGATGTACAGTAGAATACTTAAAATATAAAGTATAAATGATGGTTGATACTTTTCCATGTATTATACTTTGACAGTTCTTTTGCGGAAGGTCACAGGAATTCAGGTTTGTTTGTATATTTTCAATTATCTGATAAACACTGCACTTCTTCCCTCAGGGTCAGAGAAAATGGCCAGGAGAGAACAGAGGTTGAGGAGGACGGGGTTCTGAAAAGTGTCCTCATCAATGGTAATTCACTTTTTTTGCTATAACTTAATAACATAGCCCAAGGCAATCTCTATACTTAATGTTCATGCTGCTGTGGGTATAAAAACTGATTTAATCAGCTCCAACTTTATAACTCTGCCTGAAAAATGCGCTTGCAATTCTAATATACATAGCCTACTCTAAGATTACAAAATAATATTTCCAAAACAATCACTTCATGCTTACTACTTTACTGTATTTCTAATCAAATAAATGTAACCTTGGTAAGAATAAGAGACCAAAATGTTTAATGTTCCTTCCTTCCTTCCTTCCTTCCACAAGAAAGAAAAACACTTGCTTATCTACTGCATGTAAAAATAGCATTGTTGAGTAATCATTTGCTTACTCATTTGAAAATGTATTATTATTTGAAGAGTTCAGATGCAAAAACAATGAACTTTTTTTTTAAAGCGCTGTCTGAAATTTTCCTCTAAAATGTACTTTTTTCTCAGCCTCCTATGTTTATATTCAGTTATTTCATCTCTAAAGTCAATGAAAATAACCCATCCTTTGCCATAAGAATAAAATTACTGAAACCAAACACACAGTCTGAGAAAATGCTGATTTTAAATGAAAATTTCAGAGGTTTTTGCATCTAAACTCTTCATTTATTATTTACATTTTTTCAACCTTCAAGTACATTTTACTCTATATTTGTAAATTTTATTCAATGTACTTTTGCTTAATGTATTGCTCAAAACATCTGTTAAGGCTTAAGCAGATTTATTTTTGGAATATAATAGCATACTGACACAAATGAGATAATGAGATACCTAACAGAACGTAGAGACCTCAATCCACATATTTTTTAATGCACATTTTAAAAGGCTTACAGGAAACAGGATGTGCATTATTTTAATGCACACAATTTAGTGGGAAAAACTTTTTTTATCCAATAAGAATTAGAAATAAGAATAAGATTTTTTTTTTTGCATAAACGATGATGAAAACTGATTTGCTGAGTAAATTCCAGCATGCACATCAAAAGGTCATGTGATTTGGTTTTAACAGATCAAAAAATTTGATTAAAAAATGGGTGTGATAAGATGGCATTAATGGACAAACCAGCCTACTGACCACATTGCACAACATCTGAAATGTTGTTTTGGTAATTGCAAAGTCCTTTAGCTAAAGTCATACAAGTGGGTTAGTATTACTACTTCCAGAGTTGTATTGAGTTGTTGCGCACCCAAAAGAGCATAGCACCACTGAAAGCCACTGCACGTTTATTATGTTTCCCCTTCATGTCCTGAGACACGAGTTGTTTATTACATAGGAATAAAAGGCCAACAGTGCCCTCTCCTACCACAAAAATGCCATTTTCTGTCGCCAGTTTATGATGAAGTACTGATTTTGAATTTATACAAACTTGCATTGACTATGAATATAAAATTGACATCGTTTTATCGTCAGAACTAAATCATATAATGTAGAAATCTTTTACTTTCTTTTAGTAGTATTTGCTTCATAGCACAATGATTTTACCACTCTAGAACTGATAGACCTGAACTGACAATCAGCTGTGTTTGTGTGCCCAGGTGTGGAGGACGAGATGGCTTTAGCTCTGGAACTGAGTCGCAGAGAACAGTCCAGTGAGCCGCCCAGACAGTCCCATCAGCCACTTCTCCGCCCCACCAATCACAGCTCTGCAAACCCAGCTTTACGCTCCTACAGCGCCGCCCCGTTCTACCACTGCCCCAATGCCAATGAAGACGAGGAAGATGAAGACCTGCAGATGGCGCTGGCCTACAGCTTGTCGGAGATGGAGGCGCAGCAGCGGGCAGAGGACATGATCTCAGGTGCCGGGGGAGGGAAAGGGGGGAAATCAGGTGACGGGACGGGTGGTGTTCAAATAAACCAATTTATGAGAGAGGAAACGGATGATTCAGATCAAAACACTCCTTCGTCTCCTGAGGACAGACTAACAGAACAGGGTCTGGCTAAGGGTTCAGAAGGTCTTATTGTGCAGGACAGGGAGAATAATAAAATAGCAGCCAATGGGACTAATGTGGTTAAAAAGCGGAGGAAGTGTCAGTGTGTTGTCTGTTAGGAGGAATATGGAGATTAATCATATTTGCGTGTGCAATTAGCAGTGCTAACTCAACATTTTTATCCTTTTTCAAAATTCCTTCGGTCGTTTTGGAGTGTGCTTTGAGTTCAGTCTCTTGTGTCATTGCTCAAGAATGACTGTGCTGAATTTATATATTCTTTTGCCTTGAGACATGTGCAACAAGTGCCAAAATGTGTTTATTTTCCACAAAGACAGGACATTTTTAAGTTACTATATGCAGTAGTTTATAAACACAAGCATAAATGTCCTGCGACCTGACAGATGTCACTGAAATTGGTGTCTTGGGATGTCATTTGCCAGGCTTGACTCTGCAAACAGTTAAAAATGGTCCGGTTGCTTTTAGGCCTATCAGAAACAGTTGTGGCTTGTGAATCTTCTGGCATCAGGTTGGCTGACGTGTCTTTGAAGGGTGAGATTTGGGGAAATTGGAAAGCATAGATAATGTCAGCAGCATGGCGAAAGTTAGCATATTGGCTCAAATCGCTTTACATCCGTTAATGAGTATGGCTTTTTACTGCCAAACCAATAAATCGTGTACTTACATTCTTACTCTGATGAATATAAAGAAATAGCAGAGTTGCTGCAACTAAAGGGCTGTTCACACAGAATGCGTTTTCTTTTCCAATGTGCTACTTTTCTATTGACCTTATTCTTCAATGGCAAAGTGCGCTCGTTTTTGCAATTGTTTCAGAACTTCCGATTCAGTTGCCTATGGGAGAAATGACTAGGAATAACAAACGGCAGAAAACGATCAAACTACTTGCTCTACAAACAAGTGTTTGCTTGTCTATACAGACAAAATGTAATAATACAGTGGTTCTCAAGCTTTTTCCACCAAGTACCACCTCAGAAAAAAATTGTCTCTCCAAGTACCACCATAATAACCAGTACTGAAGTACAGTAGCATGGTAGGCCTAATTAAGCAGCTACAGCACTGCACAGTTCAAAAACGAGGCAGATTAAGTCTTCTAATTAGGAATATTGATTATTGTCAGCCACTTAAATAAAAGGTTTAGCCTAATAAAATCAATTTACTGATCACATTGGTGTTATTATATGCGTCAAAGGGTTAAAAGTGTGTTCATTTTTTTAACTTTAATTATTCAGAGATTCCTCAGCGTACCACTAGAAGGAAGCTTGTGTATCACAAGTGGTACGCGTACCACAGTTTGAGAACCACTGGAATAATATATTAAGAAATTATCAGTTTGCAACATCAAGCAGCAAAACAAACTGTTTTTAACGTCAAAAATGAATGGAAGTGAATGAGACCGGAAGTCTCAAGCCAAAAAGATTCAAATGGCTGCGCTCGCTCGTACACAGAGAATAAGGTGAATTGTTTCTCAATGAAAACACAAATTTGACAGGCTTGTGACCCTTACAGTACATTTCCACTGGCACGTTGTAAACCCAGCAAACATTTTCAATTCAGTCATATAGAAGTTTAGATTAAATGCTCACGTAGTGCATTTTGGGATTGAAAGCAGCATGAAGAAAGCGTTGAAAGCAGCAGAGAGCATCAGAAATGTTGTACATTTCTTTACTTTATGCAAATCGACAACCAATTGCTGTGAAAAGCAGGCAAGGCAAGATGTTGACGTTTGTTTGCAAACTGGTAGATGAGCTGAAATCACTTACATAAGCTCTTATAAAAAAGTAACTTTGAAAAAAATTAATAAAAGTAAATACTTTTACTAACTAAAACTCTTTTACTAACCTTAAATAGTATTGCTTAATAAACCTTACCCCTACTGAAAAACCATGTACAGTATGCCTATGTTGTTGATTTCTTTTAAACAGCCTTTAAACATGCATGTGTGATAAATATTGTCTTCCACCTGGTTACAAGCAGCATGTTCAGCCCTAAATTTGCCCTAGTAATATAGAAACATTCAGAATTGCTGCTTCTTGCATTTTCATAAGCAAAGACACATTCAGTGTGAATGAGCCCTAAACCAGAAATTATTAAAGTAATAGTTCACCCAAAGTTTCTGTTATCATATAATTACTATTCATTTTTTTGAGTTTCTGTTGATCACAGAAAAAGATATTTTGAAGAAGCCCAGGAACCTGGAACTATCAACTTTAATAGTATTTGTTTTTCCAAATATGTAAGTCAATGGTTACAGGTTTTCAGCTTTCTTCAAAATATCTTCTTTTGTGTTCAATGGAAAAAAGAAACTCATAAAGGTTTGAAACCACACAAGAGTAAGTAAAGGGTTATTTCATATAAATTTTTTGGTGAATTATTATTTTAACAGAGGCCTTAGCAAAACCCCAGTCAGGAGAACTGATTAATACACATAGTTTGGTTTAATTCACCCCAAAAAAAATACTAAAGGGATGGCTCACCAAAAATGTCATGTAAACTAATTTTTAAGTGGATCTTCTCTCTCTGTTGAACAGAAAAGTATATATTTTGTAGATTGTTGTAAACTGGTAAGCATTGACATCCTAGTAGGAAACAATATAAACACTACGGAAGTCAATGGCTACAGGTTTCTAGCATTCTTCAAAATTCTTTGTGGTGGGTGAGAAAATGACAGAATAAAAAAAAACATTTATTAACTCACCCTTAATTCAATTCTGTATGCTCTTTTTTTTTGGGCCGCTAAAGAAAAAATAATTTCCAAAAATATTCTTCCTGTGCCTGGATATGTAATAATATTGACCAGCATTTGAGGGCATTTCAATGGATAATTAGTTGACTTCTTATTCCCAATAAACTTTCGTAACTTTCACAATAAAGCATTCGTTTATCCAGCAATGCTCCATTTATCAGTGTTCTCATACAGTATGTTTGAAATGTTTGTTTGTAGGATGATGATTCTCTGGTTTTCATCTGATTTTTTACTGTGCATTGCCATTCCTGCAGAAGTACCTGTTGAATGTGAAGGTGATTTTTTAGATGGGGTAATTTTGCACAAAGACTTCAAGATTATCTGCTTCTAAAGGCTAATGTTAAGTGATTAGCACTTTTATGATGGATCACAATGACTAATGATGACTCCATACATGATGATAGTAGGACATGTATGGGAATGTAGATCCAATTATCTCAGTTTTTGAGAATGTGCCAAATTATTGACTGACAAACTCTCACTATTAGATTTATATGCATTATACATCACAGTTATTCAGTATTGACACATTTTTGTGCTTTTTTTATTTAGGATATGAATGCATGGCTATTGTTGCCAAAGCTGTGTTTCACACATAGCCAAAGAAGCACATTTGTTTTGTAAGAACTGTCGGCTTTGTGCTATAAACCCTCAGAATGTCGATAAGTACATTTGTTCTGCTTTGAAACACTAAATGAAGCACAAGAAGTGTGAATGTTTGATTCTATGTGAATATTAATTAAAGCTATTTTGTGTATCTTGCAAAAATGCACATTGTTGGCTCAAACAGAAATATCCCAGGGCAAATGCTCAGAAAGTGGTATTCAAGCGACAGAATTGTTAATAAACGCTGTTTCAACCATTGTTAAGATGATGTTGTTTCTAACATGAGGAACAATAAAATGTAAAAATGAATCACTTTTGTTCTTAAGAGTTTATTTATTAATTTTTATTTAATTTTAGAAGTATTTTTGTTGGGCTAATATTATGTATTATTATTATGATTATTATTATTACTTTTATTTACTTTCTTTGCAGTTTAATTTACAGATTAATTATTGACAGCTACCCTTTAAAAACATTTATGCCTTTATTTTTTAAAGGTCGGATGACCGTTTTACAAGTTGATATGATTCTATAGATGGTGGATCTTACCTACTACATACACACACACACACACACATGTATACAGCTGAAGTCAGAATTATTAAACGCCCTGAATTATTAGCCCCCCGCTACCCCCCACCCCCCCTGTTTATTTTTTCCTCAATTTCTGTTTATTGGAGAGAAGATTGTCTTCAACATTTCTGAACAGAATCTTTCTTTGCCATGATGACAGTAAATAATATTTGACTGGATATATTTCAAGACACTTCTATACAGCTTAAAGTTACTTTTAAAGGCTTTACTAGGTTAATAAGGTTAGCTAGGCAGGTTATGGTAATTAGGCAAGTTATTGTATAACTATGGTTTGTTCTGTAGACTATCAAAAATATATATAGCTTAAAGGGGCTAATAATATTGACCTTAAAATGGTCTTTAAAAAATACAAAAACAGCTTTTATTCTAGCTGACATAAAACAAGACTGTCTTCCGAAGAAAAAATATTATCAGACATACTGTGAACATTTCCTTGCTCAGTTAAACATCATTTGATTAGGGTCTTTATAACTTACTTTGCTTAAATTTCATTTCACTTTGTTTAGACTGAAAAAACAGAAGGCACCATTCTTGCTAACTGTTTACAAAAAGGGGTGGGGAAGAGGGCGGAGTCCATAGTTTTCTCAGAAACCATTGGTCAATTATGGCACATAAATGCACCCAGGCAGTTACTAAAAACTAGCTTGTTTTTTTCCAACAGCACAAACCTAAATAAACACAAAATAAATACAAAAGTGAAAACAAAAATTTCCAGGAGGGATTTCTTCCACCTATCTGCTACAACCTACACTTGTTGTTGTCCTTAGCACATTCATAGAATCATTCCCAACTATGGGTTGCATTTTTAAATCTCCTGTGCATTTATTATGTTTCTTATTCCTGTTTTTTTTTACCTGATTTATTCTCCCTGCCGTTACAGAGTCCGACTTCCAGGCCTCTACAGGCTGATCTGTGGCTGTGACTCCTCTTACCCTCAGAGGTAAAAAAAAAAAAAAGTAGTATAGATTTCTTTGCAGATCATGTTCATCAGGGTTTTTCACACTGCACTTAACTCCGGGTCATTATTGTCATTCTAAACCCACAAATATTAACCCCAGGTCATGGATTGTTTCACACTTGTACAGTGCATTTGGAAAGTATTCACAGTACTTCACATTTTCCACATTTGGTTATGTTACAGCCTTATTTCAAACTGGATTAAATTCATTATTCCCCTGCCCCCGACAAAAAATAAAAATAAAAAATACGAACATTCATTCATTCGTTCATTTTCTTTTCGGCTTAGTCCCTTTATTAATCAGGGGTCGCCACAGCGGAATGAACCTCCAACTTATCCAGCATTTGTTTTACGCAGCGGATGCCCTTCTAGCTGCAACCCATCTCTGGGTATACAAACAATACCCCATAATAACATGATTTTTTTTCCTGTTTGGGGGAAAACATCGTTTTCACAGCTTTTGTTCAATACTTTGTTGAAACTCTTTTGCTACCAATTATAGCCTCAGGTATTCTAGATTGGCACACCTAGCTTTGTTCTTTTTTTTTGCAGTACTTCCTAAGAAGTGTTGGTGCACAGCTTTTTTTCTGCTCTTCAGAGATGTTCAACCCGGGTCAGGTCAGGACTCTGGCTGGGCCACTCAAGGACATTCACAGAGTTTTCCTATAGGCAATGTTTTATTATCTTTGCTGTGTGCTAAGGGTATTTGTCCTGTTGAAAGATTAACCGCAGCCCAGTCTGAGGTCCAGAGTACTCTGCTGCAGATTTAGGATCAAGCAGATGCCTGTACATTGCTGCATTAATCTTTCCAGAGTGCTATGAACCTCCCAGTTTCTGTCTCTGCAAAACATCCCCACTACATGATGCTGCACTACCATGCTTCACTATACGGATGGTAAACAATGTGAAAAAAAACAGACACTGTAAATACTTTCTGGATGCACTGTAATTTAATAGCAACTCTTAACCAATCACATGACTCACATTACCATACTGCGCATGGCATGTTTCCGTGTGAAATCTCAGAGCATTTAATTCATTCAGGAGAATGAATTTGGTTGCATTCTGCAGTATAGAGGATGGGTAACACTAGATCTGTCATATGTAAACAGGTCACATCATTCAGGTTCCAGAGTGAGGTACTAACTCCAGCGATTTTTTTCACCATATAAGAAAGCTATTATAGAACAACAACTGTTTAATGACATACTTGTTGTGAGCTCTGAGGTTGTTAATCAATGTTTATGTTCTGATGAACCCATCGGTTTTCGTCAATTTAACTGTTATTAATTGTGTTTAAAAACTTTTTTATATATTTTGTGTACAGACAACAACTTTGTATTATGCATGTCAGGCCAGTAGTTGATGTAACTGTTTTAAACACAGACTGAACACAAAAATCCCATGTATGACATCAAAATTTACACAAGACTGTATCATTTTCAAAACCTTTATGTTGTCAGGAATCCAAAATGCTGGTATTGTGTTAAAAAAAGGGAAAAAAGGAGTTAAAGAAAAAGACAGATAATTTTAAATCAAAACAAGTGTGTAAATCCTCCTTAGGTAGAATGAAATATAAGCTTATGGATACCCAAGATTCATTTCCAACATTTGTGAATTAAAGAGCTAGTTCATTCACAAATAAACCTTTCCTCACCATTTATTCACATTCAAGTGGATCTAAACTTTGTCATTGACAGTAGAAACAAACAACACTATGGTAGACAATGACTACTGCTTTCTAAATTTTTCTTTGTGAAAGATAGAAGAAACTCGGTTTTGGAACAAGTGGTGTTAGTACATACATGTTGTAAGAACTTTTATGTTTGGGTGAACTAACCCTTTAAGATTAAAAGATAAAGAATGACCCAGGGTTAACTATAAGTGTGAAAATCCCTTTTTTAGAACGTAGCCAAAGTGTTCACTATTTCTCCCCATTTGCAATGAATAAGCATTCCACTTTACGCTGTAATCTTCTGTACACTGTAAAAAAAAATGCTGGACTCCACACAATTCCTTCATGTTGCCCCGAAATAAATCAGTTAAGTTCATTTCATTTTTACAAATTTAAGTGGATTGAACATAAAACAATTAAGTTGTCCTAAAAAATTAATAATTAGGTTGTTTTAACTCAATTTAGCACAGATTTTATAGTATTTTTTAAGTGTATAGCACACAGTATTCCAGTAAAAAAAACTGAACACTACATGAAGCATAAAAATACTATTAATAGACTGAAATAACACAGTCCTCAGTTCATTAAATTTGTGTTGTTTTAATAAAGCGAACACAACACAGGCCATTGTAAAGCAAGACTAATCCCGGATTCATCCGTCTGCCCTCAACAGGTGAAGTGTTTCCCGGTGCTCAGCTCGGTCTTTCTTTCTCTCTCTGTGTTTCTGCCTGGCACACCTGCTGCTCAGACCCTTTTCAAAGTTTTATTTGGAAAAAAACCCAGGCAACACTATATAAAGGTCAATAATGTATGCGCTGCGTATGTATGTGCGTTTGTGTATGAATGTGTGCTCAGCCCTGGAGGGGGGAATACTGGATTACTTTT
Organism: Danio albolineatus; assembly: GCA_903798035.1. Taxonomy (NCBI): domain Eukaryota; kingdom Metazoa; phylum Chordata; class Actinopteri; order Cypriniformes; family Danionidae; genus Danio; species Danio albolineatus. The sequence goes on from CAIGQQ010038318.1 coordinate 23,753, forward strand.
ATATAGATGTTAATTTATGGCCTGCACTGATCAGATGTGTGTAAAAATTCAAGTGTCTTAAGGACAGGATTTTTCATCACCGTTTTTGATAATGAATGATTTAAGCCTGCGATGAATGTACAATTGCACTTGAAATGCTGCATTTGAGAAGTGATTGTCCTCAGTAAGTTGTGATAAAGGTTTCTTATTTATTTGTGAAGGGTTTTTTGTCTTTAATTGAGCTTGTTTGTTTGTTTTGAAAGGAGTTTGATTAGAATTGAACATATTTAAAATCAGTTATTTCTGTGACCATTACTCCAGCCTTCAGTGTCACATGATGTCTCATTATTTATTCTAATATGCCGATTTGTTGTTGAAGAAACGTTTATAGAGCTTTCAAGCTGTAACCACCTTGGGTTACACCTTCAGAATTTTCTGTCTCGTTATTTTGTTCAAATTTAGAGTTTTCATAAAACTGACAATTAAATGTATGAAAACCTCTTACAGAGTATTTATTCAACCTGCATCCATCAAGTTCAAGCAAAGCCTAGCAACTAGCATAAAGCACGCTAACATCGTTCTGCATTAGAAATATTATCATGCTACATCATGTTACAAATGTGCCAACCAAAACATGCAAAATTTTAAAAACATGTTTGCAACATGATAGACATGCTAGATGTTTTAACTTGCTAGCACATTTGTTTAAAAATGTTAGAAATATACTACAAGCCAATTCCATAAGACATACTAGAAATGTTCTAGCAACATGTTAACATTAAAACTTTAACATTTTAAAACATGCTATTAACATACCAACATGCTAACACTGTGTTAGCAACAAGTTAATTCATGCTAGCTAGTAATTAAAAATATCAACATGCTAACAAGTTATTGATATATTAAATGTGCTAGTTTTCGTTGAGGTGACAGCAGCGTCAAAACAACTACAGAGACCTTTGAAGATGGAGGAGAGACTAGTGGTTGTTGTTTTGATTAATCCGGAGCTGTACGACTTAAATTTTGAATATCACAATATTAAAAAACATTAAAATTATAACTATATAAGCAGCAACACTCGTGCACAATACGCAGCAAATTCAGTCATTGCCTAGCGGCATAAAAACAGCATCTTATGCTAACATGTTAAAAGCATTAACACGTTAGATGCTAGAAACATCCTAATATTGTGTTAAAATATGCTAGCAGCATGCTAAACATCTTAAAACATGCTGAACATGTTAGCAACAAGTTAATTCATATTAGCTAGTGTTTAAAAAATATCAACAAGTATAAATATCCTAGAAAAGTACCAAAAACATGCTAGTGATGTTTAACATGTAAAACATGTAAATATATGTTACTGTACTAACATGCCAATTCATTCTCACATTAAATATATTAGAAACATTAACTTGATAAACATCCTAGATGCCTTAACAAAATGCTAGCATATTTTTCTTTATATGTTTTGCAAACATGCTAAAATATACTACAAGTTGTATTATATTGTAATATTAGTGTATATTATTAATTATATTGTATAATTGTATTGCACATACAAGAATTGTGCTAGCAACATGTGAATATTAAAATGTTAACATTTAAAAACATGTTAGTATCAACTTATGCAAACATGTTGGAAACATTAATATATTAGGTACTAGAAACATCCTAGCATTGTGTTAAAAGATGCTAGTAGTAATTCATGCTAGCTAGTGTTCATGAAATAGCTACATGCTACAAGTCAAGTATGTTAAATATGCTAGAAATGTGCCAAAACATGCTAGTGATGTTAA
>CAIGQQ010038318.1:47001-68944 GCA_903798035.1 Danio albolineatus
AAAGAAAGAAAGAAAGAAAGAAAGAAAGAAAGAAAGAAAGAAAGAAATCATACACATACCTTAGGAACATTATAGCAGAAGATTTGGGCGGTTTTAAGCTTGACTAGGTTAATAAGGTTAAATGGCAGGTTAGGGTAATTAGGCAAGTTATTGTATAATGATGGTTTGTTCTGTAGACTATTTAAAAAATTGTTTAAAGAGGCTAATAATTTTAATCCTAAAATGGTTTTTAAAACATTAAAAACTGCTTTTATTCTAGCCAAAATAAAATGAATAAGACTTTCTCCAGAAGAAAAAAATATTATCAGACATACTGTGAAAATTTCCTTCCTCTGTTAAACACCATTTGGGAAATATTTAAAAAAGAAAGAAAAATTCAAAGGGGGGCTAACAATTCTGACTTCAAATATATATGTATATGGACGAATGCCAGACAGATAAACAGATACATACAGTAAGTGGATAGGGATAAAAGAGATAATATAATATATAGATACATACTGATACTGATAGAAACATACTGATACCATATACTTGATATATACTTATACTTTAAATATATATATATATATATATATTTTTTTTTTTTTTAAGCTTATGGTATCAGTATGTTAGTTTAAGTTAAGTTTATCTATGAGCTCCAAAACAAAAACAACATTTTCCTTTTCATGTTATAAGAATTAAAAATGTGCATTTTCTACCTTCTACCAATATGAATCAGCAGATTTTTAATGACATCTCAGTTCCCTTCAGTGTCTCATCAGATCTTCAGAATAATCAAATGCTTTCTATTATCAGAACTGTCCTGCCCCAACAAGAAATATAAATTAAGTATTTATAGGCTTTTAATGGTTTGCTTAAACACTTACATATGAAAGAAAAACAAGTCAAAACAGCCTTGAGACATAAGCTCAGATATAAACTAAACACTGCTGGTTAAAAAGTTAGGAATTAGGATCTACTTATTTGTTGCATCCTTTCATTTTGCTTCTGTAGAAATCGCGTCACACATTAAAATAGTGCTGCAAATTTAACGCACTTCAGAGGGCCTATAATTCCCAAAGACATTTTAAATCACATAGAAATGACAAATACACATTTATTAGCCACTAACTGTTACTAAAATGAATACCAAATATAAATGACACATTAACACAAGTAATACTTTGCCAAACTTTTACCAAAAAGGCCATTTTCACTGTTTTAAAGTAAACTCAAGCTTTAAATAATAATAAATCAAAGCTGCTCCTGTTGAAATAATGTCAAATCTGCAGCAGTTCAAGCATTAAGTCATTAATTGCTAGAAATACTTATACTAACTAACACCTGATGTAACACTAGACAAAGTTAAATATACATAAACATTTAAACATACACATAAAATTGCAGTTAATACAAATTTCAGCCAAAATATCATCAGTATTTTGCATGAAGATACTTATTAAAAGTTAGAGGGGATTATGAGTATAAAAAAGATCAAGTTCATTTTGTTAAAAACAAGTTAAGGGTAATTTAATTGTTCATTTTAAGCTCCGTTTAAATTATTATTTCATTTTAGTGTAATATTGCCATTTCATGCAGAGTAATAATTTAGTATATTTCGTCACCTTAGACTTATAACGTTTTATCTGACATTTTTGTCAAAATTGAGTTATTGACATATTCTTATTAATTGACAACTTATTTAAAACGATGGGATATTTTTTATAAGTTGTCTACATTTTAAGACTTTTTATTTAAAAATCAAATGTTACACACGTACTGTTTGCTATGGGATGCAAAAACTTTGAAGCTCAATATCTCAAAATCCTTCAGAACGCAGATAAAACCTTATAACTCCAAGGTGACGATTTATTATATCTACAGTACAATTCATAAGGTTTATTATTTGAATCCTTTAAAATCTACATTTATAGCCTACAGCCCATGAAAGAATTATAGATTACTTAAATATCTATTAAAAAAACTGTTTAAAATATTCAAATATTTGCTTGCTAGTAATTAATAACTAATATTGATTTTTTAAAAATTCCCAAATTCACATAATCCTGATTCATATTATAAATTTTTGCAATATTCTACATGAAAAAAATTGTTCTGAACTAGAAAAAAACTGAATATCATGCCTCTCACATCAACCAAAGCTTGAATTCAATTGAATGTAATTGCAAATATTTGATAGCATTTTAGTTTCAAGCCAAAAAAGGTTTTCATATGTTGATGTATAACTTTCCACATATATAAAAAACTATATATTGCATATCACTTCATGTGGAACAAAAAAACACACTTTTAACAAACTACTCTTCCACTGGCTGTAATTCTTTCCACACAGTTTTTTCTAAATATCTATATATTTTTATCCCACGATGAGCGTTCATTAACCCACCTCTGGGCCACCCTCTAAAGCAGACTCTGCAGCCGTTAGAGCTGAGCTGATGAACGAGAAACATTGAAAGAGCACTTCAGTCTGACCACAAAGAGGTCAGGACGCTGTTCCCTTCTTTTCTCTCCTTTCTCCAAATTCATCAAGAATTTTCCCCCTTCGCTCACACCCACTCTCTCCTTCACCGTTCCTCACACGTTTTCCATTCTGTCCCCCTTGTTCCCACTCAAACTCGGCCTTTTTCCTCCTGAAAAGCTGGAAGAATGTTCTGGATAGGAGATTGAAGGAGGGGGTGTTGAAGCAAGGGTGCGCGACTGGACCGCAGGACAATGGGGGAGGAGATAAGGGGTGTGGGGCGCCTCACCTGCTACTCCAGAGAGGCCCCCGAAAGGAAGACTGACAGGCTTTTAGAATGGAGCGCAGGAGCAGGCAGGAAAAATGAGCTGGTTTAGGACAAGAGGACAAAGGCCCCCCAAGGTCTGAGAGAAAATGAGGAGGCCGAGAGAAAAGCCAACTGATCGCAAGGAGAGAAAGCATGCTTACGGGGGACCGGAGAGTTGAGAGAGGGCGATGCGGGAGGAATAAGGTCATATTGACGTAAAGATGACGTAAGGGAAGGGTGAAATATGGACGTGTTTCATTATTTCTGGTATTCACTGCAATAATGATATCGATGATGATAATGCATGTGTGTCCACTGAGAGACAGAAACATTATCTTTTTAATATATTATCTTCACACCAAGAAAATAAGGGGGCACATGTAATGTAATATCTGTTTCATTCGAAATGTAAGCTAGAGGACGCACTTGCGCTAAAAAGAAAATCCACATATACGTCAGAGAAGTAAAGATGTCCAACTATCTAGCAGAGTAGAGAGAAGATAGATACCCCTAGTTCACACAAAATGTTTAAATTCTGTTATTAATTACTCCCCTTCATATCGTTCCAGACCTCTGAGATCTTTGTTCAACTTCACTGCACAAATAAAGATTTTTTTTAGCTGAAATCTGAGAGCTCCCTCATCCTCCATTGACAGCAACGGTCCTGAAAGGTACCAGAAAACATCCTCAAGACAGACCATGTGCTTCAGTGGTTCAATTGGAGTACTGGCAAGCTACAGCAATACTTTTGTGCACACATAAAACAAAAATAACAGTTCCTTTTCCTCAGTGTCAGTATAGGGCCCACTTTCATGAGAGCGATGTGAACATGTACCCTATACTGACACTGAGGAGACGATACTGTTAAATAAAGTCGTTATTTCTTTATGTGTGCACAAAAGTATTCTTGTAATTGGTAATATTCCGAATGAACAACTGAAGGCATATGCTCGTTTTGGTGGACGTTTTATTTTTCTGGACTTTGAATGAGTCAGGACTATTGCTGAGCTATCTCAGAGAACTAAAATATTCTTATTTGTGTTCAAAAGAGAAATGAAGGCCTCAGGAATTTGGAAAGACGCGTAATTAATAACTGAATATTCACTTTTGGTGAACTAACCCTTTGCAGTAAACTGATCAAACTGATAAAAAATTATAAACACGTGATCGTGCAACTCAGTGGTCTACAGTATCTGTGTTCTTCAAGCATTCCTGAATATATTTATACGAATAAAGCATATTTATAACGCAGAGATAGTTGGCATAGCCTTTATAGCAGTATGGAATACTATGAAATAGTTAGACTTCTTGCTTATTCTGTCATATGAAACCATATCTGGTCACAAAAAAGTTAAGTGGTAACACAGTAGGTCACAATTCATGCTGTTTATTAATACCTGCCTATTATTAAGATATAACCTGTTCAATAGTCCCTTCTACCTTACTAACTATTAATAAACAGCTAATTAGTAATTTATTAAGCTAGTAGTGCTAGTTAATGATTTGTTAATGCTGTGAACTGTGACCTAAACTAAAGTGTTCCCAAATTAGTTATTTTAAATAGTGAATTTTGAGTAAACATATGTCAGTAAGTCTCTTTGTTTGTAAACAGGCTCATACACAGTCAAACTGTCGCACATGTGCTTCTGTAGTACGCTTAATTTTTGCTCGGACTGATCAAATCTCTTCCAGGTTGTATGATTTATCATTACTAATCGAATAAATCAGTTTATCGCAAAGCATATGGCTCATCCCTACATAACACACGCAGTTCAGCACGTACAGACGTGTCTCTATGACTAAAATGTGCATTTGAATCACAATAAGCTGTTGGCCAAGGAAGCATAATTCAAACATCTGTTCCTCAAGAAGCGGCAAAATAGGATTCAGGGTCCCAGGACCCCTCCACCGTTCCCCATGACCCCTTTGACACCCACTGTGCCCTTTGACCTGAGCCACAGAAAAAGAAGATACACACACACACAAACACACAAGCTGGCTGTATATATATATATATATATATATGTGTGTGTGTGTGTGTGTGTGCATGCTTGTTTGTTTTGGAGGATCTCGAGGGCAAAGATCACTTCGCATCACAATAGGTGATTCAGGCACGGCCCGAGATGTGTCCTCCGAGTCAGAAACGGAGCATTTCTGAGACTCGCAGTGATCTAAGATTTCATCAGTCTGTCTGTCCCATTATGCGTCTTCTGCTCCATTCGCTCGCTGTAAATTGATTTCACAATTCAGCAGGACTCTGCTGTTATCTGATGGAAGCGTTCAGACTATGACTCGTCAGATTTCTCATCACCGCCGTCGCCTCTCTGCCATCATGTTGCACAGAGAAAAGTGTGCCGTTTTCATTATTTCCTGGTTTATAACAAATGATTTTGATTTCTTCTGCAATGTTCAGTAAGCTTGCATGCCCATCAGATGCTTTTGTGTTTTTGATGCTGTAAAGAATATTTATAATAGCTGACTGACTAACTTAATCATTTGTTCATCGTTAAATTTAAAACATTATATATATAGAAAAAAAAGAAAAATATATATATATATATACATATATATTTTTTATGGGTTATCTAACACTACTAGAGGATTAAATTAAATTTATGTCGCAGTTAATATAATGTCACTGCGTGGATGGTTTGGCAGTCTGTAATAAAACTTATTTACGACCTTCTTCTAATTACTAATGAAACCAAGAGAAATATTATGAACTTATGTGCACCTGCAACGACTACAAACAGATTACATCATCTCACTCATCCAGCCTGCTCTGCCCTGTTACCACAGCAACCAGTCCACCTGACATCACTATTCAAGATCGCGCACAATTCCTAAAAAACAGGCTCGACTAAAATTTCATCAAACGCACATATTACATCTAGAAGCGCATGCGCCACATGTACACATTCATGTGGGCGCAAAGATGCATAACAATAAATATATGAACTCCGATCAGATGCATGTGGTTTTTACAATCCTAGTCGATTTAAATCTTAATAGAATTTTTGGATTATTATATTATATTATATTATTTCATCTGAGCTTATATTTAAGTTCCCTTATTATGGTATGAATGGGTGATGAATGATAAAATAAAATGATTCATTGAAGCATAACTATTTGAATTAAAAGTGTAACGATAGCTTTTATAAACTAGATAACACTTCTAATTTATTTTAACCTCAAGAAAAAAAACGGCAGCACGTTCTTAGTTTAGTGTTGTCTGGCAAATCGAATTGTTGTTTAGTAACTATGTGTGAAAATAAAAGTTTGAACAGCTATCGGACATTTCGTTTACTTTTATTTACTATAGGTAATATAATATACACAATGCTTAAAATAAAGCATCATTCACAAATATATCACAAGTTTTAATCATAATACTCAAGGATTGTATGTTGTTGTTTCAAAAGAGAAATAGACATTATTTTTAGTAACTCTGCCTGTATAACAATGTAAAACGTCTACTTTTCCTTAATCCTATCTACGAGTGAAGAAGAAAAATATGTTGTTTTAAAAAAAAGAGTTTACAAGTTACTTTTAGAAATGTTAATCACATAAAATTTGACAAATAAGGGCACACAATAAATAGCACCAGTATATTGACAGTCTAATTGTCACAAAAACTCATACCAAGCATGATTTCTTTCTTTTTTTAGTCATTATTCTTACAGAAAACATTACATAGAATCAAACGCAGCCTTCAGATAAACACCAAAATATTCAATTATTCATCTCAGCATACTCATCATAAAGGCCTGCAGCAGCATCAGTAGATGTGGTATGAAACAGAACTCACCCGCACTCATCCTGCGCTCTCCAGACCGAACACCACTTCACACCGCACACATACACATGAGCCACTGGATTGCGAACAGCACCGTCTTCAAACTCAGCTTCCCAAGCATCCTCAAAGTCCAAGTCAAACAACTTAAACGAAACACCTCGGCGGTGAACGTTTCGGAGACCAAGACGTAGGGAAAGAGTAGCATGCGAGTAGTGGCGGAGCGCAAAGGTAAATGAGTGAGAATAAATGGGAAGGACAAGAAAAGGGAGGGGAAAGAGAGAGTGTGCCTCCCCGAGAGCTGTGTCCGACCCGTATGAAGGCCTCGCTGCCTCTCAGCCCCATTCAACCAATGCCGCCACTTGTCACATCAAACGCGGTTGCGTAGCGACAGCTCCACATGTTGCTGATGGTGAAATGGTGGGTGAAGTGGGGGGTGCTATTGATGCCCGGGATAGGTCGGTTGTCCGTGTGTGTGAGAGAGAGAGAGAGAGAGAGAGAGAGGAGGAGAAGGAGGGTAAAAGGAGAGAAAAAACTGTCTGAAAGCAACAGGAGCAGGAGGGGGTACAACGAATGGGGTGTAAGGAAAGTGCCATAGGCCTAAAAAAGGGGGTTTTGTAAAGTAATACATTTTGGCAAGGACACAAACACTGAGCCGCCACATCTGGATTAACCGTAGCACAGACGATATTTTAGAAGCTGGTGACTACATGGGTATTATACCCTGCTAATGATTTGAAGAGTATTACCCTCTTAAAGTCCAAGGGTTTTTTTTACATGCATTTTTTATTTCTCTTTGCTATGTGGGGTTTATTTATAAACTAATTTCAAGAGGATCCTGTGCTTATGATTGAACACAGCTGGTACCACATCAGCTCTGCATATTGCACCAATCAGACGAATCCTGACACACTATAAATTACCAGAGGTTTCTACTCCGGTCATCTTTGTCTTGAAGAATCCCCCCGTCCACCCCAACTCCTCCCCTTCTCTGATAGGGCGGCACGGTGGCCCAGTGGTTAGCACTGTTGCCTCACAGCAAGAACACCGCTGGTTCGCCTCTCCCCGAGCCAGCCGGCGTTTTTATGTGGAGTTTGCATGTTCTCCCTGTGTTCGCGTGGGTTTTCCCCGGGTTCTCCGGTTTCCTCCCACCGGCCAAAAAAACATGCTGTATAAGTAAATTGCCTACTTTTAAATAGCATCTTAAAGCAACTCTAGTCAGATATATCTCAGCACGTTCACAAGCGGGGGGAGTTCTCGAGACTTACCTGAGCTCAAACTCTCCTCTCGCCCTTTAAACGGGAGGGAGCCCCGGGCTCAAGGATATTCTGAGCTCAGGGCTCTCTCCCGGGACAGCATGCCAAATACGCTTTATAATCAATCATCAGCTAAGTGTAAACCCTTGAATTGGGCTTATTGGAGCCTAATTAGAATAAAATGTATGACTGTATGTCTTTACAAAATATAAAACATTCAAAGCATTTTAAATAGCCACTTAAGAGCTAAAATGTGCTGTACACTTATGTGGACACTCAAGCCCTAAGAGGCTAAAGGGATAGTTTACTCAAAAATGTAAAAGAGTTTGGTCACACTTTATTTTGATGGTCCATTTGTTGAATTTAAGTTAGTTGATGTAAGATGATGAATGATGCAACAAAATTATTTTGAACTATTTGAATTAAAAGTGTAACGATAGCTTTTATAAACTAGATAACAATTATAATTTATTTTAACCTCAAGAAAAAAACTGCAGCACGTTCTTAGTTTGGTGTGTGGTGGCAAATCGAATTGTTGTTTAGTGTCTATGTGTGAAAGTAAAAGTTTGAACGGTTATGGGATATTTTGTTTACTTATATTCACTATAGATAATATTATATAACTAAAATATATTTTACAAAATATAAAACATTCAAAGCATTTTAAATAGCAAAAAATGTAAAAAAAAGTTTGGTCACACTTTATTTTGATGGTCTGTTTGTTGAATTTAAGTTACATTGCAACTAATTCTCATTAGAGTATAAGTAGACTGTTAGGTTGGGGTTAGGGGTAGGGTTAGTGTAAGTTGACATTTACTTGCAAAGTTTCCTATAGTCAGTAAAAGGTCTGTTAAATGTCAGTATCAACAGATATTAAGCAGACAGTCTACTAATACTCAAATGGACCATCAAAATAAAGTGTTACCAAAAGTTTGTATGACTTTCTTTGAAATGAAGGAAATGGAGGAAACCTCCAACCATTGACTTCTGCGGTATTTGTATTTTACCTAGTCTGGAAGCCATTTCTTACAGGTTTCTAACATTTTTCAAAACATCTTCTCAGAAAAAGGAAATGATCAATCAGTAGTTCCCAATCCTGTTCCTGGAGATCTATGTACCTTCCTACAGAGTTCAGCTGCAACCTTAATCAAATACACCTGTCGGTAATTAGTACAGTGTAAGTGCTCCATCAGTTACTACTAAGCTGGTTTAGTTGTGTTTGATCAGGCTTGGAGCTGAATTCTGCAGGAAGGTACAAAGACCTCCAGGAACAGGATTAGGCATCCCTGGTATAAATGTATGTAAACGCTTGAGGGTGAGTAAATAAAGACTAAACGTTCATTTTCAGGTGAACTGTCTCTTTAAGTCTTTAGATTATTTTAACTATGAACATGTTAGTTAGCTCCCATTTAGTACAAATTATTAACCTTTCAATGCTTTAACCATGTGGATACTGCACACGCATTTCTATTTTTATTTTTGTATTTAAAATGGCCTGTGGTAAATTATTTCTGTAATCACACTGCTGACCTTAAACATACTCTTTAACCCATCTATATTGTGTGTATTCAAGTCCTGTTGCCTAATTGCCTCGTTGCACATGGCTGTTCAATGGACTTCAGCAGTCCAACAAAGTCATTGTTATGAGGTGGAAACGTAACATTTTCTTTAAAGGGATATAGTTTATCTGAATTCTCCCATCATTTACTTGCCATGCTGTTGAAAACACAAAAAATATTTAGAAAAATTATAGATACATGTAACCACTGACTTCCACAGCATTTCTTTTTCTTGCTATATATAATGTGTACATACAGTTGAAGTCAGATTTATTTGCCCCCATTTGAAATTATTATATATTTTTTTATATTTCCCAAATAATATTTAACAGGGCAAGGGAATTTTCACAGTATGTCTGATAATATTTTTCCTCTGGAGAAAGTCTCATTTGTTTTATTTTGGCTAAAATAAAAGCAGTTTTATAAAAAAAATAAAAAATAATAAAAAAAACATTTTAAGGTCAAAATTATTAGCCCCTTTAAGCAATTTTTTTTCAATAGTCTACAGAACAAACCATCGTTATACAATAACTTGCCTAATTACCCTAACCTGCCTAGTTAACCTAATTAACCTAGTTATGCCTTTAAATGTCACTTTAAGCTGTATAGAAGCGTCTTGAAAAATATCTAGTCAAGTATTATTTACTGTCATCATGGCAAAGATGAAATAAAATCAGTTATTAGAAATGAGTTATTAAAACTTTTATGTTTAGAGTTGTGTTGAAAAATCTTCTCTCTGTTAAACAGAAATTGGGGAGAAAAATAAACAAGGGGGGCTAATAATTCTGACTTCAATTGTAAATGGTTACGGGTTTCCAAAATTGTTATAATTTCTTAGTTTTTGTTCAACACAACAACAACAAAAAACATCTATGCTTTGGTCATAGATAAAACTGCATAAATGCCTCATGGATGTTTATATAGATAGCTAAAGCCACCCACCATCTTGAAACAGTCAAACCAGGTCCATGAACACTGCAGCAGTATTTATCAATGACAGCATCAGACTTAAGTGGGAATTTTGCTACAATAACACACAATACAAGAGGAAGGAGTTAGCTAACACAACATTAACATTTTTAAAAAGTCTGTACTATTGAGTTCATTTGTATAAACAAAAAAAACAACACATCCCCATTGAAAAAAAAGTTTCTTTGGGAATTTGTGGTATCTTGGACAACTAATAATAGTTAAGAACAAGAAAGTTACTGTGAGAGATGATTGGGTAAACATTCCAAGATGGTGGACACATCTATGTGTCTGTACATCTATGTGTGTGTTTATAAAACCATATGCACGAAACATCGTTATACGATTTGCCTACAATGATTTACATAATGATTCAAACTGAAAACATGAAAATGCAAGGAAGTGTGTTTTAAAAATTTTGCAGATGTATGATTTTGTTTATTTCCAAGTGATGGGTTGCAGCTGGAAGGGCATCCGCTGCGTAAAACATATGCTGGATAAGTTGGCGGTTGATTCCGCTGTGGCGACCCCAGATTAATAAAGGGACTACGCTGAAAAGAAAATGAATGAATGAATAAATCTGTTTAATTTTATGGCAAAAAATCTACTACCAAAGTGATCTGACCACACTTGAAATCACAATGACAACTTCCCAACTCATAAACATGAGCTCGTCTAAAAAACCTAACACATAACTAAAGCTAACCACACAAATTCACCCTGACCATTTCCCACCTAAAAGCATATTGCAATATAGTTTGAACATGATGTGAAGCGTATAAAGCTTAATTTACACCCTGTTGACTATGAGTAAATATATATGTCAAATAATAAATCATAGAATTATTAGAGTATAAGTAGAGTGTCTATGTTGAGATGTACTTGCAAAGTTGCTTATTGCCCACAGAATGTCTGTTGGGAACCATTAAAATATACTGTTGGCAGACTTACTAATACAGAGCTGACAGTCTACTAATACTTAGTCTGAAAATTACTTCTAGTCAACAAAATGTCTGACAACAGTGTCTATTTAAACAACTGTAAGTTTAACTGCTTCAAGAAAAAGCCCTGTTGCTACATTATCTCATTACATGGAACTGACATGTAGCTTTTGCCTTATTCATTCATTCATTCATTTTCTTTTCGGGTTAGTCCCTTTATTTATTCAGGGGTCGCCACAGCGGAATGAACCGCCAACTTATCCAGCATATTAAAGCACTGAAAAATAGTGAATGTACTTGTGTTTGTGTGGGTGTGTATTTGTTCAGGTAGTATGTAAAATGTCATGGCCATAACTTTAATTACTATTATAACAATGTTGATGTAGTTTATGTGAACATGCCATGTGTCCTTATTCATTCATTCATTTTCTTTTCGGCTTAGTCCCTTTATTAATCTGGGGTCGCCACCCAGCTGCAACCCATCTATGGGAAACATCCATACACACTCATTCACACTCCTACACTAAGGACAATTTAGCCCACCCAATTCATTTATACCACAGGTTTTTGGACTTGTGGGGGAAACCGGAGCACCCGGAGGAAACCCACGCAACCACGGGGAGAACATGCTAACTCAACACAGAAATGCAACTGACCCAGCCGGGGCTCAAACCAGCAACCTTCTTGCTGTGAGGCAAACGTGCTACCCACTACGCCACCATGGTGCCCCATGTGTCCTCATAATTCAAAATGCTTAAAAATCACATATAACAATGTCTTTAGACATTCAAAATTTGCCACAGGTTTACTGTGAGGGTTGGGTTTAGATAGGGATAAGGTAAGACCATGTTTGAACAGTAGTGAATATTAAACCACACTGAATTGAACTGAACTGAACTCCAACACTAAAAACTGGACTAACAATGTTTCAATTTACTATAACCTTCTACGTGAAGCTGCTTTGGCACAATCTTCATTGTAAAAGCGCTATACAAATAAAGGTGAATTGAATTGAATAAGTGTTTTTTTACATTATAGAATACATTAAGCCATTGGAGAGAAAGTGTGTGTGTGCATTTAAACGTGGGGAAAAGCAGGAGAAACGAGAACATACTGTTCTTTAGATACAAAATATAATTGTGCACAAACATCCAGGAAATAGCTTGTCAATTAGATCCTATTGTGTAAAGTATTTATTTGTTCAATCAGTGCTTTTGTTCATTTAGCTTCTCCTGCTGATTTAGATTGTAAGGACCACTGAAACAACTCAACTCATTAATGACACAAATACTTCAGCTGTGTGTTTCCCTGAAATTAAATGCTCAAGTTGCAATATTTAAAAAATAAAAACAAATATTAAAATCAGATATTCATTGTGTGCAAATGAAAATATCCCAGAGTACATTTCAGAACTCAGCGAACTCTGTGAAATTCCCAAACGGCATTGCTATGTATGTCACCGTGGGACGTTAAAAACTTTAATTCATTAAATAAGAGGGGAAAAAGACTCAGAGAGAGAGAGAGAGAGAGAGAGAGAGAGAGAGAAGCACAGAGAGACAAAACCTAAGCCTAAGCAGAAAAGCATTTACCCCCATAAAAGGCGGACAAAAAACGGTCAGGTGCAGGCAGGTCTCATTACCGAGGCAGAGAGAGAAAATGATAAAATAAAGGACAGGCAGAGCGAACACACACACACACACACACACTCACTTTCACACACCGTGCACTTCAGAGAGCAAAGAAAGTGTCACAGCCCACAATGCAACAAGAAAGAATAATTAAAAATATGAGCAGCCGGATGCAACAAAAGACATTATTCTGCATTCAAGGGCCTGCAACAGCTGTACAAAGTGAAAGGCGAGCGAGGCGAGGGAGCGCAGAACGCCTCAATATGCACAGAGCACAAAAGCCACCCAAGAAAGTGGGGGAGCAAGGGGAGAAGGGCACGAGGGAGGGGTCAAAGGCAGAGGTAACAAAAAGAGAAGGGCCAGAAGAATGGCAGAGGGGAGAATGGCATGGGACAAGGAGAGAAAGAATGAGTGAGGGAGAGAAATGAGGCACAGCGGGGACAAAAAAAAAATGTGCAGGAGGATCGGAGACAGGGGGAAACGGTACAGTGGGGACAGTTGGAGATGAACGGTGACCGTTTCAAAAAACGTTTCATTTCAAATGCCCTCCTCGTGGAGTGTGCGGTATTAAACGCCAACGTGATTCATGAGAAGCGCAAATTATATCTACGCTACGTGATCTGTACATAATAGATGGACAAAACGGCAGAATCTATGAATTTGAATGAGAACGTTCCCTGTTTGCTTGATGAGGGCGGTTATGTGGAGAATAATGACCTGTGTGGCCAATTCTCTTGCTGACTGACAAGAGAGAGTGGCTCATTATGCCAACCGGCTCCCATAATCGCTAATCTATAGACCTGCTGATCACACTGAATGTGCGACTGTTGCTGCACTGACGACATGAAATAATAAATGAGAGACAGAGAGGGAAAGAGAGACACTCTCCTACTGTACTGTCATTACTAACACTGCATTAGAGCCAAATATTTGCCAAAGTGCCAACAAATTAAAGCATGTTTTATGGCATTAGCAAATTCGAAATAAATACATCTCCTTTTTAGGTAAAAATTCCAGAATGATCACAACAACAGCAAACTAAAACTGTCAACAATTTTATACATGTTATACAGTTATTATAATTACTCAAAAATAAAATTAAATAATAACTTTAAGATTTATTATATTATATTATATTATATTATATTATATTATATTATATTATATTATTTTATATTATATTATATTATATTATATTATATTATATTTCATTATATTATATTGATTTATTTATATTCAGCATACAGCATATTTAGCATAAAAATTATTTGTTATTATAATAGTCAATTAAATACATAAATATTTTTGTATTACATTTTACTATATACTGTATATATAATGTAAATATGTATATATATATATATACACACACACACACACAGACACATGTATGTATATATTAAATAAATAAGTAGTAAAACCTAACATATTATTAAATAATATAAATTATTATAATTTATTTAATTTATATGTATTCATTTTATTAATTATTTTTATTATTGTTTATTGATTTTAGCATATTATTTAATGAAAAATGTAATAGAATTTATTTACTTATTCACCTATTTATTCATTTACTTATTTTATTTTGTATGAAGTATACATGCATCTGTTTACTTAACAGTTTTTCAGGTATGTTTTTGTTGTCTTTGTTTTATGTATTACTGTATATAACTGATCATAATTCACGTACTGGACAATGCTTTGGCAGTACTGTGCAAGTCATGCTAATAAAGCTCATTTGAATTTGCGAGAGGAGGGAAAGCTTACCTCTCCTACTCCAGTCTGGATGATTTTTAATCCTGTCTCACCCTCCAGGAAATTCTTCTCTGCCACTGTAAACGTAAAGCCAATTAATCACGTACGTTTGTCTTTTCTTATCCAGCTGAATGTAAAATAACCCTCCAAATGAGATGAGATGTCACTCACCGGCTTTATTGGCCACATCCTCAGCGCTGAGATTCAGAGCGTTTTGTCTGATCCTGAACGTCAGGGCCGAACCCACCACACTGCACGCAGAAACACACACACACACACACACTCAAAAAACTGCCCGATAGAGCTTTTATTCTCAGCCTTTATTTCCCAATCTATCAGTCTCTCCGTTTAGAGATGCAAACACACACACACATTTTACCTAATGTTGATGAAGCTGTTTGTGGAGAGATGAATTCTCTCTGCCAGGGTTTCTAAGAGTTTCACCCCATCATACAGTCTTAAATGGCTGCAGGGAAAACACAGGAAGACATACAACGCATATGAGTGTTTAAATAAACAAATAAATTAAATGAAAAGCAACATTCAGCCATATTAACAGAAATACATCAAAGGCACATAGGCTGTATTCTTCTAAAGGGGAGAATGATCTTGAAAAGTTTAATGTCAAGATCTCAAGATATTTTATTCCATAAAAAGGGGGATTTTGAAAAATGTAAAAACAATTTATACAACTATGAGACCACTAGTGAACACTTGAAAATGCTCATTTCTCTGCATTTGCAATATATGAAAGATGGATTTGATCAAAATTATATATAAAAAATATATATAAAAATATATATTTTGTTTTATTCTGTAAACTAAATTTCTTTCTAATTAAAAAAGTAGTTAAAAATAACAAAAATGTGCCATGTTTTCAGATATTTTTCTACTCATGATTAGAAAACATAATTTTTAATAGCTTCTGAAGAGTCAATATTTGATGGAAATTTTTATATTCTGCCCAATTTTCATTCACTGAAACAAAATGTTCCCAAGTGTTCCAAACATTTTTGTCACCAGAACTTTACACAATAAAACAAATATTCATATTTTACTCAAACTTTGACTTCATAAATCCAGTAAATCCAAAGAAAATGAGACTTCTTGAGTGGTCTCTTGTTTTATTGCTATTATAAATTTTAGTAAAAAGTTACATGACTTCAGCTTTGTTGTAATTTGAAATAATAATATGTGATTTCATAAATAACATACATGGAAGCTTATACTTCAGTTTGCTAATATATTATTTTAGAAAGAAGTAGAACAAGGCAATGTATAGTGACTACAGAAATGTCCACGACTTCCTAATTTAAAAGCTATTAATGTTAATAATTATTTGTAATCATGTTTTCCATAATCATTAAGACACTGTGCTATTCACCGGCCCACAATTATGATTTATTACTTTTGAAGGAAATCATAACGATACAAACTAATAACTGCATTCTACTATAAAAAAAAGTATTTTTATATATCACCAAATTATTGTTCTTTTACATACAGGAAAAAAAGTGCTTCATTATTATTGAAGTGGAGCATAGACGAATGTACAGTATCTACATGATCAGGGCATGTTTCTATAACTCCAACT
The DNA here is from genome assembly GCA_903798035.1 of Danio albolineatus. NCBI lineage: Eukaryota > Metazoa > Chordata > Actinopteri > Cypriniformes > Danionidae > Danio > Danio albolineatus. The sequence continues at coordinate 63,271 of CAIGQQ010038318.1, forward strand.
TTCAGGTAAAAAAGATGAATACAATTCTGTTACCATTAACTCCCCCTCCACATATTCAAAATCTGTTTGACTTTCTTCTGTTGAACACAAAAGAAGATATTTGAAAGAAGGTTTGAAACCAATAGCCATTGACTTCCACAGTGTATTATTATTTTTGCTATAGTTATCAGTGGCTACCGGTTTCCATCATTTATCAAATCATCTTCTGTTGTGTTCAATACAAAGAGTCGAGATTGAGAAAACAGTCAGAAATTCTTCATTTTTGGGTGAACTATACCTTTAACTGTACAGCATTAAATCTTAAAACATTTCAAAAACTTACAAGCTTATTTATTTATTATTATTGTTATTATTATTATTATTATTATTATTATTATTATTATTATTATTATTAATAAATAAATAAGGCAGCGTGGTGACACAGTGGGTAGGGCTGTCGCCTCACAGCAAGAAAGTCACTGTTTCGAGCCTCGGCTGGGCCAGTTGGCATTTTTGTGTGGAGTTTCTCCTCTTGTTCGCTTGGGTTTCCGCTGGGTGCTCCGGTTTCCCCCACAGTCCAAAGACAAGCGCTATAGGTGAATTAGGTAAGCTAAATTGTCCGTCGTGTATGTGTATGAATGAGTGTGTATGGATCGTTCCAAGTGATGGGTTGCAGCTGGGATGAAACAAAAACAATGAAGTGCTTGATTATAACTTTTACCTCTGATTAGTGACAATATAGCCATACTCCTCTCTGGTGTTCGTCTCATCCTTCGCGGTTTTCAAGATGTTGGCGGTTTTCTCTTTTAAATCCAGGTCTTTAGCTGACAGGGTGGGCTCTGCGGGCACTGTCACTGGGGCCGGTGTGGACGTGGATGGGGGCTGAGTTGAGGCCCGCTGGTGGGTTAGCATAGAGGGCAGAGCCGAAATAGTTGAGGGAGATTTGCCTCCATTTTCTGTCACTTTATCACTACCTGCAACAATTGTCTGTTGAGGAAAACACAAACCATTAAGTGTAAAAAAACAAAAAAGCATCAACATAATGTATGGCTAATTAATTACTCCATTTTACTACAATTTTTTTCATGCTTTTTTGATAAGTGGTGGTGTTATTTAAATAATCGGATGACTCATTCAACTACATGCGTTAAAAATAACTGTTTAAAAGCCATCCTAGTGGAACTGTTAATAGTTCCGTTTAGCATTTCGATGAATAATTAGATGGCAAACTGTGCCTACCTCTTTTACAGTGACTGTCCCTGGGGATTGATCTGAGAAACACAAAGATAAAAAAAAACACAACACTGTAATTCTGTTACCCAGAAATATGTCTGTTATTTGAGTGAAGACATAAGATAAAAAAAAAATCTGCATTAAGAAGCAATATCTGACCATATTTTGACCATTTTACACATTCTGTAAGGTGGTCAATACAATTTATGAGGCCCATAGGGAGTACGTGCACTTATTGCTTGTTTGTGATTCTTGTTTAATATTCATTCATTTTCTTTTCAGCTTAGTCCCTTTATTAATCAGGGGTTACCATAGCAGAAAGAACTGCCAACTTATCGAGCATACACAGCGGATGCCCTTCCAGCTGCAACCCAGTGGTGGGAAACATCCATACACACTCATTCACATTCATACACGATGGCAAATTTATCTTATTCAATTCACCTATAGCGCATGTCTTTGGACTGTGGGAGAAACCAGAGCACCCAGAGGAAACCCACGCCAACACAGGGTGAGCATGTGAACTCCAGACGGAAATGCCAACTGGCTCAGCCAGTACTCAAACTAGCAACCTCACTGTTGTGAGGTGGCAGTGCTAACCACTGAGCCACCGTGTCGCCCCCATTTTATTATCATTTATCTTATTATTTAAATTTAAGAATCTGAAATAAAAAAAAAACAGCATGTAAACAATTATCAAGACAATTTTCATTTAAAAATCCTTACAAAGGTTACAAAAAATGCACTTAAAAAGCAAAATCATGGGGGCAGATATTGCTCCTTAATGGAAAAAAAGTTTTTTATGTTTTTTTTTCTCATTGCAAAACAAAAGAATGTTTTTGTAATGAAGAATAAAATAAAATAAAATAAATTAAAATAAAATCTGACCCTGGTGTTTTGTGTTATAAAATAAAATTAAAATTTTAATAAAAAATCCAATTCAATTCAATAAAATTCTCACTCCTTCAATGGAAAAAATCTAACCCTGGTGCTTTGCAAAATAAAATAAAATAAAATAAAATAAAATAATAAAATGGGCGCCACGGTGGCGCGTGAGTAGCACGTTCGCCTCACAGCAAGAAGGTCGCTGGTTCGATCCCCGGTTGGGCCAGGTCCCGGTTGGGCCAGTTGGCATTTCTGTGTGGAGTTTGCATGTTCTCCCCGTGGTTGCGTGGGTTTCCTCCGGGTGCTCCGGTTTCCCCCACAGTCCAAAGACATGCGGTACAGGTGAATTGGGTAAGCTAAATTGTCCATAGTGTATGTGTGCGAATGAGAATGTATGGATGTGTTTCCCAGAGATGGGTTGTGGCTGGAAGGGCATCCGCTGCGTAAAACAAATGCCGGATAAGTTGGTGGTTCATTCCGCTGTGGCGACCCCGGATTAATAAAGGGACTAAGCCGAAAAGAAAATGAATGAATGAATGAATGAAAAATAATAAAATAGTAATCAAACATTGCTCCTTCAATGGGAAAAAAATGATAATTTCTGACCCTGGTGTATTGTGATGCCACTTTATACCTGCATTCTCCATGTTCTGTAGCAGCTGTAATACCAAAGTCAGTCTTTTTATCTGCTGAGGACTCAGATCTCGTGGATCCACCCCGAAACCCTTCAAAAGACTGCCCAGCTGTGTAAGAGTATCATCTTTAACATACAAACAGATACAAAAAAATTAAATGTTTTTACGAAGCCAAAACATTAGCATGGATGCCTACTATCAACTAAAAAAACATTATTTTTATATGAGATTTAAACTATGACTGTGGTTTTATAAAGCTCTATTTTTCAGCTAATACTAACCTGGACTTCACAAAAATAAAATAAAAAATAAACGTTTATTTTGAGGTATTAACATTACCTAATTATGAAACACACTCATAAAACACACAATAACAATAATGATTTCGTATAGTGCCTTAAAAACTTAATTCTCAAAGCGCTTTACATTTAAAATAAACTAGGATAGCAAAAAAATAGAGGTTATACAAAATTATGTAAAATAAAACAAGTGAGAAACATTGTGAACGTAAAACAATGATTAAAAACACACATGAATCTCACAGCTAAAGCCAAGTCGAAAAAAAAAAAATAAGTGTGTTCATGCAAGACCTGCTTAATGTGATTTAATCCTGAAGCAAAAAAGGCACCAAATACTGGGGTTTTAACTGTAACTCATCAGTGTCACCAGTCAAATATGAAGACAAAACAATGAATGAAATCAAAACATGAGCACACTGTAAAAATAAAAGGATCAATAATTCATGACAACATGTTTTTGTTACTTTAACTCGACAAATTGGTTAAAAATTGGTCTGTTTTCATGACAAGTTCATCTGATTGAAGCAGCAGAGCAAACAAAAAAAGGGAATTTACATAGAATAAAGTGGCATTTATTAAACTATGACTGTGGTTTTATCCATTTAGAGATCTAATATGGCAATATATGTAAATAACATACAGTGTGTTTAGATTTCACTCATAAAAATTATGTCACATATGCAGCATATATTCAAAAATATTGCAAAAATGGCCGTTTACGTCATGTTTTTAACCATTGTAATTACAAATATGTACATATGTTCAAAATTAACAACTATAATTTCATATATGTTCATATATGGCCATATATTACATTTCCCTATGTGTGCAATCACCAAGCTCTACTGTATTAGCTGGCATGAGTGTCACAAAAACATTTGCCAAACTTACGTAATGAAATCCATGTTTACAAAACACCTGCGTTTCCTTAAGATTTGTATTATAGCCTATTATTTAATTCAGAAGCAAAAGAAGAGCACATGCATATTTTAATAGTGTGTTTTTTTTTCCCACTTTAGAGGCATGACTTCACATGCGACCCACTCACCGTCGAGTCCGGCGAGCGAGCTGTAGTCCTGAGGGAGTTTTTTGTTGGTGCGCTGCTCCTGTAGGGTGTAGTCTTCTCCATACTCCAGAGGAAAATCCACGTCCTCATAGTACGGGGCGGCGGGGAGCGCTGCTGCCCCCCGGTGGCGGAAAGAGGGCTGTGCGGAGGACAGGTAGAGGGAGACGGCGTCCTGCAGCAGCTGACGGTCGCGCTCTCTCTGCTGGGATCCAGATCGAGAGGAGGGCCGCTGATAGCCCATGCTGGCGTGAGGATGGAGAGAGTGGGTCATGCCTTCCTGGTAAAGAACAATGAGGAAAATGAGTATAAGGATTGATTATTATGCTACTTTCCGAAAAAACAAATACAATTAAAGTCTATAAAAATAAATGCAATTATTGAATTTGACACTTTAATAAGTTTAAGTCTAAGAAGGTCATTTTTTTTATCCCAAAAATTCCTTCTTTCTTGCTACTTTCCACAAAAAAACATACATTTTTGTATAAAAGAACAGCAATAAAATAGTCTAAAAGACAAAATGTTTCAAAATCTGTTTTTTCCATGCTACTTTCCAAACAAAATGTAATTAAATTATTTTAGAATTAAATACAATTATTGAATTGGATAAAATATAAGTCTTAGTCATAAATCTGTATTTCATACTACTTTCCAAAATAAAAAAACAAAAACAAATATATTTTAATAACATAATAATAATTAAAAAGTCTAAAAGACAAATTGATTAAATCTGTTTTCATGCAAATTTCCAAAAAAATATTAAATATTTGTCCATGATCATGTTTGATCATATATCTGTTTTTCATGCTACTATCCTAAAATAAAACAAAAGAAACATTTTTCAAATAAAATACAATAAGATTATTTAAACTAAAAGATTATTATTATTATTATTATTATTATTATTATATTAAATAAATAAATAAATAAAAGGTTTGAAAATATTTTTGGTCACGCAACTTTCCAAGAAAAAAATATTATTGTTTTTATCATAAATCATTTTACTATCCAAAAAAATACAATTAAATTAAATAACTAAACATAAAACATAATAAAATAATAAAATAAAATCTATGTTTTACTTGTAGGTATGAGTATGGGTCCACTGGTACGGTTTGCATCCGGAGCGGGGAGGACTGGTGCGGGTCTAAAACCATGTAATCCACGTAGCTCTGAGCTGGACCAGGTTCAGAGTTTGGGCTGGAATAAACTTTCTTAGCTGCAGGCTGCGGCGGCCTAAAAAATTCACTCAATTACATTAAATCTAATAGAGGAGATCAAACATCTGAGGTCTGAGCAGAACCCTGAAATCAGGTTTTCCAGAAGCAATAACACTCACTCGGAAAAATAAAAAATCACTTTCTTATCCTCATGCTGTTCTCCAGCTGTACGTCTTTCTTTCTTTCTTTCTTTCTTTCTTTCTTTCTTTCTTTCTTTCTTTCTTTCTTTCTTTCTTTCTTTCTTTCTTTCTTTCTTTATGTATGTATGTATGTATGTATGTATGTATGTATGTATGTATGTATGTATGTATGTATGTATGTATGTATGTATGTATGTATGTATGTATGTATGTATGTATG
>CAIGQQ010038318.1:91582-105562 GCA_903798035.1 Danio albolineatus
GGGGGGGGGGGGCGCCATTGTGCCAAAACTATTTTTGAAATTATCTTTATTAAAAGTTTCAAGTAATAAAAATAAATAAATATTTTTGGTTAAAAATCTTTAGCATACGTTGGCACACACGTTTTTATTCAAAATCATTTACACAGCCAAGTGAAGTTCATATAATATATGTAAAAGTTTTATTAAAGTAAACTGTCAAATCATACAGTTGAGGTCAAAAATTATAAGAATAATCTGAAAAATATTCATTATTTATTATTATTAAATATTAATTAATAAATTAATTTAATTATTTTGCCAAAACAAGAGGGATCACACAAAATGTATGTTTATAAGTACACACTTGAATATTAGGGCCAGACAGAATCTGTGGACATTTTTTGCTATTTCTGCTGAGAATTTAGTAAAAAAATCTGTGGATTTATGCTGAATGATTTTAGGATTATCATAACTAAAAACCTAATAACACCTACAGATTTCTGCGAACGCAGATTCCGTCTGGGCCTACTGAATATATTTCAGACAAGATATAGAAAATAATATTTGGATGAAATAGATCTGTTTTTATACCAAATACATGTTTTTATAAATTTATTATGTATCTTATTGATACATCAGGCCTTTTGGTAACTTATTTTAAAAAAATAAAAATTTAAAAATTTAAAAATTAAAAATTTAAAAATTGTTCAAGACTTGAACCTGCATACCCCTCAGTAAATGTGCAGTTGCGCCCCTGATTGCCACCCTTCAGAGAAAGAGCTGAAAATACGGGAGAAATACGGGAAAACACCTTTACGGGATGATAGCGGGATAGAACTGTAAAATACAAGAGAATCCAGGGAAATACGGGAGAGTTGACAGGTATGCAGTAAAGTACTTGAATTAGTTGGTTGGGGAAGTTGTAATTAATTAAAAGCTGTAATAAAACAACTATAGTAATATAAACTGTGACCACAAAACTATGCACGGGTTATGTTGCACGGGTAGCCTAATTTGTTTGGCAATATAGCCAAAATACAAACATCTGGGTGAAAAATATTGATGCCAGAAATCATTCATTTGTAAAGATCACGTTCCATGAAGATGCTCAGCAAATTTCTTACTGTAGGAAATAAATCAAAACTCACATTTTGATTAGTGATATGTGCATTGCTAAGAGCTTAATTAAATTGTAAGTGTAAGGATTATGTATAGAATCGTGAAGAATTCTCTATTTCCAAACAGCTGTATTTCAGCCAAATATTGTCATATCCTGACAAACCAATTGATTTCAGATGATGTTTACTGTAAGTCAAGTTTTAAAAACAACAACTTATGACATATTGTATACTATACTACAAAATACCACAATAAAAACTAAATAGAGGACTATTAGTATAGGTCTCAGTGTGTATTACAGTTTATCAGTTCACTTAACTGTTGTAAATGCTATAATATATGGTTTAATACTGTTTATAATTCAAAAACATATATTATTACCTACAATATTTACTATGAATTATAGTCTCATAGTTCTATGTTCTTGAAGTTCCTGAATATGTAGCCCAAGATGGTAATTATGTTGTGCAGGAGAAATGAACTGCTGCTTTATATGTCGTTTCTGTCTTTGTTGTTTTTAAATGTGACATTTCCGCCTTATAAGCTACAGTTGACAAATATCCGAGAATTTCCTTCGTGCTTCTCGTGAATTTTCTTCATGTCACTTCATGTAGGGTAGAGAAAACCACTGTGATGGAAAATAAAACAATGTCAGAGACAGTCATCATTTATACGTCATCGTAATCTGCCTCCACTTGAGACAGTAACAATAACACGTCATATTTTGAGAGGAGGTTCTTATGGTTATTAAACTGAGCTGTGGTGCCACCTGCTGTACTGACAATGACAGTGCAATATTACCATCACACCCTGCAGCAGATAGGGTACAGTGGAATATTTTATTTATGAATATGGCTTTGCAGCATTATAAATAATTACAAAATAATTACTTTTATGAAAAGAAGATTAATTTAAAGTGTAATTACAAAATAAGAAAAGACTTTGTTTTATTAAATGTTTGTTAAAATAGATTTGTTTGAAAACTTTTATTTACTAATTGTACGTATGTGTAGTCCACCAGTAGTGCAAATAATAATTTACTTCAGATCTACTTATTAATGTATACACTCAAAAAAAAAAAAACTAACATATTTTTGCTGCTTGTTCAAACTACTTATTTAGAATAAGCTGAAACAACACAAATTTTGAGAATTTATTGGGACAACTTTATTGTTCAGTCCACTTAAATTCCACATTTAATTAACTTAATTAACTTGTTTTGGGTCAACATGAATAAATTGTGTAGAGTTGCTTTTTTGTTGAGCACAAAAGAAGATATTTTGAAAAATGTTAGCTCCCATTGTCTATAAATCCATAATAGTCCATAAAAACATAAAAACAAATACAATGGAAGTCGATGGTTTCAGGTTTTCAGCAGTTTTTTAAATTATCTTCTTTTGTGTTCAACAGAAGAAAGAAACTGGAAAAATATTCATTGGATGTACAATTTTTTTTAAGGTAAACTGGTTGCAAACAGTTTATATGGGCTGAATTTAAATAAGCATATTAAGTTGAACGTTACTATATTTCTTTTGTTTGGTAAATAATCAGCCTATATACATTGTTTGCAACCGCTTACATTAAAAAAAATTGTACATCCAATGAATATTTTTTTGTCAGTGTGTGCAAATGAGCAGATGATGACAGAATGTTCAGACTTTGTGTGAACTGTCCCTTTAAATAGAAGCATACTATACTTAAAAAATAGCTAATTATAAGTAGAAAACTTACATTTATACATGTATTAAAGCTGCAAAATTATACTGAGAGTATACTTCAGTGTCTCTCTATAAGGACTGGAATGAGTCAAAGTTCACTGCTCTTACACTTATATACTTATGAGTTATTGTTTTTAAGTGAATAGTTTATTCAGAATTTAAATATAGCTCATGTATCCTCTGAAAAATCATAGCTCTTTATTAGCATTAAAATGACTCTGGGAAGAACCTTTGGAACATTTCAAATGCATAAAAAGAATCTTCATGGTGTAAAATGTTCTTGACAGGAATGGTTCTTTGCGCACTGTTCATTGAAATTTTTTTAATTGTTCTTGTATTCACTCAGCAAATAGTTTTGGAACCTTTATTTTTATTCAACTTTGATATTAGAACACGTTCTGCATAAACTAATGTATGCAATTCTATGTTTTATAAATTAAAACTTTATTTTGGTATACTTAATAAAATTTACATGAAATATATAGTTCTTTTTGTATGAACCATTCCACGGCACTTTTTAAATGTATGTTTTCAAACTCTCCAAAATATTCATGTTCTTTTTTTTCTAGCAAATGATTTGTTTGAAATTAGATTATTTTCTGATTGTGAATTGAATGTCTAATGAACACAACCTCCAGTCCTGCTATATTTCAAATCAATTCAATTCAATTCACCTTTATTTCTATAGCTCTTTTACAATGTAGATTGTGTCAAATCAGCTTCACATAGAAGATTATAGTGATTATAGTTGAAACTGTGTTAGTTCAGTTTAGTTCAGTTCAGTGTGGTTTAATATTCACTGCTGAGAGTCCAAACACTAAAGAGCAAATCCATTGATGCGCAGCTCCACAAGCCCAAACCATGCAAGCCAGTGGCGAGAAAGAAACTTCAGCAATATAAATATATCAATATAAGAATCATTCATTTACTAGAAAAAAAGAAAAGAAATATTTTAGAGAATATTTTTAGATATATTTTTGGAGAGAAAAAAAATATTTAAAAAGCGTTGTGGAATGATCATTTTAAAAATAATTATATTTCAAATTAAATAAAGTTTGAGTATAATTTATGCAGAAGGTTTTCCACATAAACGCAAGGGTCCCATATGCAAAAATGTGTCTAAATTTAGGCACATTTTTACAGAAGGACCCTTGCGTACTTTACATCTTTCAGACTGTCTGTCTTTACTGCCTTTACATGACATTTCCCCTTGTTGGAATCTGTGTATGTCTGTTTAGTGGGTTGCTATGGTGTCCAGAGGGTGTTTTTGAAAGACGACCTACTGGGCAACTCCCACTGCTGCCCACAACCCCCTGCCCATCTGTGGTATCACATGTCCTGGCATTTAGACACCGCATTCCCCCGTCTACACTAACAGTCTCCCGTCTTGGCAAGGGATCTGTACAGGCCGTACTGATGCCGGATCAGTTCAGATGTGTTCAGTTTAGTCCAGTTTATAATGTGAGGTTAGAAATTAGTCACAATTCTTTTATTAAACACTTGTGTATTTTCTTTACACACTGTGAGTAGTGTGTTTGTGGCACTGTCATCTAAAATACAACAGACAAAATACTTTCAGTGAACTAATTTTGTACAAGCAGATGCATAATTCAAGCTTTAACTCATTCACAATCTTTTTAATATTAATTTAAATTACACGCACTAGCTATGGACAAACATATTAGAAGACCACTGAAATATTTTCAGGTTTCTTTTTCTTTCTTTCTTTCTTTCCAATTTAAATAAAGAGAGAAATATTATTTGACGTTTATAGAAGAAAACAGATATCAATATTACTTTACAAGCAAATGAAACGAGATAACTTGGTTACTTAACTGTTGAAGATGTTATGTCACGCACTTCCTTTGAATAAACTGATTTGACGGCTATTAGTGAAGCACTGCTGGTTTTCTGTTGTCGTTACCTAGCAACATAAACTCTATGTGATGTTGACCTTGTCAGATTTCATTTTAAAACCGTCGTCTTCCACCTGACGCATCGGGTTAGTTTTCTGAGCCTACTGTGCAAAAATAGATTATATTATAAGATTCTTGATGAAGCATTGTGGGAGCATCTAATTGGGTTAATTTTAGATCTATTGAAGTGGTTCTTCGATGACATTGTTGCTGTTTTTGATCCGTCAAATGAAAAAAGTCTAAATTGGACATGGGAAGAAGAAAGAAAATATTTTCAAAGGTCTGAAATGAAGTTACATTGAGCTTGTTTCAATATAATGACCAACACTAAGAGGCGTATTTCCCTCTTAACGTTGCATTGTTGTCAGGATAATATAAATTTAAGGGGTAATTCAACATTTGGCTAATGAGAGACCTATTTCTGAATGGTAGAGTTCCGTTATCAAAATCTGAAGGCTTATCTAAATTAGTTTACATTGCAAGGGCTATAGACATTCCAAAACGTATCATTAATGACATAAATAAATGTATATATAACTTTATTTGGAAAAATAAACTTCATTATTTTAATTTAAAAAGAAAATCAATTGTATATATTCAATTATTCAATTATAAATTATATATATGAATTTGAGGGGACTGAAATTGGAGACTTTTAAGAAACAGGTTTCAGTTGGCAGTGTGAATGTTTAAATATGACGTCGTGTGCATGCGTGTTATATCAAGGTCCCTTTAAAGGGTCACGAAACACCATTTTTTGAGCTGTTGACAGTCCTATATGTGTCCCACGCTGCTATAAACACTAAAGTATTAGGACACATATTTCGCTAAAGAGTGAAAATTGGTTGTTTTTGCGTTATTTCGAGCGAATTCGTTCTTCCGGTTTGAACCGAATTTTTGAGGCTGCGTCACGCTGATGAGATCTATGCATGTACTCCAGCGTGCACAGTGGATGTCTGTACCGGCGAGTACATCGTGACATCACTGAGTGTGTGGAATTAATTCATGAGAAAGACTTGGTTCGAACCAACCAGCGCGCTCTATTGTGAATGCGGCGCAACTTCATTAATATTCATGATCGCTTCGAAGATTGTTTGTGCCTTTTAGTGTTCAGTCGGCAAGGAAGAGCCACGCTGTGTTGTTAAAGCAAGTGGAAGAAGAAGAATTGTTTGAAGACACAGGTCGCCAGTGTTGTGTTTATGTGCTGCAATAAGGTTTTGCTTTCATTTCCCACTATGAGAGCGCAGCTGGACTCCCATGCGCGCGCAGCAGAAACTTTTTTTTTTTTTTTACACGAGAGCTTTCCGCATCTGGAAATCCGGATTTGCCGCTCGTTTCCTTTTAAAAAAATACACAGCTCCAGTTCATGTTGATTGTCCTGTTTTTGGTAAGTATTCGCGATCTGTGCTCTTTGTTTGTTTATTCAGATGGGAAAGTTAGTTTCGTCAGCAGTACTGTTTCAGTGTTTATAGATAGACCTTAGTCAAAATGATTAGAACTGTTACTGAGTTTACAGCACGCTGACATCACTACAGTATTATAGACTGAAAGATCCGCTGTAGATGCTGCTCTCCGAGTGGAAAAATATAAACGCCGCATTTCGTGACAGGATAGTCTACACACACACGGCTTTCTGATGCTACCTACAGAGAGCATAAGTTACAGAGAGATGCGGAGGGTTTATTTCTCTCATACGCCGAGCGGTCTCAAACACTCAAAACGCACTCTTAGCAGTTTCTCACATCTCGTTTGTCACGGGGGGCATGCAAGAAATGTTCCTGGATTAAAGAGAAAGTGCCGTTAAAGTCGACAAATTAATAATTTGGCAAATAATTCGATTACTGATGTCCATGTAAACACAGTCACTGTCTTTCTCCTCTGCGTCTGTGTGTTTGTTGTGCCTCTGTGTGAACATCAGCGCGTGCACAAATGGAAACTCCCATTTTTATGCAAAACCTTCCCTCTTTCCTCTTCCCCGACACTCCTACCTAAACCAAGCTGGACACACGCACCTTCCTGAGCTTGTCCAAACTAGAGGTGTGAAAACGCTGAGAAAGGGGGGTTTCGTGGCCCTTTAAGCCAGGGGTGTCCACACTCAGTCCTGGAGGCCCGGTGTCCGGCAAAGTTTAATTCCTAACCCAATCAGACACACCTGGGCTATGTAATCAAGCTCTTACTAGGCTTTCTAGAAACATCCTTGCAGGTGTGTTGAAGCAAGTTGAAGCTAAAATCTGTAGGACATCGGCCCCCCAGTACCGAGTTTGGACCCCCCTGCTTTAAGGCATACTGTAGGTCTAAAACTCAACTCCTGAAGGGCCGCAGCTACAGTTTTGCTTCAACCCTTATCAAACACAGCTGATCCTACTAATCAAAGTGTTTAAGATTACCAGAGACTGTTAAGCAGGTGTGACTCGGAGGTGGTTGGAGCTAAAATCTGCAGAGCAGTGGCCCTCCAGGAATTAAGTTTGAGACCATTGCTTTAAGGTATTCTTTGGATATATATTCAATCTACAGGTGTGTGCATAATCACGGACTACAGGACAGAGGTCAGTACAGTAAGACATGTCAACCAATAAGTTTCTGATCAATTATTGAACAAATTCTTGTCATGTCCAGCGTTTTTTTCTGTTTGAGAAACCACTCAACACTAAAAAAATGCTGGGTTCCACACAATCAATTTGTGTTGGGGCAACTTGAAGGAATTAAGTTAACTTATTAATTTTACAAATTTAAGTGTATTGAACATAAAACAGTCAAGTTGTCAAAATAAAATCTCAAGGATTATGCTTTTTCAGCTCATTCTAAATAAGTAGTTTAAACAAGTAAAAAAAAACATTTGAGAGAACTCAGTTTGTACTTTAATTCACTGTGGGGAAAAAACTATTACAGTTACATATTTTTCAGAGTTCCTGCGTCTTAAATAATATAATGTTAAAACCATGCACTGAAACACTTATACAATGTACAATCCATTCATGTTGTTCTAACACAAATCCATTAATTCAATTCATCTTTATTTGTATAGAGCTTTTACAATGTAGATTGTGACAAAGCAGCTTCACATGCATTATAAAAAATTGAAACATTCATTCATTCATTTTCTTGTTGGCTTAGTCCCTTTATTAATCCGGGGTCACCACAGCGGAATCAACCGCCAACTTATCCAGCATATTTTTTATGCAGCGGATGCCCTTCCAGCCACAACTCATCTCTGGGAAACATCCATACACGCACATTCACACTCATCCACTACGGACAATTTCACCTACCCAATTCACCTGTACCACATGTCTTTGGACTTGTGGGGGAAACCGGAGCACCCGGAGGAAACCCACGCAACCACGGGGAGAACATGCAAACTCCACACAGAAATGCCAACTGACCCAGCCGGGGCTCGAACCAGCGAACTTCTTGCTGTGAGGCGAACGTGCTACTCACTACGCCACCGTGGCACAAAAAATGAAACAGTGTCAGTAAATTAATTCAAGTAGTTTGAATATAAAACAAATAAGTTCCTGTACAGAAATCTCCATAATTGTGTTGTTTCAGCTCATTTTAAATAAGTGGGTTGATCAAGTAGCAAAAACACTTTTTAGTGTACTGTATAAAATCACTGCTTATTAACAGTTAACGGTGCAGTAGGTGGTCTGCCTAAACGCTAACCGGTTAGCATAATACGTTAGAAACACAATCCCTCCCCATTACACTTTAGCCATACTTGCATGTTATTTCAGACCGAAATATTTAAAGTAGCATAGTAAACAATACATGGAGCGCTAAAATGAACCAATGTGAATATAAAACCAACTTCACCTCAGTAAAGAAGGTGAGGTGGAATGGCGCTATTTACTGACGTTTTCTTGTTAAATGAAATAAAAATCGACGTTATCGATGCTGTAAAAGGTCCCTTATAAAATTGAAAATAATCACATCAATCTTTCGCTGGAAGAGTTCAGTGGCTGAACAACACTTCTGTGAATAAAACCCACTCGTAAAATAAAACAATTCACGTTAGCTTTGCATAAATAAAAAGGTTTTAAAACGTAACATTACCTAAAAGAAATACTTCATCCATGTTGTCGTCCTTCCTCCAGCGTGCGAATGCGTGACCACGGCACGCGTGCGGCAGATCTGCGTGAACAGAGGTGAGCAGTTGTACAAATCTACATTTGCTGACCGACAGTTTGGGCTTCTTATCAGAATTATGGGAATTATCGGCCCGATAATTTTAATCAGATGAACATTTTTTTATCTTATGCCTCACCCAGAACATAAAAATACATATAAATACATTTATATCGTTTAAGTTAATCATTATTGGATAAAGAGACTTTTAAACAGCACAACAAAAATGTTTCTGAAGACAATCACCTACTGCACCTTTTAGTCTAGCTGCTTCAATAAAGTGTATTAATTTAAAGGCATGGTTCACTCAAGAAAATGAAAATGTCCTGACAATTTAATCACACTCAAGTGGTTCAAACTTTTACACGAACACAAAACAAGATATTTTGAAGAATATTGGGGGGAAAGCAGCCAGAACAAAACAACTAAGGAAATCAATGTTTGTCTCCCTGTGACGTCTATGTCTATTTTCTTTTAAACTTATATTCTTGACTGAACTAAAAACTTTACTTCAGCATGTAAAGAATGTCTTTTATAGTACTTTAACATTTCGCAATTAATTAAGTGTGTTAGTTACCAGTATTTTCAGTATACTGTGTAAAAACAATTTACACCAAATTTTGACCACAAAATACCAGAGGAAATTTTAAAAATCACATGTAAAGATGTGCTTCTGATTTACAACAAATCTTCAATATTTTATATTAGGCTATGCAGAAATAAACCAAACTAAACATAACATTACACACAAATCCTCTCCTGCTGAGCAAACTGCAAACTCCCATCAGAAATATGGTGTGAACTCATGAGGGCATGTTAGTATGTTAGAAATCGCATTGTTTAAGTTTCTGGAGGCACTTTCAATGACCTCACCACCACAGATCTCATACATTACATTCACAGATTTAACTCAATCTTTACCATTTTGTATTGGATATAAACACTTCTTAATAAACCGTTTTTGTGATAGCCCAATCAAGTCTCCATTATTTTTCCAGGAGGGCAGCAGTCTGGTGTCGGGGTTCAGACGGGAAGATTATTAATAGCCATGACAGCAGCAGCTGTGGAGTAACATCGCAGCTTCTTGGTCACCATGGTCAGCCTGAGGAATGGGACAGAGTGACGGGGGTTGAGCGACAGGGATCGCATTTGGGATGGCATTTATCAGATGACACACTTACATTAATCTGATTTCCCAGGTGCAATGTAAGAGACAAACTAATTAAGAATATTCCATATCTGAAAAGATGATGTGGTATAACAAATATTAAGGATTACTCATATGATGGTGCAATATTTTGTAAGGAAGAAGATAAACAATTCAGGGATCACATTTCATGTTACAAAAAAGGCAATGAAAGAGTTAGGGCACACAAAAGTGCTTGCTTACTGTTTCAACATCCTAGTATGATTTTTATCATTAGTCAAATATATATTTCGTTTTATAACCATATAAATATAATTGATGCGATATGTCAAAAAACACAATTCTATGTGACAACTGTAGACTTGGTTTTCATTTTTTGGATGAAAATTATTTGTGGGGTAACAGTAAGTCCTAAAAATACACAAAGAAATAATCTCACTTTCATACTGTACCATATTCTAGATAGCTTATTTAATTGCATCCCTGCCCTTACAGAATCTCAGACAAACTCTCTTTTCATCATTGAAGAGAGTTCAGAGTTCATGATAAGACACAATTACCCATCTGGAGCTTCTGATGTTTGTGCTCAATGCAACCATCTTTTGAGCAGAGAAAATATGGCTGCTCGTTATAAATCAGTCCCTTGCCTGGGCTCTAACCTACAGTTAAATGGACATTTCTCCCTGAATTGAAAATTCTATCATCAGTTATTCACCCTCCACTTGTTCTAAACCAGAGTTTCTTTCTTCTGGTGAACGTAAAGGAAGATATACTGACGAATGTTGGAAACCAGCAGACATTGACTTTCATACTTTTTTTTTTAAACTTGTTTTGTGAGAAGAAAGAAGTTCCTAGAACTAGAATTGTGAGTAAACTGTGAGGATATTTAAAGTTTTGGGTTTATTGACAAAAAAAGTAAAAACGACTTTGACAATACAACGCTTAGGTGTAGATGCTAATGGCAATACATTGTATTGACCATAGTAAATGCACTGCCTTATGAGGAAGAGAAGACAAAGGCGAACAAAGTCGTTTTTACAGTTGTTGTTTTTTTATGCAAATGTCTATTTGTATGATTTCACTTTAACCACTGTGGTCACATGGAATGTTTTGACTATGGTTTTTGGTTGCTTTTCTGGATTTTAAATGTCTCAGGACTGCTGTTGTCTGTGGAGGACGAGGGAGCTCTCGAAGGTTTCTTCTTAAATATCTTAAGCTGTGTTCCTGTAATAGACTGAACTGAATGTGAGCATTAGAACTAATGTGCAGTTCTACTTAATACAACACAAACTAAAACCAAAGAATTACCAAACTAAACTACACTTGACTTGGCAACAACATAAAGCATAAACATGAAACATGGACCACCAACAGCAGGGTTAGCAAAAAAAAGTTAGACCAGAACAATGGGAACATAAGGGGTTCTTTATATCAATCAGGATCACATGATATGAAACAACTAACAGGAACTACATTACCTGACAAGTCTTGTCGCCTATCCAAATAATAACTTGACTTCTAGTTGATAATTTGGTCAAAAGAATTCATATTGTGTATGACTCCCATGAGCTTGGAGGACTGCATCCATACATCTGTGCAATGACTCAAATAACTTGAATGGAATGGCAAGGAAAGCATTCTTGCAGGACTTGCAGGAGTTCATCAAAATTCTTTGCGTTAAGCTTCAATGCCTCCTCCATCATCTTACCCCAGACATGTTAATAATGTTCATGTCTGGTCACTGGGTTGGCCAATCCTGGAGCATCTTGTCCTTCTTTGCTTTCAGGAACTTTGATGTGGAGGCTAAAGTATAAGAAGGAGCGCTATCCTGCTGAAGAAATATATATATATATGTATGTATATGTATGTATGTTTGTGTGTATATATAGATACATTTACATATATACTCTGCTCTGAAAAATCAGGTCTGTTGTGATTGTTCTACTATAGTTTAAACTAACCAGTTTCAGCTCCTTAGCACTAGTAAACAAAGGGATACAGAGAATATCAATGACATCAGATTCATTGTATCAACTACATTCAAAGTAGGTTTGCTTTCACAGCATAGAAATCAAATGCAAATGTGGGTCCCCGTTTATATTTAAAGGCCTTAATTACTATGTAAATACTTTTAAACGAATCATTTAATGCAATGCAAGTATTACACTAAAGTTTTTACACTAAATCGTGATCAGCATATCTGTAATTAATTTCTATAATTACATTTATACAGTAATTACACTGCTGACCCAGCCCTTACATATTAATCCCCTCTTAAGTCTCAGCTTAATTCTTTCAACAGAACAAAAAGAAAGGTTTTAAATCACTTGAGGGTGAGCAAATAGTAAGTGAATTTTATTTTTTGGCTGATCTATCCCTTTAGGATAGGAATTAGTGAGGTTTAACTTTTTAAAACTTTGCAGTCCTTTTACATTCACAAATATCAAAAATAAACAATATTAAACCAAATATTCGAGACAGCCCAATGCTAATGGAGAACCCTGATACTGTTCATTTTATAAACACACACAAACTCATCAGTCTAATATGGTGTTTATTGTGTCACAAGCACTCTTCCTGGTAAGCAGAAGTGACAGCACAGTTTGGCATGACGTGACCTCTGCCACCTCACGCCTTGTCCAGTTGCTCCACCCAGCTGCTGGAAACCAGACCTCATGACAGCTGAGGAAGCAAGGTTTAGAAAAGTGAGAGAGAGATAGAAGTGGGCGCCAATGTGTGTGGGTTGAGAACAGTGACTGAAAAATGTGGGTGGGAGCAAACAGGAGTGGTCTCTACCCTTTATATATATATCCCCTCTTCAGCTCTGCTTGACCCTCATTCTTCCACACAGCCCTCAGAGACCCAGCATTTCCACACTGTACAAATCCAACAGGCCCAGTCATGAGCACGAAATATTCAGCCTCCGCTGAGTCGGCCTCCTCTTACCGCCGTACCTTCGGCTCTGGTTTGGGTTCCTCCATTTTTGCCGGCCACGGTTCCTCAGGCTCCTCTGGGTCTTCAAGACTGACCTCTAGAGTTTACGAGGTGACCAAGAGCTCCTCTTCTCCCCATTTTTCCAGCCACCGCGCATCTGGCTCTTTCGGAGGTGGCTCGGTGGTCCGTTCCTACGCTGGCCTTGGAGAGAAGTTGGACTTCAATCTGGCCGATGCCATAAACCAGGACTTTCTCAACACTCGTACTAATGAGAAGGCCGAGCTCCAGCACCTCAATGACCGCTTCGCCAGCTACATCGAGAAGGTGCGCTTCCTGGAGCAGCAGAACTCTGCCCTGTCAGTGGAGATCGAGCGTCTGCGGGGTCGTGAGCCCACCCGTATCGCAGAGATGTACGAGGAGGAGATGAGAGAGCTGCGCAGGCAGGTGGAAGCATTGACCAATCAGAGATCTCGTGTAGAGATCGAGAGGGACAACCTGGCCGATGACCTACAGAAACTAAAACTCAGGTGAGAACGAGAGGTATTTTGATGGATTGAAAGCTTTGAAAATGGGCTCTGATGGTACTAAATTTCACAATTAATTAATAAGAAATGGCAAATAACCTTGAGTTAAACGCTGTTTTTGAAGTTAAGAAAGTTAAGAAAGACTGAAGTAAAATGTGTAAATAGATGCACTCCACAAAATTATTATTGCTGGTTGTTCAAACTACTGAGCTGAATCATCACAATTCTTGTGTTCTTTTGGGTCAACTTCATTGTTTTATGTTCAATCCACTCAAATTTGTAAAAACAATTAGGTGAACTTAATCAACGTGTGTTATGACAACATGAGGGAATTCTCTGGGAAGATTCAACTGTGTGTTGTGTCCACAAATTGTTTCCACAAATTAAGAATTCAAGAGTTCTGTACCATCTAACACTTACATATTTATCAGGCTGTGTTGTCTACAGTTGGTTCAGTCATTTATATATATATATATATATATATATATATATATATATATATATATATATATATATAT